>OZ024801.1:24873535-25021035 GCA_964017045.1 Omphiscola glabra | reverse complement strand
AGACAAGCAAAGACGCATGTTAACAATGTTAAAATGACGTCATGTTTCAAGGTGTTATTTAGGTGGTGCCTTTATATCAAGCACGTTGTCATCAAAAGATAGTTTTATAACATTTCATCTCGAGTGTGTTTTGTCACAGAGTCTGTGAGGGGGGAAAATGGGACGTTCGTGGAGCAGTAGCTCTTCATTTTTATCCACACTTGTAGCACACACAAGCCACTCCAATGGCTACACTGACTACGCTTAATCATATTTCTTCATAGACTTAACATTTCACATAAGTATTGCCAGTGCACGGTCAGAATTAAAGGAGAAAGAATGGTAAACATCAAGGCCCCGGCCTCACATTTAATTATTGGCCCCGGCCTCACATTTTAATAAGGGTCATCGGCTTAAAACTTTGTCTGCGCCCCCCCCCCCCTTTTTTCCTTGTTCGCAAATAAATTCAGATCCATTCGAATTACTGTTTTAAATCCTTATTGAGTATGCTGTACATAAAAAAGTATAATAATAAAGTTAGTTTGTTTCATTACCTTATAATAAGTTGATATTTTTACTTCATATAACAATACAGTGATCAGTAGCAACATTCAGAGGCGTAGGAAGGAGGGCGTGGTCCGCCCCGGGGGCACATTTTTTTCTTTATATAGAGGAGCCGAATTTTTGGCACACTGCAGAGTTTTTGCCCTGGGTGGGACTAACCATAGGGACGCACTGGTCTAATCGAATGTCACATGTTACCAACATTGAATGTCACAAGCCACCAACATCGAATGTCACAAGCCACCAACATTGAATGTCACAACAAGCCACCAACATTGAATGTCACAACAAGCCATCAACATTGAATGTCACAACAAGCCACCAACATTGAATGTCACAAGCTACCAACATTGAATGTCACAAGCCACCAACATTGAATGTCACAAGCCACCAACATTGAATGTCACAAGCCACCAACATCGAATGTCACAACAAGCCACCAACATTGAATGTCACAAGCTACCAACATTGAATGTCACAAGCCACCAACATTGAATGTCACAAGCCACCAACATTGAATGTCACAAGCCACCAACATCGAATGTCACAACAAGCCACCAACATTGAATGTCACAAGCTACCAACATTGAATGTCACAAGCTACCAACATTGAATGTCACAACAAGCTACCAACATTGAATGTCACAACAAGCCACCAACATTGAATGTCACAACAAGCCACCAACATCGAATGTCACAACAAGCCACCAACATTGAATGTCACAAGCTACCAACATTGAATGTCACAAGCTACCAACAATGAATGTCACAACAAGCCACCAACATTGAATGTCACAAGCCACCAACATTGAATGTCACAACAAGCCACCAACATTGAATGTCACAACAAGCTACCAACATCGAATGTCACAAGCTACCAACATTGAATGTCACAACAAGCCACCAACATTGAATGTCACAACAAGCCACCAACATTGAATGTCACAAGCCACCAACATCGAATGTCACAACAAGCCACCAACATTGAATGTCACAAGCTACCAACATTGAATGTCACAACAAGCCACCAACATTGAATGTCACAAGCCACCAACATTGAATGTCACAACAAGCCACCAACATTGAATGTCACAACAAGCCACCAACATTGAATGTCACAAGCCACCAATATTGAATGTCACAACAAGCTACCAACATTGAATGTCACAAGCCACCAACATTGAATGTCACAACAAGCCACCAACATTGAATGTCACAAGCCACCAACATTGAATGTCACAAGCCACCAACATTGAATGTCACAAGCCACCAACATTGAATGTCACAAGCCACCAACATTGAATGTCACAAGCCACCAACATTGAATGTCACAAGCCACCAACATTGAATGTCACAAGCCACCAACATCGAATGTCACAAGCCACCAACATTGAATGTCACAAGCCACCAACATTGAATGTCACAAGCCACCAACATTGAATGTCACAAGCCACCAACATTGAATGTCACAAGCCACCAACATTGAATGTCACAAGCCACCAACATTGAATGTCACAAGCCACCAACATCGAATGTCACAACAAGCCACCAACATCGAATGTCACAACAAGCTACCAACATTGAATGTCACAAGCCACCAACATTGAATGTCACAAGCCACCAACATTGAATGTCACAAGCCACCAACATTGAATGTCACGAGCTACCGACCTAATAGTAATCAACAGCCTGACTATTTTTCATATCGGGCAAACTATATAATAATTAGATTAATATTCTAACGTCATCATGGACATTACATTTACTGACCAGGGCGCACTTTTACTGATCAGGAGTGGGGTAGGAGTGGACACTGGAATTCGCTCCTTAACATTATAATGGCGAAACAGGTAAGTGTCATGTCAGTGGCATATTCTTTTTATTGCTCTACTCGTCTTATAATTTCTCTCTATCCCCCCCCCCCCCCGCTCATCTTTGAAAGAGATCCGCCGCTGGGTCCCAGGAGGGACACTTTCAGTTCCACTCAACATTGGCCTTGCCTTCCGTTCCGTCCCGCGAATGGAGGTTTTAGAAAAACACAAAATCATCAAATTTGATTTCTTGCTGTCACCAGGCGGCGCTGCGGCATCATTTTCTGTCAGCAGATTTTTTGTCAAATATCCCCCCCCCCCCCCTTTCCTGGCCCAACCAAAACCTTTTCAGATTTGATTTTGTCACATTTGTGTTCGAGACCAATAAGAAAAATAATTGGACTGTGAAAAAATGTAATTTTGTGACTATGACACTCCCCCCCCCCCCCCCCACACACACACCCAACCAAACCATAATTTCTCCCTTTCAGTTCTCTTTCAGGTCACTTTATGCTCTCTCTCTCTCTCTCTCTCTCGGTCGCGTTTTTAAAAAAATTTTAATGTGTTGTAATTGTTGTTGTTGTTGTTGTTGTTGTTTCGTTATCCATCTTTCTCCCAACTAACACATCTACCTCTCTTACAACACATCTACCTCTATTACAACACATCTACCTCTATTACAACACATCTACCTCTATTACTAACACATCTACCTCTATTACTAACATATCTACATCTATTACTAACACATCTACCTCTATTACTAACACATCTACCTCTATTACAACACATCTACCTCTATTACAACACATCTACCTCTATTACTAACACATCTACCTCTATTACTAACATATCTACCTCTATTACTAACACATCTACCTCTATTACTGACATATATACCTCTATTACTAACATATCTACCTATATTACTAACATATATACCTCTATTACTAACACATCTACCTCTATAACTAACACATCTACCTCTATTACAACACATCTACCTCTATTACAACACATCTACCTCTATTACAACACATCTACCTCTATTACTAACACATCTACCTCTATTACAACACATCTACCTCTATTACAAACATATCTACCTCTATTACAAACATATCTACCTCTATTAAAATCATATCTACAAACACATCTTCGTCTATTACAAGCAGCGCTGTATAACCACCCATTTATCCTCATGACGTAAGCATGCAGGGGCGTAAGACAGAGTAGTGCATCCAACTGTTGTGGGTTTGTTTAATTGCTCGTGTTGCTGTTCTTTATTTCTATACTAGCCGGGGTAGCGCAAACCACGTGGACCGTGTAAAAGAGGCGGGGTAGAGGTGCATGATGTCTAAAATAATAACTCCAGACTGAGCTCCATACATCCACCAGTGCTGTGCTGTATTGACTCTAAGGAGATAGAGTGGGTCGTGACGGGCACTGATGGTGTTTCCGTTGGGTATTGACGGTTGGTCGTGCCATCCAATTTAGTGGGGTATTGACGGGTACTGACACCTTGCTGGTACCGACACCTCGCTGGTACGGACACCTTGCTAGTACCGACACCTTGCTGGTACCGACACCTTGCTGGTACCGACACCTTGCTAGTACCGACACCTTGCTGGTACGACACCTCGCTGGTACGGACACCTTGCTAGTACCGACACCTCGCTGGCACCGACACCTTGCTAGTACCGACACCTTGCTGGTACCGACACCTTGCTGGTACCGACACCTTGCTAGTACCGACACCTTGCTGGTACGACACCTCGCTGGTACGGACACCTTGCTAGTACCGACACCTCGCTGGCACCGACACCTTGCTAGTACCGACACCTTGCTAGTACCGACACCTCGCTGGCACCGACACCTTGCCAGTACCGACCCCTTGCTAGTACCGACACCTCGCTGATACGGACACCTTGCTAGTACCGACACCTCGCTGGCACCGACACCTTGCTAGTACCGACACCTTGCTAGTACCGACACCTCGCTGGCACCGACACCTTGCCAGTACCGACCCCTTGCTGGTACCGACACCTCGCTGGTACCGACACCTCGCTAGTACCGACACCTCGCTGGTACCGACACCTCGCTAGTACCGACACCTCGCTGGTACCGACACCTTGCTAGTACCGACACCTCGCTGGCACCGACACCTTGCCAGTACCGACACCTCGCTGGCACCGACACCTTGCTAGTACCGACACCTCGCTGGCACCGACACCTTGCCAGTACCGACCCCTTGCTAGTACCGACACCTCGCTGGCACCGACACCTTGCTAGTACCGACACCTTGCTAGTACCGACACCTTGCTGGTACCGACACCTTGCCAGTACCGACACCTCGCTGGCACCGACACCTTGCTAGTACCGACACCTCGCTGGCACCGACACCTTGCTGGTACCGACACCGCGCTGGCACCGACACCTTGCTAGTACTGACACCTTGCTGGTACCGACACCTTGCCAGTACCGACACCTCGCTGGCACCGACACCTTGCTGGTACCGACACCTCGCTGGCACCGACACCTTGCTAGTACCGACACCTTGCTAGTACCGACACCTCGCTGGTACCGACACCTTGCTAGTACCGACACCTTGCTAGTACCGACACCTTGCTGGTACCGACACCTCGCTGGTACCGACACCTCGCTGGTACCGACACCTTGTTGGTTTAATTAAACAACGCCTGAAAACAAAGTTTATTTGATATAATTCCCTTATATGCATTGTTGAAATTTTATTCTCTATTATTATTCTAATGTCCCACCCGCTTTTTTTTCACCAACTGCAGATTGTTTTCACCAACTGCAGATTGTTTTCACCAACTGCAGATTGTTTTCACCAACTCCAGATTGTTTTCACCAACTCCAGATTGTTTTCACCAACTCCAGATTGTTTTCACCAACTCCAGATTGTTTTCACCAACTCCAGATTGTTTTCACCAACTCCAGATTGTTTTCACCAACTCCAGATTGTTTTCACCAACTCCAGATTGTTTTCACCAACTCCAGATTGTTTTCACCAACTCCAGATTGTTTTCACCAACTCCAGATTGTTTTCACCAACTCCAGATTGTTTTCACCAACTCCAGATTGTTTTCACCAACTCCAGATTGTTTTCACCAACTCCAGATTGTTTTCACCAACTCCAGATTGTTTTCACCAACTCCAGATTGTTTTCACCAACTCCAGATTGTTTTCACCAACTATTTCATAAAGAAAATATTACGCACCAAATGCAATTGCGATATGTATGTACGGCATCTTTCCGTATACGAGAGACGATAGATTTATCTTTTCTGATTGCAGCACACTGGTGTGGCTAGTGAGGCCGATCCTCGAGTGGCAGTCTCTTTTGCACGTCCCGCACACGAATGCGCGTGGAGCAGTGTTTTCTGGCCTTTCTCTGCGCTCTCTTTGCAGCCGCTTCCGCCCGGTAGAGCTCCTCGGCACCTGGTGATCCTGCCTTCACGATGCCCCGCCATGTGGATCGATCCTCCGCCAGGTTCTCCCGATTTGAGATGTTGATGTTGGCCGCCTTCATGTCTCTTTTGCATATGTCTAAGTATCTGAGACGAGGCCGTCCAACTGACCCTTTCCCTGTCGCCAGCCCGCTGTACAGCACGTCATTAGGTATGCGACCAGGTTTTCATTCGCTTGTCGTGCCCAAGCCAGCGGAGTCGTCTTTGGATTAAAATGGCTGGGATATGTATATATATATATATATATATAAAAAACTCATTTAGCGCAGTTTTCAGGAATTTGATTTCGTGATATCAGTAGCATTCTATTTTCTCCATTGTCCCCTTTGAAAAGGAAAAACGTATTTTTGTGGGTTGGGGGTGGGGGCGGGGGCGCTAGGGTTGAAAATTTGACAGCAGGCGTTGTCACCGGCAAAGAGTCGATGTGCCAAGTTTCAGCTGGATAGGTTCACGGGAAGTGGGTCAATTAGCATACTTTCTGAGTAGAAAACTCGATTTCATGACAGTGTAGTAATACATTACATATACATATGGGGTAAGATCACAAAGGAAAAAAATATATTTATTTTCGGAGAGAAAAGAGCATAATGGTTTGGTGCATATCATTTCCGCTTTCATATCATTTGAGGGTTGTCATGGTTCGGCTAAGTAAACATGGAAGGGATGACGTCACCGTGAATTGAGAGGAAAGAAATTGCTCAGAGTGAAAGCATAACTTCAATTTTAAACACTGCATCACTGGGTCTGTTCTAATTAACCCTACCGAACTCACTGGAATCGAGTTCACAAACAACAAACATGAATTCGGAACCAGCCCAAAAGTGGTAAGAGTAGGCGGTACCCAAGGGCAAGCTACTCTGTTTTACAAAAAATCTGAGCGTATCCCACCGTCCCACGAGAGCCACTGAAAAGTTCCTGCAATGTCTACACATACGCTGCCTCGCATTACTCATTTCAGTATCGAAGGCCAAACCGAACGAATCCGAAGTGTAAAAACAAACAACAACATTAAGGTGCTGAGTAATCTTAACGCTCTAAAGCAGGGGCTCTCAAACCTGTGGGTTACGACCCCTTTGGGGTTCGAACGCCCCTTTCACAGGGGTCGCCTGAGACCATCGGAAAACACATTTACTCTACAGTTATGTAGTAGCAACGAACATAATTTTCTGGTTGGGTTGTGGGGGCGGGGGGGGGGGGGGTTGCCACAACATGCGGAACGGTATTAAAGAGTCGCGGCATTAGTCATTAGGAAGGTTGAGAACCGCTGCTATAAACGTGTTTATTTTATAGACAATTCTTGCTTGCTAAGTGATTTAGGACATGGCTACCATTCGACTAGGTACGTGGATTGCATGACGTACTTTATGTATGTACAGGGTAGTTGTTAAATGTCAATATTTACTGTAGGCCCCGTGTGTGTGTGTGGCTATGTCTATTCAGGAATATGTGGCAAAGAGGCATCTGTGACGTATTTTGCAGAGTCCTGAGATTTTTTTTTTAACAAGGCCGTAAGCCGGGGGGGGGGGGGGGGAGGGGGGGGAATTGATCTGTACTTTTTAAAAATAGAAAATCTGACGTTATGGATATAGAAAATCCTGCGAGTTCCACCCCGCAACCACTATTTTAAAAAAAAAAGTAATTATCTTGCATTGTATAATCAATTTTTAGATTTATGCTTAGCCCGATTTCTTCCCCACTCCCATTCAAATTCGCACCAAATGGCCATATTATCTTTCAATCCTGCCTAAATCTGCCCCCTTGTCACAGGGAAGCTTGGGATACATCAAACAGCTCTATAAGTGCCCGGCGCCATCTTGGTAAACGAGTTTCAGTTTTTACCCCCGGTTTCAATAACGTCATTAATTTTTTTGTGCCTTGTTTCTGTTGAAAATCCTCGGAGCCAAAATGTAATACGTGTCCTACTTTGTGGAGTCTGGTATTTCCTTGTTCGCTTAATCTATTTATGGATTCATTGAATTAGGTTAATGTTTCATGAGTACGACTCTTGTGTTTTTGGCACTCCACGTCTGCTAAAAGCTATCATTTTAATGTCTTTATGAATTAATGAGTCACAATTTTTGTAACCATTAGATTAGCCTCATATATTAAGTCATTTCTTTGTTGTTTTTTTATTAAAATCCACAACAATATTTAGGCGTTTAATATCATTTGTACAGTAAATGGCATTTAGATGTTTAGTTGCATTTATACGTCTGGTGGCATTTAGATGTTTAGTTGCATTTATACGTCTGGTGGCATTTAGATGTTTAGTTGCATTTATACGCCTGGTGGCATTTAGATGTTTAGTTGCATTTATACGCCTGGTGGCATTTAGATGTTTAGTTGCATTTATACGCCTGGTGGCATTTAGATGTTTAGTTGCATTTATATGCCTGGTGGCATTTAGATGTTTAGTTGCATTTATACACCTGGTGGCATTTAGATGTTTAGTAACATTTATACGCCTGGTGTCATTTAGACGTGAATTGGAATTTAGATGTTTAGTTGCATTTATACGCCTGGTGTCATTTAGACGTGAATTAGCATTTAGATGTTTAGTTGCATTTATCGCCTGGTGTCATTTAGAAGTGAAGTGGCATTTAGATGTTTAGTAGCATTCATACACCTGCTGGCATTTAGACGTGAAGTGGCATTTACACATATAGTAGCATTTATAAGCATATTTGCATTTAAATTTTTATCAGTATGATGAATTTAAAAATTTCTATTTATGTGACCTTGACATCTTAGAACCTAACAATCCACTATCCCCTGTCCGCTATCACCTGCTGGACCTGTCCACTATCATCTGTCTACTATCACCTGTTGGACCTGCCCACTATTACCTGCTGGACCTGTCCACTATTACCTGCTGGACCTGCCCATTATTACCTGCTGGACCTGTCCACTATCACCTGCTGGACCTGTCCACTATCACCTGCTGGACCTGTCCACTATCACCTGTTGGATCTGTCCACTATCATCTGCCAGAATACGACAAATATAGATTTTCGTGTGTTTTATTTAATTAATGTACGTTAAATAATTTTTTTTGAGTTTATGATTATTTTTGTGGAATTCTATGTACAGCGTGATGAGCGGGTACCACGCTACATAAAACCACTAAAAATAATAATAATAATAATAAATACAGCGAACTGAAGCTCTGGGGAAATCTCATTGTACTCAACATTATGTCCACCTGTAGCACTGACCCCAACAACAAACAAACATGAATGTAACGTTTAAAAGGGTGCTTACAACAGCAACGACACCTACATAAATGTGCACGGGAAACCTATAGGAAACATACAAAAATAATGTTTTCACCCATGTTTGACAGAAATCAATCTTTTTTAAAACGATGGAGATTAACACTGAAAGCCAGAGGCGTAGCTAAGGGGGGCAGAGGAGGGGGACAGATGTCCCTGGGCGCCAAACTAGTTAGGGGCGCCAAAATGTGCTTTGATATTATTTTGTTGATGAAAATAATGGGTTTGAGATTTGAAAAAAAAAGAAAAAAGTGTGTGTGGGGGGGGGGGGGGGAAAGGGGAGCTTTTTCTACGCTTCTGCTGAAAGCAATTAATAGAGCGCCTCAAGCAAGACGATGACAATATTGAAATCAGCTCACAACATCAAATTATAAAAAAAGTTATTGTTTGGAACAATCCTGATTTCGGTTCGTTATAATTTATTATGGTTATGTCGCATAATTTACATGATAAAACACTTCTGACATTTCAAGCACGTGAGACCCCTTGAGGGTAAAACTTTGTCCTCGATGAAAATAGTAGTTTCGTTCCTTCCCGGTTGTGTCTTTTTTAAAGATATATTCCTAGGCGGCAAAAGAGTGAAAAACAAAAAAACTTGGAATCAACAAAATAAAATAGAAACGAGTCAAAACACGCGTCATCACGTGCTGGACGCAGTTCTTCTATTGACGTCATTGATTGCATTGCTGGGCGTGGTCCTCTCGACACTGGTGAAATCCTGGACGTCCGGTGATTCCATTTCTTGTTGGATGTTCGGGTTGGGCAGTGTACCCGAGGTCTCCTCGCGTCGAGATTGGGCACTGGATTCGGCTTCGATGAAGTTGACCAGACGTTCCAGGTTGTCGGTGTTGAGGTTTTCGCCCAGCTGGAAGTTGTGGACATCGCCCTGGACGTCGTCTCTCTTGCCGACAAAACTGTGGCTGAATCCCATTTTCCGTTTTTCAAGTTCACTACTTTCGTCATCTCGTTTTCCGACAAAACTATGACTGAAACCCATTTTCCGTTTCTCCATGTCATCAGCATCATCATCTCGTTTTCCGACAAAACTATGACTGAAACCCATTTTTCTTTTTTCCATGTCATCAGCATCATCATCTCGTTTTCCGACAAAACTATGACTGAAACCCATTTTCCGTTTCTCCATGTCATCAGCATCATCATCTCGTTTTCCGATAAAACTATGACTGAAACCCATTTTCCGTTTCTCCATGTCATCAGCATCATCATCTCGTTTTCCGACAAAACTATGACTGAAACCCATTTTCCGTTTCTCCATGTCATCAGCATCATCATCTCGTTTTCCGACAAAACTATGACTGAAACCCATTTTCCGTTTCTCCATGTCATCAGCATCATCATCTCGTTTTCCGACAAAACTATGACTGAAACCCATTTTCCGTTTCTCCATGTCATCAGCATCATCATCTCGTTTTCCGACAAAACTATGACTGAAACCCATTTTTCTTTTTTCCATGTCATCAGCATCATCATCTCGTTTTCCGACAAAACTATGGCTGAAACCCATTTTCCGTTTTTCCATGTCATCAGCATCATCATCTCGTTTTCCGACAAAACTATGGCTAAAACTCATTTTTCGTTTTTCTATTTCGTCATCTGTATCATCATCGTCGTCTCGTTTCCCAACAAAGGAATGGGAAAATCCCGGAGCTCGTTTCCAAGTTCCGTCTTCCTCGTCTTCATCTCGCTTGCCGACAAACGCGTGGGAGAACTTGGGGGCTCGCTTACCTACAAAACTGTGTCCAAAGGCTGGCTTTCTTTTCTCTTCAGCATCAAAGGCAGTTTCGTCGCCGGCGTCTCTCTTGCCGATAAAGGCGTGAGAAAATTTTGGGGACCTCTTGTCATTCTTTTCGAGGTCTTCATTGTCCGGATAAAACACCTCGTTTTCAAAATAATCGTCTTCTCTCTTGCCTACAAAACTGTGTGAAAATCCTGGCACCCTTTTGCCTACAAAACTGTGTGAAAATCCTGGCGCCCTTTTGCCTACAAAACTGTGTGAAAATCCTGGCATCCTTTTGCCTACAAAACTGTGTGAAAATCCTGGCATCCTTTTGCCTACAAAACTGTGTGAAAATCCTGGCGCCCTTTTGCCTACAAAACTGTGTGAAAATCCTGGCATCCTTTTTCCTACAAAACTATGTGAAAATCCTGGCGCCCTTTTGCCTACAAAACTATGTGAAAATCCTGGCACCCTTTTGCCTACAAAACTATGTGAAAATCCTGGCGCCCTTTTGCCTACAAAACTATGTGAAAATCCTGGTGCCCTTTTCCCCACGAAGGCATGACCAAAACGAGGCAGGGCTCTTTCGTCTACTTCCAGTTCTGAATCGCCAACAAAATCATCTTCTCTCTTGCCAACAAAAGCGTGGCCGAAAGATGGGCGGCTGGACCTTTTCACGATGCTGTGCGGTGACCTCTTGCCGACGAACTGATGCATGAAGTTGGGGGAACCCCTGGTGTCCACCCCTGGCAACAGGTCGTCATAACGTTTCCCCACGAAGCTGTGCCTGAAGCCCACGTTCGCCCGTTTGTCATCTTCGAGGTCTTCCTGCTCGTCCCCCGACGACCTCTTCCCCACAAAACTGTGCGCGAACACCGGACCGCGCCTGTTGAAAAGCTTGACCGCACCTCTCTTATCAAACCAGTCCGTATCTGCAAAATTTCTCTTCCCAACGAAGCTGTGTCCGAACCGAGGGCTGCTCCTCTCTTCCAGATCGATGTCGTCTTCTTCGGGTACGATGTCATCGTCGGCTTCCGGGAACCTCTTTCCCACGAAGCTGTGCGAGAAAGCCGGGCTTGATCTCTCCTCGATATCAACAGGGGCGCCATCTATGAAACTCCACGGGGCGTCGTTTTCGTTTTCCGAGTCGTCCGAAACGGCTTTCGCCTCTAGCCTGCTAAGCATGTCTCTCTCCACCAACTCTCGCAGAAAGTTGTCGGCCTGGAGGTCGAGATCTCGTTTGCCGACGAAGCTGTGGGTGAATCTGGCCGACCTCGTGTCGACGACCGGTTCCGAGGAGTCCGGCGTCAGGAAGGCGTCTCCGGACCTTTTCCCGACAAAACTGTGGCCGAATTTCGGACTGACCCTCCTCTGGAAGCGAAGTCTGAGAATCTGTTTGCCGTGGCCGTCGTTCAAATGCACCTGGCCGTTTCTCTTGGGTCTGGACAGCTCGTGGGTGCCTGCGTCGTCTCCTGTTTCGGACAAAAGAAATACGTTTTGTATGAGGTTGGTGAATGGGCTGCTTGTGATAACTAAATACAGCACTATATAAATTACTATATGCAGCGCTTTATACAGCACTATATACAGCATTACATACAGCACTATATACAACACAATACAGCACTTTATACATCACTTTATATAGCACTTTTTACAGCACCATATACATCACTATATACATCATATACAGCACTATATACAGCACTCATTCACACTCCATCAAATATAGATTATGGTTATACAGCCCCTACATATCACAAAGACAGCAGTGTTGTTACACATGAATGTGTCTTCACTTCGATGTTGCTTTCTAACAAACAAACATACATATTCTCGTTAATTTACAAACAGCGTACACATTACAATTTCTACCAGTGGTCCATTTAAGGGTGGATGGTTGGGGGTTAAAAAAAAAAGGGGGGGGTGGTAGCAATAGCCCATAAGTCAAAACCTGCGTTAAAAATATTTGACCATAGCATATTGGGTTTGTCCTTAAATGGCTGAAATCTATTTATAGAACATCTGGGCCCACAGTCTGGCCAATCGCATTAAGATGTTAATAAACGCTTGCTGGTATTCCGTCTGGCCAATTTCTCAATAGCTGTTCGGTACTTCTACGTTAATGTGAGCCGGCGTAGCGGGTCTTAGCCTAAAACAAAAAAAAATCATGTTTACTTTATTTATTTGACGAAAGATTTTACAAAGAAACTGTTACTGCTATATTATTATACAGGCGGAACGATTTTGTTCGAGACTGTTTAACAACACGATGTCTAAAAATAGCAACATGACGTAGTGCGCTGTGACGTTTTCCGGTCTTAGAAACGACACGCCCTGTTTGCTGACCTCCCTCACCGATCAACCGACAAACCACACACACATTAAAGACTGCACTACTTTGAGAGTGTTCCACCATTTTTAAAGATCTTGTGTTGCTAGGGCTCTTCATTGCTGGGGTCTTCGCCATTTATATCTCTTTATTATGAACTAGGGCTTAAACGCGGACGCAAAAAGGGGAGGGGGGAGGTCATTTTTTTTAAACCGGTTCCGGTTTTTTTCAGAAAACAAGTGTTACCAAAAAAAAGTTTACTTATTTTTCTATAATATGAGACGGTCTTCAAACAATAGTCCTACAGAGAGTCCTACAGATAGTCCTACAGACAGTCCTACAGATAGTCCTACATATAGTCCTACAGAAAGTCCTACAGACAATCCTACAGTTAGTCCTACAGATATTCCTACAGACAGTCCTACATATAGTCCTACAGACAGTCCCACAGACATTCCTACAAATCCTACATAGAGTCCTACAGATAGTCCTACACCGTACCTGTCGGCTTTTAAACCATATGTCTACAGACAGTCCTACAGACAGTCCTACAGACAGTCCTACAGACAGTCCTACAGACAGTCCTACAGACAGTCCTACAGACAGTCCTACAGACAGTCCTACAGACAGTCCTACAGACAGTCCAGTCCTACAGACAGTCCTACAGACAGTCCTACAGACAGTCCTACAGACAGTCCTACAGACAGTCCTACAGACAGTCCTACAGACAGTCCTACAGACAGTCCTACACCATATCCGTGGCTCTTTATTGATTAATATAATATCCCCTCCTATAAATTTCATCCTTTTTACCTGAGTCCAACCGTCACGCATGATGCTTGTTGCGTGACAGCCTTCCCCCCCCCCCCCCACTGAGTACTATTAAAATAAAACATGTTGAGTAGGGGGGGGGGGACCGGTTGTGAAAAGGAAGCAGCCACACCAGAAGCAGAGTTTATATATATATATATATATATATATAAAAGAGATTATAGGTTGAAAATTACAATTTATATATAAGAGATTCTAGGCTGAAAATTACAATTTATATATAAGAGATTCTAGGTTGAAAATTACAATTTATATATAAGAGATTCTAGGCTGAAAACTACAATTTATATATAAGAGATTCTAGGCTGAAAACTACAATTTATATATAAGAGATTCTAGGTTGAAAATTACAATTTATATATAAGAGATTCTAGGCTGAAAATTACAATTTATATATAAGAGATTCTAGGTTGAAAATTACAATTTATATATAAGAGATTCTAGGTTGAAAATTACAATTTAAATATAAGAGATTCTAGGTTGAAATTACAATTTATATATAAGAGATTCTAGGTTGAATATTACAATTTATATATTAGAGATTCTAGGTTGAATATTACAATTTATATATAAGAGATTCTAGGTTGAATATTACAATTTATATATAAGAGATTCTAGGCTGAAAATTACAATTTTTTCCTTCATCACACACAGCTTGTAAATGCTCATCACCATCTCTTCATAAAGTGCGTTCATCATATAAGCACATCTGATTCCTGTCGACGCGTAGGAAAAGATGGATTCAGGAAACCAGGTGATTTAGAAATAGCGAACGGAACAGGTCGAAATTGTGGATTGCATCGACTGATTAAAAAGGGGGGGGGGGGGGAAGGGGGTCGGTGAGTGCTAATAAGTGGTCATAGTTGTGGAGGAGGAAAGGCGATATCTGTAATGTGTTATGAATGAGTAACGTGTTGTGTTGTAAGTCATATAAAATTGTGTAATAAGCCCAAATTTTTATTTTAAGGCGACTCTGCCGCCCCACCACCGACACCCCTCGGGACGCGAGTGGAAGAAAATAATTTTTAAAAAAGCGTAATTGAATCTATTTATACGGAAAGCACATTTATAAATAAAAAGAGTATACCATAATTGCGATAGAAATAAATAAAAATTATTCTTATAATAGGAAGGGGGGCCAAAAAAAAGGGATTTTTTGCAGAAATATTTAACTTCAAATTCTTGCAAAGAGATGTTTCTTTTTTTCCTTTTTTAGGTTAAAACAATAACATAAATGTTTGGGAGTGCAATTTGGATGCTGTGTGTGTGTGTAGTTCAATAGAAGAATTCTCTGCATTGTTTTAATGTTCGAAGTGGCTATTGGTACACGGGTACCAGAATTGAGAGGTTGGTATTAAAAAAATGATTTAAAATATTATTGTTGGGTTTGTAAGACCAAAGGAGGTATCAAATGAAAGATAATTGAATGGACTATACGTTTGAAATCTTAATTCTTCATTTTAACTAAAATAAACTACCACAAATGACATCCCGATAGCATTGAGTCTAATGATACCCGGGCGCGAATGGCGGCGCTGCGTGTCCGGGTCCCGCGGGCCGTATGTTGTGCAGGCCTGGCCTAAAATATAAATTCGCTTCCTTCCATTAAATTACTGGGTAGAATAAAAATGAAACAACCCCTAAACAACTACGTTTGTCGTATTCATCTCTTTCAAAGCATTTTTGTTTGCATGTATGTCATTGTGCGTGATTTATCAATTATCAAGAAGCGGTTACAGTGGCGTAGCGAGCTTAACTCGCGCCCGGGGCACAATACCTTTTTAGCGCCCCCCTATGCGAAAACCATGCAATATTATAGTAAAATATACCATTCGGCGCCCCTTTGGGGGTAGCGCCCGGGGCATGATGCCCCCCCTCACTACGCCACTGAGCGGTTATGTCGATGGGTAAACGTCTGGCGAAAACACACGTCGCGTTACCTTCACTTTCCCCTTCAAAAGTACATTCTATTTTTACTGCATACCCAAATGTGTCACAAATACAAAGCACCTAGCAACATCCACACCATTAATCTCCACACCAAAACACGCACGCACCAATTTAACAAAGCATTAACATTCTCTCCCCCCCCCCCCCTTTACCTTTTTGAACAACGGGAAAACCTGAATTTTGGCGTTAGGGGTGGGGCAGAAAATGTGATAGAATGCGATGTCATCGGCAACGAGTCTATGTGCCCAGTTTTAGCTTGAGAGTTTGACGGGAAGTGGATCAATTAGCCGTCCGAAGATTTTGCCAGCGAGCCACACAAAAGCGAAGTTAGTATGGAGGATGTAAAAATCCGTTTCACGCGCCTTATACCACGTGGTGTAATTTCATTGGTCGTGTGCGCATAGGCGTATCCACATTGGGAACATTTAGGGTAACCCTATGCCTAAGTGTAATGCGGCTGTTTTCTGGTAAACTCCAGGGAGTCTTGGCGTCTTTGGCGATAGCACAGTTCTATAAAACGCTCATCAAGCCTTCAGGGGCGTAGGTAGAGTTCTTGGCGCCCAGGCTCAACAGTAACAGTAACAGTAGCAAATAAACATTGACAGTAAACAGCAAACAGTAGCAGCAGCAAATAAACATTGACAGTAAACAGCAAACAGTAGCAGCAGCAAATAAACATTGACAGTAGCAAGAAGACAGTAGCAGTAAAAAGTAAACAGTAGCAAATAAACAATAACGGTAAGAGTATCAAGGAGATTTTCTCCCTTAACTTAGCGCCTCCACAGTAAAGTGTAACGCCTCGATGACAGGTGTCGCCGCGTCCACAGGGGCGGCCCTTCCTGCCAGCCAGTCCGCGTGTCAACACATTCTTCATTCTTCTTTGCATCCACTCCCTCCCCCCAGTCCAAACCACTAGGCCTAAAATTTCGAAACACCCGGACTAGGTCCAACTCCACCACATTTTATTGGTCCGATTGAGGCACCCTTAACAGATGCCATCATTAATTTGTGCTAACTCAAGGCTAATTGAAATGACTCTTGCTTTTCATAACTCAACAGAGGGACGTGAGTAAGCCAGCGATCATTCCATTTTGTTAAAATGTATATTGAAATAAAAAATGAAATAAAAAAAAATCCTGGGGGAAAAAAGTGACGAGCCGGTCAAACGAATTCCCGGTCAAACGAATTGCCGGTCAAACGAACTCCCGGTCAAACGAATTCCCGGTCAAACAAACGGCCTGTTATTTCAACTCACGGTTAAAGCAACTGCCGGTTGAAATGGAAACATGCTTGAAAAGACTTCCAATGGCAGCCAGGGGAATTCTCATTACCAGTAATCGAACTGTCTTCATTGAACTGGGACACTTGTACCCGCTGAGCCGTGACGACAACGCGCATGCGCCTGAAAGCCACTTCCGGGACAATTCCTCCGGTGACTAAAGAGCTGCTCAAATGCTCCGAAAAGAGCTGCTTCCCCCCCCCCCACGCTTTCCTCCCCCCCCCCCCCCGCAGTGAGTGTTTTTTTTACCCCTTCTCCTTTTCCATCATTGTGAGCTCCCTGGCGGGAGCTCGATGACGTGAAAGGCGGAATTAAACAATCACGACTCCAGACGGAGGCAGGTTCCACTAGCTGACATTCCTGAGGGGGCCCCCCCCCCCCCAGGGCTGGTACAATTTAGATGTTTCAAAACACGTCTCGAGTCGAGTCGACAGAATGCAACGGCCAATTAGGGGCGACTCTTGAGTTGGAGCTTCTCTCCCCCCCCCCCCCCCCGTGGGGCATTGCTGGTAGTGTAATAGACGCCAACTCGTGGAACATTTTATTTTTTACCAAGTAAACAAATATTATCCCGCAACTTGAAGTGCCAATTTTGGCGGCAGCTATTGTTGTCTTACAGTGTTTTTCTTGTCTAAGTGAGAGACTGACATTACTTGGTCAGATTGGTTTGTTGTTCCACCTGTTCGTGCCTTATCAGCTCAGTTTAATTTTTTCGCTAACTACTATACTTCTAAAACTGAAGATATATATCTATCATGCTGATTTATAATCTACATTAATTGTCCATCTAATGACGAGTTTGCAACGGTTGTGGTCTAGAAATACCAAAGTTACCGCCATTTGGTGAAAACGGGTCCCTTACCCTTCCGTTTTCGATATGATAATAATAGGTTTTCCCATTAAAGTGTTTTCCAGATCAATTAAGATTTTTACTTTTTTAATTTAGCGAGAGCTTTTAAAAAAATCATTTTAAATTAACTTCTCTTTTGTTTCGTGTGTTTCTGTGTTTAGGGAAAAAAAATAATTAATAAAATATTTGGATGGCTAATTGACCCACTTCCCGCCATCCTATCGAAATAATAATACTTGGCACACGGACTTGTTGCCGATGATAAAAAATTATTTCAAATTTTCAGCCCCACCCCAAATCCATAAAAAATATATTTTTTCCCCTTCTTTTTCAAAGGGAAGATGAATGAACCAAGATTACCTCAATGGGTGCGTGTTTTTGGTGGAGAGATTAGTGGTGAAACAAAAAATATTTTTTTCCTTTTCTTTTTCAAGGGGAAGATGAATGAACCAAGATGAGTTCAACGGGTGCGTGTTTTGGTGGAGAGATTAGTGGTGAAACAAAAAATAATAAAAATAATAAATGTTTTATAGCCAATTTATGAGCCATTTTTGATATTCAAATTGGTCCGTGTGCCATTTTTATAACGAAGTGGCTATTGGTGCACGGGTACCAAGTTTGAGAGGTTGGGATTAAAAAACGATTTAAAATATTATTGTTAAGTTTGTAAGACCAAATGAGGTATCAAATGAAAGATAATTGAATGTACTATACGTCTGTAAACTTAATTCTTCATTTTAACTAAAATAAACTACAACAAATGACATCCGAATAGCATTGAGCCTAATGGTACCCGGGTGCGAATTGCGGCGCTGCGTGTCCGGGTCCCAACCTCTCAATTCTGGTACCTGTGTACCAATAGGTGCAGCCTTTTTATAATATTATAACCGGAAGTAAGCCGTCACCAATGCTGAAATAAAGCGTTTTGAACATTCCGATGATAAAAATACGGAAAATTGGGCATATTCCACATCTTAACTTCTTAACGAAAATCCATATATTTATATCCATCTATTATCCACTGTTCTTCACACGCCCACAATACAATTTGATTCTTTTCATATACAGTACTCTTAAATCGACAAAATGTGTCACGCTATGTGTCACGCTCCTTATAAACAAGGGGGAATAATAGAGAAATATGGCGAAGCGTCGATTTAAATACTATTTTGCTCCCTTTGAATTCCCCCCGCGGGTTGGCCTGGTCGCATGCCTGCCACCGAGTGCCAGATAAGATGAGGCCATTAGGTCAGCCGTCCACGCCGCAGATAAGGACAACTCGGGTTGTTTATCACGAGAAGAGATGTTGATAGATCAACGGCCGGCACGTGACGTCATTTACGGAAGTCGCACACAACGCTCCACGTCAAGTTGATGGGGAAGGCGATTGGGACGTGAACACACTCTGAAGTTTGAGCGTGGGAGGGAGTGGAAGGATTCAAGAGAGTGGAGGGAGTGAGGTGTTGGAGGACGAGGGGTTTAAGGGGAAGGGACGGGTTGGAAGGGGAGGGGATGGGAAGGGTTGGAAGGGTAGGGGACGGGTTGGGGGGGAGAGGATGGGTTGGAGGGGGAGAGGATGGTTTCGGGGGGGAGAGGATGGGTTGGAGAGGTAGGGGACGGGTTGGAGAGGGGGGGACGGGGTTGGAGAGGGAGGGGACGGGTTGGGGAGAGGACGGGTTGGGGGAGAGGATGGGTTGGTGGGGGCGGGGACGGGTTGGGGGGAAAGGACGTGTTGGAGAGGGAAAGGGTGGGTTGGAGGGGGAGAGGATGGGTTGGAGGGGGACAGGATGGGTTGGCGGGGGAGAGGATGGGTTGGTGGGGGAGGGGATGGGTTGGAGGGCGCACGATTTCAGGGAGAGGATGGGTTGGAGGGGAGAGGATGGGTTGGTGGGGAGAGGATGGGTTGGTGGGGAGAGGATGGGTTGGTAGGGAGAGGATGGGTTGGTTGGGTAGATGATGAGTTGGTGGGGGAGGGGATGGGTTGTTGGGGGAGAGGATGGGTTGGGGGAAAGGGCGGGCTCGAGGGGGAGGGAATGGGTTGGGGGAAAGGACGGGCTGGAGGGGAGGGTACGGGTAGGGGGAAAAGGACGGGCTGGAGGGGGAGGGGATGGGTTGGTGGGGGAGAGGACGTGGTTGGAAGGAGATGAAAACTGACATGAAACATTTTCCAAGGACATTTCGTTAAAATTCATGATTAGCATGCAAGACAGCAGACACCCAACTATGATGACGTTGTCAACAAATTGTGATTACATTGAGACACTCACTTGGAACGTTTCCCGAGACTCTGTATTTAAAGATGGTATACTACATCTCTTCTTTCAAACTTCATTCCAAACCCCCCCCCCCCACACACACACACCCCAACCTGCCCCACAAACTCTCAGGCTGATTTTAAACGGGCTTTTAGTTACAATAATGTTAAGAAGATGAATTTATGAATTTAAAGTAACAGAAGGAGCTAGAAACCCATTCAAACTCTCATACAATACTTTCAGCCATTATCGTTGCTAAAAATCATCCATTCAATAGATAGGAGTTAATTGTGAACTAGGAAGTCATGTGTCAATTTGTTTAACCCCTTTATGGGGGTCGGGGATTTGGGGGGGGGGGGGGTAACATGTCAGTTATGTAATATTCTCTCGTCTTTAACAAACATCCAATCTCAGTAATGGAAATGTCTGCTGGGTCACGCTGAAAATGTTTCGGGAATAATCTCCCCTTGGTGACGTCATTTT
The DNA here is from genome assembly GCA_964017045.1 of Omphiscola glabra. Lineage (NCBI taxonomy): Eukaryota > Metazoa > Mollusca > Gastropoda > Lymnaeidae > Omphiscola > Omphiscola glabra. Next base: position 25,000,197 of record OZ024801.1, on the reverse strand, counting down.
AAAAACGAAATAAAAAATAAAAGAAACATATTTTTATTTAAGGTTGTTCAATGGAAAAAAGCCTGTCTGTCTGTCACAACTGTCTGTCCGTCACACCTGTCTGTCTGTCACACCTGTCTGTCTGTCACACCTGTCTGTCTGTCACACATGTCTGTCTGTCACACCTGTCTGTCTGTCACACCTGTCTGTCTGTCACACCTGTCTGTCTGTCACACCTTTCTGACTACCCCATCTATCTGTCTATCACATGTATCTTCTGTCACATCTATCTGTCCGCCTGTCTATATGTCTGTCAGTCTGTCACATCTATCGTCTGTCACATGTATCTGATAGTCACATCTAACTGTCCGCCACGTCTATTTGTCCATCACATTTATCTATTTACCTGTACATCTGTCTGCCCTTACTATCTAACCGTCATATCTATCTGTCCGTCACATCTATCCCTCTGTCACATCAATCTTTTTGTCACATCTTTCTGTATGTCACATTTATCTGCATGTCACATCTGTGTGTCTCTCCAATCTGTCTGTATGTCGCTATAAACAGCAACAAATTACCGACTTATGATCTGTCTTAGATTCCGTATAACCAACAAATTGATACAACCCGAAATTCAGTAGACAGCAACCCTGTGGTCTTAAGACACTAAATTGTCTAATCTCGCCACCAACCGTTCACCTGCATCTATCTATTATATCATGCCACCAACCAGTCTCCTGTATCTATCAGTTATATCATGCCACCAACCAGTCTCCTGTATCTATCAGTTATATCATGCCACCAACCAGTCTCCTGTATCTATCAGTTATATCATGCCTCCAACCAGTTTCCTGTATCTATCAGTTATATCATGCCACCAACCAGTCTCCTGTATCTATCAGTTATATCATGCCACCAACCAGTCTCCTGTATCTATCAGTTATATCATGCCACCAACCAGTCTCCTGTATCTATCAGTTATATCATGCCACCAACCAGTCTCCTGTATCTATCAGTTATATCACGCCACCAACCAGTCTCCTGTATCTATCAGTTATATCATGCCACCAACCAGTCTACTGTATCTATCATGCAGTTATATCACGCTAACAACCCGCCTCCTGTATCTATCAGTTATATCATGCCACCAACCAGTCTCCTGTATCTATCAGTTATATCATGACAACAACCAGTCTCCTGTATCTATCAGTTATATCATGCCTCCAACCAGTCTCCTGTATCTATCATGCAGTTATATCACGCTAACAACCCGCCTCCTGTATCTATCAGTTATATCATGCCTCCAACCAGTCTCCTGTATCTATCACTTATGCCCACCTAATGCGGTTATTATTTCATAGAGACTCTTGTCGGCTAAAGGCTAAATTTATCTATGTCAACTCAGCTCACAACTGGAAGGTTGGAGTCCCCCGAGGGCATACAGACGTGGGAGTGTCAATAGCAGAATTTAGCCTGGTAATCATCGGCCAATCACAGCCAGCAGTGGGATGATACTGTCACTGACACAAGGGTGACATTCAAGAGAGACGGGAAACATCAGTTGTCACGGAGATGTGGCGCATATGTGTACTTGTGTGTATTGGCATGTGTGTTATTGATGTGTGTTTTGGTGTGTGTGATGGTGTGTGGATTGGTGTGTGTATTTGATTGTGTATTGGTATGTGCGGGTATTAGATTGTGTGCTTTTGTGTGTGTTGATGTGAACATGTATTGATGTTTGTGTGTGTTGATGTGAACATGTATTGATGTTTGTGTGCATTTGTGTGTGTATGTGTATTGACATGTGTGTTTACTGATGCGTATGTGTATTAGTGTGGTGCCAAAGTAAAGGGCAAAAAAAAAATATTTGAGGGCCAAATTTCTTTTCAAGAACCTGTCAAGAACCATGCTTTTCGGAGTCAAAACCGATTTGTGGCCGACTAGCCGAGCCACACTCAGGTCGTTAAGAGCCGCATGGGGCTCGCGAGCAGCGATTTGCCGACCACTGCTTTAGGCTAAGGAGAGATTGGTCTTTGGTTCTAGGTATTAATGGGCTGCGTCAGGCTGCAAGTAAGTCGCCCTAAGTTAGTCATTAAGTGTGGTGTTTGAGAGAGTGACAGGACACTATTAGTCATTAAGTGTGGTGTTTGAGAGAGTGCCATGACACTATTGGTCATTAAGTGTGGTGTTTGAGAGAGTGCCAGGACACTATTGGTCATTAAGTGTGGTGTTTGAGAGAGTGCCATGACACTATTGGTCATTAAGTGTGGTGTTTGAGAGAGTGTCAGAACACTATTGGTCATTAAGTGTGGTGTTTGAGAGAGTGCCAGGACACTATTGGTCATTAAGTGTGGTGTTTGAGAGAGTGCCAGGACACTATTGGTCATTAAGTGTGGTGTTTGAGAGAGTTCCAGGACACTATTGGTCATTAAGTGTGGTGTTTGAGAGTGCCAGGACACTATTGGTCATTAAGTGTGGTGTTTGAGAGAGTGTCATGACAATATTGGTCGTTAAGTGTGTTGTTTGAGAGAGTGTCATGACACTATTGGTCATTAAGTGTGGTGTTTGAGAGAGTTTTTTAAAGGTTAAACAATAAAAATTGTGTTAAGATTGGAAAGAGGTCTATATTTAGGCCTTTAGTGTCAAGGCAGTCTAGATTTAGGCCTTTAGTGTCAAGGCAGTCTAGATTTAGGCCTTTAGTGTCAGGGCAGTCTAGATTTAGGCCTTTAGTGTCAAGGCAGTCTAGATTTAGGCCTTAAGTGTCAAGGCAGTCTAGATTTAGGCCTTTGAGGGTCCTTAGGACACTATAAAATTTAGGCTTTTAGGGGTCCTTAGGAGAGTCTATAAGATATAAGCACTTGGGGTCATTAGGACAGTCTTTATTTAGGCCCTTGGGGGTAAGGGCAAACGAGATTTAGGCCCCTGAGGGCTCTTAGGACAGTCTAAAATTTAGGCCCTTGGGGGTCCTTATGGCAATCTAGATTTAGGCCCTTGGGGTCATTAGCACAGTCTATATTTAGTCCTCTGAGGGTCAGGGCAATCTAGATTTAGGGCCTTAGGGGTCCTTAGAACAGTCTGGGTTTATTTAGGCCCTTGGGCTCCCGAGGACAGTCTAAAAAGGTGATGACATGTATTCATCCCTTTTCAATTCAATGTTTCTTATAGTAGCATCAACGTCACAAACACACACTACCTCATAACATGTCACAACCACTCACTTCAACATCACCACTGTCACAAACGCCGACTCCAACGTCGACTGTCACGACTTACCTAAAACCGTGCTACAGGTAGCCACAATGAGAATTAAGATGCAGCGTATAGACCTTCCGTCCAAATCCATGGTCAAAGAGGGGGGGGGGGGGCTGGACACGACGAATGACAGAATTTAATCCACCGTGACTGGACACGTGACTCCCTGTGAAGAAAACAATTGTAACACCGGTCAGTGACACGTGAGAATAATTGTTATGCCATGATCCAACGTTAAGCCAGTCAATCAATTGGCCATAGTCCGTCTCCTCTTGTTTAGAACAGTGATTCGGTCATTGGACCTAATTTATACGCCTGTATCTTATGATAGGACATTCTGCTCGTGCAGTAACCTGTGTACATGTGTGTGTACTTGTGTATGTGTGTGAGTATGTAACGTGTGTGTGTACATGTGTGTGTTTGAGTTAGTACGACTGTGTATACGTGTGTGTATGTGTTTGTGTGATTGTGTTTGCTTGTGTGAGTGTACTTGTGTTCACGTGAGTGTGTGTACGTGTGTGTGTGAGAGAAAGAGAGAGAGAGAGAGAGAGAGTGAGAGATCGAGAGGGGGGGGGAGTCTGAATATTGCAATCTTTAATGAATAATTTCCATTTTAAAAACTGTCTAAGGGGGTTAACGTATAATCCTTCTTTTAAATTAAAATGTTTTCTTTTTAGGGACAAAGTCGTCAATAATGTGAGAACTATTGAAGCAAAACTGAATTCAATCCAACTGGATTTTCCCTTACAACTTGAACGCAACAAATTCACCTGTAACACAACATACTCAATGAGTTCAAGAACACAATCGTTTAATGTTAAAATAACGAACGAGGGAGACGAAATATATATGCGGACTTTGCGAATTTGACAATGGACTGGATGGATTGTGACAGGACTAGATGGATTGTGACAGGGCTAGATGGATTGTGACAGGACTAGATGGATCGGGACAAGACTAGATGGATTGTGACAGGACTAGATGGATCGGGACAGGACTAGATGGATTGTGACAAGACTAGATGGATTGTGACAAGACTAGATGGATTGTGACAAGACTATAGGGATTTTGACATGACAAGACTAGATGGATTGTGACAAGACTAGATGGATTGTGACAAAGTACTGCATGGATTGTGACAAGACTAGAGGGATTTTGACATGACAATACTAGATGGATTGTAACATGACAAGACTAGATGGATTGTGACAAGACTATATGGATTGTGACAAAAGACTAGATGGATTGTGACATGACCAGACTAGATTGATTGTGACAAGATAGTTTTAATGGAATCTTATTTGTGTGTAAACATTTGAGCAGGCGGCCACAAGATCTACAGTAATATCATTGTGTTCATATAGATTAAACAACATTAGCATAAAATACAGGTGGGGCTGTCGGTCTGACCCTCATTATGATTATTAAATATAAATAACATTAGCATGCGTGCAGTGGTTCTGGTAATGTTTGACAATAAAGTAGAGCAGTTGGCAAAAAAAGTTGAAAAAGGAGAAATATTCAAGATAAAAGGGAAAAAAGGAATTAGATTCAGTCTAAAATCAGCCTAAAATATTCTAAAATTCAGGAGTTTTTCCCATTGGAATATTGATACCTCCAAATTAATTTAGTTTTATTGAAATATCGATTCTGCGAGTTGATATATCGATACTGCGAGTTGGAATTATTATGATTCAGACATCGTTAAGGAGAAAAGTTGGGATAACTCCCGTGGGGGGACTGACTAGATTGCAGCCCAAACATTGCAAATTCTTGCACGTCAAAGAAGTTACACGTTAATAATAGTCATAATAAAAATCTGAGATTAATGGTCTGGGCGTGGAAGACTATGACAAAGTTGTAACAACGTGGGGGGGGGGGAAAGACTGTGATAACGTTTTAACTGGAGGGAGGAAGTGATAAAAGTATAACTACTGAAAGGGGGGGGGGGACTTTGATCAAGTTGTAACAACGGAAAAAAAAGGTGGTTGGGGGGGGGGGGGGTGTGTGGGAGACATTACAAAACAAGGAATAACAAAGTATTTCAAATTTGAAAAGCTCAAGTGTTTCTAGATCAAAATGTAGATCTCTTCGTATCTGTGGTAGAAACAAAGGCCGTTGTCTCATTTCAAATTTGAAAAGCTCAAGTGTTTCTAGATCAAAATGTAGATCTCTTCGTATCTGTGGTAGAAACAAAGGCCGTTGTCTCATTTCAAATTTGAAAAGCTCAAGTGTTTCTAGATCAAAATGTAGATCTCTTCGTATCTGTGGTAGAAACAAAGGCCGTTGTCTCATTTCAAATTTGAAAAGCTCAAGTGTTTCTAGATCAAAATGTAGATCTCTTCGTATCTGTGGTAGAAACAAAGGCCGTTGTCTCATTTCAAATTTGAAAAGCTCGAGTGTTTCTAGATCAAAATGTAGATCTCTTCGTATCTGTGGTAGAAACAAAGGCCGTTGTCTCATTTCAAATTTGAAAAGCTCGAGTGTTTCTAGATCAAAATGTAGATCTCTTCGTATCTGTGGTAGAAACAAAGGCCGTTGTCTCATTTCAAATTTGAAAAGCTCGAGTGTTTCTAGATCAAAATGTAGATCTCTTCGTATCTGTGGTAGAAACAAAGGCCGTTGTCTCATTTCAAATTTGAAAAGCTCAAGTGTTTCTAGATCAAAATGTAGATCTCTTCGTATCTGTGGTAGAAACAAAGGCCGTTGTCTCATTTCAAATTTGAAAAGCTCAAGTGTTTCTAGATCAAAATGTAGATCTCTTCGTATCTGTGGTAGAAACAAAGGCCGTTGTCTCATTTCAAATTTCATGTTTTGTATCGTCTGCCGAAGACACCCCTTTCAGTGGTTCTGACTTTTTGCTTTCAAGCCCAAACATATCTTGTTCAACTATTTATTTAAAAGCGAGAGAGAGAGAGAGAGAAAGAGAGAGAGAGTAGGAGAGAGAGAGTATGAGAGAGAGAGTAGGAGAGAGAGAGTAGGAGAGAGAGAGCTATAGAGAGTGAGAGAGAGAGCACTCGAGAGAGAGGGAGAGAGAATGAGAGAGATTAGTAGAGAGAGAGAGCTAGAGAGAGAGTGAGAGTGAGAGCACGCGAGAGAGAGGGAGGGAGAGAGTGAGAGAGAGAGAGAGAGCGAGTAGGAGTAGCAGAGAGAGAGAGAGCTATATATATAGAGAGAGAGAGAGCATGTGGATTCAGTCAGGCCAAGGACTGTAGTGGCTGAGTTCACCAAAGGACACATTTCACTGTCTGGCCCTCGTAGTGCTACAGCTGACATGTACTAGCTGCGACACTAGTATACTGAGACATCAAGGATGTCCCCCATCAAAATATGAATATTTAATACCCCCCCGCCCCCACAAAAAAAAACGTAAGCAATCACTCTCTAATCAAACTGTTCAAAAAATCTAACGGAGTGACGCCACTGCCGGGTTACGTTAAAAACTCTGCTACAAAAAGAAACGAGGTTATCTATTTTTAGAAGCACCTTCTACCAAACGATAGAAAGGGGGGTTCTTTACCCCTCTGCAGCGCCGCACCGGCATCAGTATGTCAAAACACATTTCCTTACCGCGCTACGATTCGAATGCTAACATATCAACAAATAAACATAATTTATTTTCTGAGGAGTTCAGGCCCCGCCCCCCATTTCACCAAACTCCGTCAACCCTATGTGGGTGCGGGAAACTTTGGATTGAGATCCCCTGGTGTTAAGGACATATAATGCACGCGTTCCCGTTCTTCAATCGAATGGTCACGATCAAACAGATCCGCCATTAACAATTGAATGGGACCGCCTGACATAGCTAAGTAATTTTGATACATGGCGCGCCCCCCCCCCCCCCCTTACATCTACCCGATGGTTCACTCGAGGCGATGAACGCCTGCCCGTGTTCAACCACGTCATTGGACGCTTACGTTTAGTAAAAACTTGATTGGTGGCCTAAAAAAAGGGGGGGGGGGGGGGAAATAACTCACGTAGGGACGTATATACAAATGGAATGGATCGCCTCGATTTGGTTCCAGCTGAGTTTGTTGACTCAGAAGTCCCGAGATCAGGACAACCTTCAGTTCGCGTGCCCGACTTGACACGCAGATCGCTTTTAAATAGCACAAGGAAGGCCAACAACAAAAAAAAAAGATATTTTTTAAAAGAGAATTAACAAGCAATAGATAACGTAGACTTATAAGTTGCTGACAGACTGAATGCTTCTGATCAGTGTTTCCCAAACTTTCGACATCTATGTACCCCAGTCTATAATTTTCGTAACACTGAGTACCCCCCTCTTCCCCCCCCCTCGTTAAAATAAAAGTGCACATACTTAAATAACAATGATTTTTTTTCCTGCGCATCGTGTGTCCCCCCCACCAAACTCTTCCCGTACACCCAGGGGTACACGTACCAAACTTTGGGAAACTCTGCTTCAGATATCGTTCTCCGACAGGATTAAGTCCTGAGTTTCCGAACTAGTGGCGTGCGTAGTGCCACCCGGGGCGGGACATGCTCTTTTTTCCGCCCCCTTTCCCGAAAAAAACCCTCCTCAGTTGGCTGAAAATGCCGCCCCTGATTATAGAGAAAAGAGCGCCACCCGGGGTGGACCACATCCCTCCGCTCCCCTTTTCTGACGCAACTGTTCCGAAACCTACCTTAAGTCTGTCATCGGCGTCTACCTCGTATTTCGGATAAGTCATAACGACAATCCGACACACGCACATACAGTCGGACACATGTACATACAGTAGGGCACAAGAATATACCGACAATCCGACACACGTACATACAGACAGTCGAACACACGTACATACAGACAATCGGACACACGTTAACACAGACAGTCGGACACAGGTTAACACAGGCAATCGGACACACGTCCATTCAGAAAGTCGGACACACGCACATGCAGTCGGACACACGTGCATACAGACGGACACACGTGCATGCAGACGGACACACGTGTATACAGACTATCAGACACACGTACATAAAGACAGTCGGACACACGTATATGCAAACAGTCGGACACACGTGCATACAGACAGACACACGTGCATGCAGACGGACAAACGTGCATACAGACTATCAGACACACGTACATTAAAGACAGTCGGACACACGTGCACTCGTCCTGTCGGACAGACCTAGTCACTCCGTAGTGTCGGAGGAAACCTCTCCCCCCCATCCCTAACTGATCAATGATACGGTGGCGTGTCACATGACCGCTGACCACCCACCGAGGAGCCGCCACTGGTCGGTTCACGTTGACAAGGGCTCCGTGTCTAACACCGGCCGCTCAGTCAAAAAGGCTGTCAGCTTTCACACGATCACCCGTGAGCTGGTGGCGACCTCTGGCGTCGAGGCGATTTACGGCGCTGATAATGATCTCGATATAGTAACACGATCTCAGGTGAGTTATCGGCCCTTGGTGTTGAACTTTGTGCTATCGGGTCAATGTTTACAAGGAACTGGGACTTGACCTCATCTGAGTGATTAGCACGGAACGGACATTTTTCGAGAGATTACCACGTGGCCGACAAGTTCTCATGAGCTACCGGCTCGTGTAGAACAAAAGGTGTTTTTTTTTTCCCCTCATCAAATTCTTAAGTTAGACTTATCTCCCCATGAATGGATTGTGCCTCGGTTGTAATTCACTTTTCTTAGACCCACTGTATTCGTCTTATGTCCCCTGCCCTTCGTCCTGGCGACCTTTGCCCCCCCCCCCCCCCCACACCATTGCTTTGGAAAGACACAACCCAAAAGAAATGAGGGCACACAGTGCGTGTTTATGACGTAACGTATCAACAGTTCCCAGGAATCGTATTAATGACGTGATGTGCTGAAAGTTCACAGGAACCGTATTAATGGCGTGATGTGCTGACAGTTCCCAGGAACCGTATCGAAGACGTAATATCTCGACAGTTCCCAGGAACCGCGTTAATGACGTGATGTGCTGCCAGTTCCCAGGAACCGTATCGATGACGCAACGTCTCGGCAGTTCCCAGGAACCGTGTTAACGACGTGACGTGCTGACGGTTCCCAGGGACCGTGACGCCGTTCAATTGCTCAGGGATTAGTAACTCTCGGGGCGATATCAATAATTCAGGCAACCCGGGACCCGTGTGAGTTATGGTCCCTTTGATTCGCCAACACTGATTATTGGCCCTTTGATTCCCACCAATGAGGTCCGCCCCTGTCTGCGCCGAGAGAGTCGCACGGCGTATCAATAAATCGGTTTGGTTTTTTGTTTTTCTTTTGTCCGAAAGGAAAGTTAAACTCCCGATTTGTTTAAAGCCATATAATGACGAGGAAATATTGTGGGTGGTCTTGTGTTGGGACAGTTCAAGTTGTTGGCCGTTAAAGTTGTTGGGAATATAAAGATTTTGTGAGTTGAAGTTGTTGAGAGATACAGTTGCTGGATGTAAAGTTGTTGGGTGTTCAAGTTGTTGAGTGTTAAAGTTGTTGGGTGTTGAAGCTGTTGGGTGTTAAAGCTGTTGGGTGTTAAAGTTGTTGGGTGTTGAAGCTGTTGGGTGTTAAAGTTGTTGGGTGTTCAAGTTGTTGGGTGTTAAAGTTGTTGGGAGTTAAAGATTTTGTGAGTTGAAGTTGTTGGGAGCTACAGTTGCTGGGTGTAAAGTTGTTGGGTGTTAACGTTGTTGGGTGTTAACGTTGTTGGGTGTTAAAGTTGTTGGGTGTTAAAGTTGTTGGGTGTTGAAGCTGTTGGGTGTTAAAGTTGTTGGGTGTTCAAGTTGTTGGGTGTTAAAGTTGTTGGGAGTTAAAGATTTTGTGAGTTGAAGTTGTTGGGAGCTACAGTTGCTGGGTGTAAAGTTGTTGGGTGTTAACGTTGTTGGGTGTTAACGTTGTTGGGTGTTAAAGTTGTTGGGTGTTAAAGTTGTTGGGTGTTCAAGTTGTTGGGTGTTCAAGTTGTTGGGTGTTCAAGTTGTTGGGTGTTGAAGTTGTTGGGTGTTAAAGTTATTGGGTGTTAAAGTTGTTGGGTGTTAAAGTTGTTGGGTGTTAAAGTTGTTGGGAGTTAAAGATTTTGTGAGTTGAAGTTGTTGGGAGCTACAGTTGCTGGGTGTAAAGTTGTTGGGTGTTAACGTTGTTGGGTGTTAAAGTTGTTGGGTGTTAAAGTTGTTGGGTGTTAAAGTTGTTGGGTGTTAAAGTTGTTGGGTGTTCAAGTTGTTGGGTGTTCAAGTTGTTGGGTGTTGAAGTTGTTGGGTGTTAAAGTTGTTGGGTGTTAAAATTGTTGGGTGTTAAAGTTGTTGGGTGTTGAAGTTGTTGGGTGTTAAAGTTGTTGGGTGTTAAGGTTGTTGGATGTTAAAGTTGTTGGGTGTTAAAGTTGTTGGGTGTTAAAGTTGTTGGGTGTTAAAGTTGTTGGGGGTTCAAGTTGTTGGGTGTTAAAGTTGTTGGGTGTTAAAGTTGTTGGGTGTTAAAGTTGTTGGGTGTTAAAGTTGTTGGGTGTTCAAGTTGTTGGGTGTTAAAGTTGTTGGGTGTTAAAGTTGTTGGGTGTTAAAGTTGTTGGGTGTTAAATTTGTTGGGTGTTAAAGTTGTTGGGTGTTAAAGTTGTTGAGTGTTAAAGTTGTTGGGTGTTAAAGTTGTTGGGTGTTAAAGTTGTTGGGTGTTAAATTTGTTGGGTGTTCAAGTTGTTGGGTGTTAAAGTTGTTGGGTGTTCAAGTTGTTGGGTCTTAAAGTTGTTGGGTGTTAAAGTTGTTGGGTGTTCAAGTTGCTGGGTGTTCAAGTTGTTGGGTGTTCAAGTTGTTGGGTCTTAAAGTTGTTGGGGCTTTTGAAACTTAGAAATGCCTGTCCACACAACATGACTATTGATGGTCGAACAAATAGAAAACGTCATAAATCAATCTGGCCACGGTCCCTGGTGCAGTTTCCAAACGTGCCCCCCCTCCCCCCGTGGTCCGCCAAAGTTTGAGAGACGCTGCTTTAACCCCAGGTGACAATTTATGTTTAGCGATGTGCTGGGTCGGGGGTGTGGGGGGAACTGAGGGTTTGGGTCGTTAATGTTATTGATATTACTTCCGGGAACCTGGGCATTCTTTTTGTAAATGACTAATGACAGTAGGACATTATTCCCTCCGCGTGCCACCCCCCTCCCCACACACATACACACTTCCCCAAAAAATTAATTAAAAAATAAATTAAGACCAGAAGATAGATCAAATAAATAAAAGGGTTCTTAAAATATCGTGCGCCCTAAACTGTCGGGGTGTCGGTGGCAGGGTAAGGTCGTGCGAGAAGACTCAGCAAATCAGGTTGAGTGTATTTTGTTTAAAGTGATGAAGCGCTACTCAGTTCGTCAGCCTCACTCTCTCGTCCTTCCCAATTTGATCCAGTGGAAAGACCTAGTCAAGACGACTGGAAATAGACCAGGGTGCAGGGGATGACCAGCAGCGGGGGAAGGGGCATCAATAAAACGTATGTAGGAAGAAGGGTGTGGTTGTATGAGGTTGGCAGACCACAGCTCTAACTGGTTGGAATTTGTGATCGCGGGAAAGCAGCACAAGCTGTCTCTCTTCAATCTCTCTATGCATCTCTCTCAATCTCTTTCGATGTCTCTCTTTCAATCTCTCTCTCTCTTCCTCTCTGAAAATGTCGCATAAGAGATGGAGTCGGTGGGCCGTCGAGCGCGAGCTCCCAATGCCCCGCCCCCCGGCGCCCCCCACACAATCCAGCGCACTGAAGGACTTAACCCGACGCCAGCCCGTGCGGAAGGGCGCCGGGAACCTACCCCTTATTGACCTAGGGGAGGCCCGGTCGACCGAGGACGCTGCGTTTAAAGCGTCCGCAGTCCACTCTCTTTGGGTCAGGACGGCTTTGCTTCCACTCCGGGGGGTTGGTGTTGCGTTGCCATTCCCCACCGCCCAGGGAGTCTTTCGGTCGGGACGTTGGTAGTGGCGGGACGAAACGGTTGCCTAGGAGCGGCTTTCTCGCGGCCGCGTAGCTAAAATCATCGGCATGGGTTTTTGAGGGCCACCCAAGCCTCATATCAATTAACAGCAACTAGTAATCATGTTAGTGGCAGCTCCCGTTGCGTTGGGAGTCATGCGTTTGGCCGGGGTTTTTTTAGCTTCGGGTGGACAAGTCCCCCCTACTAGTCTGCCACGCCACGAAGAGGCAAAACCCCATGTGGACGCCCCCAAGTCTCCTCGGGGACGCTGCCGCTATATAATCTCTCTATATGTCTCTCTCTCTCTCCCTCTTTCTCCGATATCTTTTTGTCTGTCTCCAACTCATTCGCTTGCTCTTTCCGTCTGTGCCGGCGATGTAACAAAGTCATTATGCTAGACTTTAAAGCATATCATGTGTACTTATTATAATTCAATGCAGACAAGAGTTACCTTATTGTCGGAATGTTATTTTACACTTGACATTTTCCGTCCCATCTGACTTAGACACGGGCGTCAGCAGTCGACACATTTAATGACGCAGTTGTCTAGGACACATGCTTCAACATTCTTCACTCACTGACTTAATTCATTCACTTATGGTTCCCCGGCTGACAACAAGGAATTGACGTCACCTCGAAAGTTTGCTCACTGTGGTAATGCCATTATGAATGATATCACGGCACCTCACCTGGATGCAGAAGCATACGGCACCCACTGCCAGAACTGAAGGTGGGTCCCTGTCTTAGCCTGAGAAACTTAATATATTATGCTTATAAGCAGAAGGTGGACTTGACCCATTGAGAATGTTGCGCAATATTTCATAGAAAGACATGGCTATGTCACGTCATTTCATTCTACAATGCTTAGAATGTTTTGGGGAAAAAAGGGGAAAAAGGGGGGGGGGGTGTGGAGGTTGAACGGTTACAGACTGCATCGGGTATCCCTGGCATAAACGAAGGCTTCCTGCCCGTTTAATCAACATTTTTAAAACAAATTGGTTAGATTGCTTTCCAAGACTCCCATATTATTTATATGTGTCCTGTCTGTCGCTTCATCGTTTCATCACGTCTATTAAGATACTCTCATTATTAATTCACGTTGTTTTTTTCTGTTTTTAACAACTTCGTGAAAGATCTCTTAGAACAGTGGTTCTCAACCTTCCGAATACCCCAACCTTTTAATACTGTTCCACATGTTGTGGCGACCCCCCCCCCCCAAACCACAAAATTATTTTCGTTGCTACTTCATTACTGTAGAGTATATGTGTTTTTCCATGGTCCTAGGCGACCCCTGGGAAAGGGTTATTCGACCCCCCCAAAGGGGGTCACGTCCCACATGCTGAGAAGCGCTGTCTTAGAGCGACGATTGGAACAATAAAAAAGCAAGCATTTAACGATACAGCTTCAGCGTTCCTACCGCCAGCATCATGTTTCACTTAGGAGAGTTGTCTGAACACGGAGAAATAATCTCAAAAACCTTTTAGGAATCCTAAAAATTGTGAGTCTTCAGTAGTCACAAGTGTCGTGTCCATAAAAAAAAAAAAAAAAGAAAAAAAAAAAAGAAAAAAAGAAGAAGAGAAAAGAAGAAGAGAAAAGAAGAAGAGAAAAAAAAAAAGATGTCTGATGATATTAGTGGGCCGCGGACTGCGAACCTAACGTTACCGGTCTGCTCAACATAAGACAAAAGTCTGGACAAAAGTTTGATAAAGTTTCGTAGCCATAACAACCACAGAAAAGGAAATAAAAATAGAAACGTCTGCCATCAAATGTTAATAGTTCAAACAGAGTGATCTCGCATTGAATGATGGCGGATAAAAAAAATAATTGATGAAATAATTTTTAAGGCCAAAGAAAAAATAAGAAATGACTCAATTTGGCACCGGTCCTATATGCAATTGGGCACCGGTCCTATCTGCAATTGGGCACCGGTCCTACATGCAATTGGGCACCGGTCCTATCTGCAATTGGGCACCGGTCCTATCTGCAATTGGGCACCGGTCCTATCTGCAATTGGGCACCGGTCCTATCTGCAATTGGGCACCGGTCCTATCTGCAATTGGGCACCGGTCCTATCTGCAATTGGGCACCGGTCCTATCTGCAATTGGGCACCGGTCCTATCTGCAATTGGGCACCGGTCCTTAATGCAATTGGAAGCTAATCCATTCGTTTAAGATGCATTGATTTGTTGAACACTCAGACCATGATGGCAGTCTGACTTTGTAAGAGGACAATAAAGCTGTCAGACATTCTTCGCCTGCACTGTCAACTGGACATATGGTCAAAAGCCAGCACTGACAGAATATGTCAAGTCGGGATGTTCTCAAGTACCCCATATTTGCATATGTCATTAAGCATCTTATATCTCAATCTGTCACTGTGTAAGTATGTCATAGCGGAATCTGTCAGTGAGTAAATATCTCATATTTCAATATGTCACTGAGTGAGCATATCATATCTAAATCTGTCGATAAGTATCTTATGTATGTACCTGCCACAAAGTATCTTATGTCTGTAACTGCCACAAAGTATCTTATATCTGTACCTGCCACAAAGTATCTTATATATGTACCTGCCACAAAGTATCGAATATCTGAATCAATCTATTATTATTTATAGATACATGAGCATATATTTCAATATATATATATATATATTATTTTAAAGGAAAGGGGACCATAAGTTATAAAATTACCACTCCAGGGGAAACCTTAAATTTACAAAATGACCCTTCCGGGGTAAACCACACGTAACAAAGTGACCACTCCGGGTGACACCAAGAAGCACCCTACCTAGGATGGGGGGGGGGGGGGAAACCATGAATCGCCCCCATCTTTGCCTTTACATCCTATTAGTTATAACAACTTCACAAATATCTTAAGTGCCATTAGAAATATTGAGTTATCCCGTATGCACTCTTTCTTTGACAGTATCCAAAAGTAAATATTTGTTTATCCGGAGCTGGGGTTCCACCACGTGTTTACCAGGTTGTCTCCCTTGGTTCTTTTAGCTTACTGAAATATATTTCTTTTCTTCTTTTCTGTTTCCACTTCTTGATGGTCCAGCGGAGGATATTTTTTTCCCCTCAGGTTGAACCAAGCGCATGTAAACGTCATTTAGATGTCACTGTCATTTAGTAGATGAAAGCGATGTAAAAAAATATTGATCTATAGCTGAGGTTTCAAACGAAGACTTTAATGTCCAACACCGAATAGGATAATACTGTGTCATCAAAGGTTTTGCACCGGGAAAACGAGATGCATGGAAATCTCCAAACAGAAAGGTTTTTTTAATCCAATCGCACCTCTCAAGGCGAAGGTCACTTCTACACTCACCAATCTCTTATATATATTACGCTTCTGATATGACTCGTGGAGGCGTCCTAATTTACTGCTTCCATTTCCGGCTCAATAATAAGTTCAATAGCGCGCAAAATATAATTCCCGATAACTACGCTAAATGATATTTTTTTTTTTTTTTACATAACGCAACTGCGTTTGGTGCGTAATATTTTCTTTTCGAAAAATGAAATCGTCTCAATTTAAGTATGAGGTAAAAAAATATTCGGTTTAAAAGTGGTTGGGACATCAGAATATTTAATATAGCTCATGGGCGTGAAATAAAAAATGTGCAGTGACGTATAATTGAGGGGGGGGGGGGGGGGGAAGGGGTGTAGCAAAAATTGGGATTCTTAAATGTGCGTGACTTGAGTTTATGTTTTGTCAAGTATCTTTAGTAGATGGGAAGTTCACGCATTGCTGCCGCCAATGTTTGGCGGGCTACATCTAGTATATATATATATATATATATATATATCTCAGTGATGGTAAATGTTAGTAGGGAAATGTAAGACCTTTATACAAACTGGACATGTAACTGACCATACTAAAAGACAATTGTCTGCTCACAACTTCATTTCACTGACCACACATTAATTCCACTGACCACACATTTTTTCAACTGACCGCACATTCATTCCCCTGACCACACATTAATTCCCCTGACTACACGTTTTTTCAACTGACTGCACATTCATTCCACTGACCACACATTGCCTCCACTGACCACACATTCCCTCCACTGACCACCTATTCATTCAAAAGACCACATCATTATTCAACTTACTAATCTCACACGCTACTCCCTCCCACAAAAACACTTTTGAAAATATCACACGCACACCATAGTCATCTACCTACTGATGAATGTCCTGATCTAGCTACTGATGAATGTCCTGATCTAGCTACTGATGAATGTCCTGTTCTTACCGTTGTATTTGGCGCACCCCAAACGTCGGTGAATCTCAAACTCAGAACTTACGGCAGCAGTACGAACGTCACGTGACTTCCCTTTTTGAAAAGCTTTCAACATTAGATGTTAAACAGTCTCACCCCATATCAACAACTACAAAAAAGAGCCACATTAGCTCGCCCTGCTGGACATTCGAAGAAGAGAATTAGCTTGTAATTCGAAAATCGATTCCATGTCAGTTATTTTCGGAGCACGATACTTTGCCGATGAAAACCCCACGGAAACATGGAGCGAATCTATTTAATTGTAATGTAAGGGGGGCAAGGGCGTCGTCCATTTATTTAGTCAACTGTGAGGGGGCCGGATTGAGGGCACATTTTGAGGATTGTGTTGAGCGGAAAAAGGGGGGGGGGGTGGGGTTGCTATACGATAGACTCAGTATGGACGCTAGAGTGTTGAACTGTATTTGCAAACCCTTTCCATACCCTGCCCCTACTCCGAATGTTTTTGCTGTAAGTCGCACACCAACTACTTAAGTAAAGTTGCATTTTAAAATGTTAAAAATAACAGACTTCTAATCCAAGTTTTTAAATAGTGTTTGTCATTTAATGTGGGGAAATCTGGCCAATCTCATTAAGATATTAAAAAAAAACCAACATCCTGGTATTTTTTTTGGCCAATCTCTCAACAGCTGTTTGGTACTTCTACGTTAATGAGGGGTCAGCATAGTGGGTCTTAACCTAGACGGAAACGTGTTTACAGCTTTATTTTAAGAAATATTTTACAAATTGATATTATATATATATATATATATATGCACAAATACATTGCTAGACGCATTGTCTAAAATAGTAACATTACGTAATCAGAGATGTGACGTTCTCCGGTCTTAGAGACAACAAACACTATTGCAAGGGAGAACTGTATAAGTGGAGCGCAGATTAAAAACTAAAAAATAATTTTTTTTTTACATTGTTAAGGAAATGTTGATGAAGAAACGTTTAAGAATCTATCAATATTTATATCCTATACGTCAGGCTAATGTCTCCCCTTTTCTTCTAATCCCTTTTCCTTCGCACTATATCAACATCAGAGGATCACAGCTTTGGGGGGGGGGGGGGGGAGAAAGGGGGGGGGGGGTTAAGAGACACAAAATAAACTGTGGTGTCTAAGCGGATGCTGGGTGTTTAAGCGGATGCTGGGTGTCTAAGCGGATGCTGGGTGATTAAGCGGATGCTGGGTGTCTAAGCGGATGCTGGGTGTCTAAGCGGATGCTGGGTGTCTAAGCGGATGCTGGGTGATTAAGCGGATGCTGGGTGTCTAAGCGGATGCTGGGTGATTAAGCGGATGCTGGGTGTCTAAGCGGATGCTGGGTGATTAAGCGGATGCTGGGTGTCTAAGCGGATGCTGGGTGTCTAAGCGGATGCTGGGAGTCTAAGCGGATGATGGGTGTCTAAGCGGATGCTGGGTGTCTAAGCGGATGCTGGGTGTCTAAGCGGATGCTGGGTGTCTAAGCAGATGATGGGTGTCTAAGCGGATGCTGGGTGTCTAAGCGGATGATGGGTGTCTATATTGTCATCTAAAATTAATATACTCTACATTGTTCCAGACACCAAAACGGTAAGATCTTTTCAGCGGGTTTGGGGGGGGGGGGGAGATTAGGGGGTTTGGGGCGGTGACACATTCCTTTTAGTGCGTCCCAAGAAACAAATTTAAGTACAGAGAAGGCGCCATCAATAGAGCCATCATTGTCACAACCAATGGAGCCCATCACTGTCACCACCAATGGAGCCGTCATTGTCACCACCAATGGAGCCACCATTGTCACCACCAATGGAGCCACCATTGTCACCACCAATGGAGCCACCATTGTCACCACCAATGGAGCCACCATTGTCACCACCAATGGAGCCACCATTGTCACCACCAATGGAGCCACCATTTTCACCACCAATGGAGCAACCATTGTCACCATCAATGGAGCCACCAATGGAGCCACCAATGGAGCCACCAATGGAGCCACCATTGTCACCATCAATGGAGCCATCATTGTCACCACCAATGGAGCCACCATTGTCACAACCAAGGGAGCCGTCATTGTCACCACCAATGGAGCCATCATGGTGGGTCTTCCAGCTACGCTCCTTGATAAAATTCAAAAGGCACAGAATAATGCGGCTCGAATTGTTCTTCGTAAACGCAAATTCGACCATGCTAAAACTCTTCTGATAGAATTGCATTGGCTGCCGGTCCGCGCTCGTATAGAGTACAAAATCGCAACTCTGTGCTACCGCTGCTTGCATGACCTGGCGCCGTCCTATCTCCAAGCGCTCATGACGCCTTATGTACCCACTAGACAACTCCGCTCATCCGATAGTGGCAAACTCTCGATACCGCGTGTTCGCCTTGAAACTTACGGAAAGCGCACGTTCGCATTTGCTGGCCCAACCATTTGGAACACCCTTCCTGACGCTCTCAAAAACAGCCAGACGCTGGAGTCCTTCAAAACAAATTTAAAAACTCATCTATTTCGCAAACACCTGCTGGAATGATGATGTCTACAATCTTTTCCAGCTTGTTATTATCTCCCAACTTAGTTTTTGTACCGCGCTTCGAGCCTTTGGGGATGAAGCGTGATTTTTCAAATGAACTTTATTATTATTATTATTATTGTCACAACCAAGGGAGCCGTCATTGTCACACAGAAAAATTGAAAACACAAATGCCAACATGTTTAAGCATAGTATTTTTTTAAAACGGTTTCATTAAAAAGATTATCACTGTCATAGCTGAAATAATCCATTATCTATATTTCACATTTTCTTATAATCACTGACATAATTTCATGTGTTCTCACATTTCTTTTTAAAATCGCCCGATAGCACCGAAGTGGCCAGCCCTTACCCACTCAATTTGTTCACCCCGCCCCCACAATCATGCCACCCCCACAATATATCCACCCCCCCCCCCCCCCCACAAAACATAATTTCATGAATTTGACACTTGACGGGACTTTTATTAAAATCTATAAAAAAAATTATTAATAATAAAATAAAATAATATCCACACAAAAATAATTGAAATAAGATCCAACCCGTACAGTTCAGAAATATTCAGTCAGGAGTAGGTAATAGCATCATCCATTACAGGTGACTTGGATATGAGTGGGCTCCGAAACACGATCCGGTCTTAGCTCCGATCCCCCCCCCCCCCACACCCCACTCTAAAAATAAAGCAAATCGCGTTAGGTGGTGCTGTTGTAAAAAGGGGGGGGGGGAAGATGGTCCAGCAGGCCATCAAGAGATTGCATTATGTAACGAACAAGGGGATCGAGGGGAAGTGAGGCATGTCAAAAGTATGGATCGGACACAAGTTCCTTGGACGAGTCTTTCAGCTAGTTGATGCTGCAGTCGATGTGGCCATTGACGTGACCACTGATGTGACCACTGATGTGACCACTGATGTGACCATTCATGTGACAGTGCATGCAGGAGTCAAGTTGGCTGGATCGAGCCGGACGGATTAAGCTCTTCGGACTTTAGCGGGGGGGGGGGGGGGGGGGGGGGCTTCTCTCCGTAGTCGAAATACATTTGATCTTCATTACATTAGTCAAAAGTCTCTTTGTGAACAGAGGCGTCGCCATCTCTGACATCTTCATTACATTAGTCCAAAAGTCTCTTTGCGAACAGAGGCGTTACCATCTCTTATATCTTCATTAAGTTAGTCAAAAGTCTCTTTATGGACAGAGGCGTCGCCATCTCTGATTCGGCGTCACTTTCAGACATATTTTTGAGTAAAAGAAAATTAGGCGTCAGTGCCGAACCTTGACTTAATGCCGCCCCGGGGATGCAACCCCCCCAAAAATTATGCCCCACCCCCACCAAATTATTAGTATATCAGAGGGCCGATTTACCGAACGTCTTGACTCCGAAACTAAATTTATCCGGACTTTTCTTGTTGCCGCTTTTATTTTTATTTTTTTTTAAAAATACGATAACAAATCATTCATTTGTACAGTTTGGTTTTTGTTGGTCATTTGGAGATTAGTTCAAACATGCATTTAAAGCACGCGCGCACACACACACGCACACGCACACACACACACACACAGACACACACACAAAACTCTTTATCTGAGAGATAAACTTGAATTTATTTTGTACCTCTAAAGTGAAAACAACTTGTTAAAAACATTGGGACTTTTGGGAGTTGTTTTGTGAGTTTTGTGAGTTTGCCTTGAAATGTCAATGTAAGCAAAGCAAGAAGGAAAATAATTACTAATCGGGATTATATAGGTGCTATTGAAAAGTAATGGTGTTCTATTCCCCGGTGTCCCCCGGGAGCGGTCGCACCCTTCCCACTCCCCTAGTTTCGCCACCGTTAGGCGCCCTGGAAACAACAAAATATAATAATTTCAAGGTGCCCCCCCTGCCCAGGCTGCGGTAATCCATCGCAAGATTTCAACGGTTATCTTCCCTTGATGTCAGGCCATGTCACAGACATCATATTACTAAATGTCAGTCCTTTTTTTTGTACATGTATTATTTATAAATGAAAATGTTCTGTCTGCGATAACCACACAGTTTTATAAAATGAACTCACGACACTAAATCTATGCCACCGTGACGTAACAACACTTATGACTTTTATTGCGTGTGATATAAAGTAATATAGCCACTTGCCCCCTCCCCCCAAAAACTTTTTTTCCACACACCCCATAAAAACACTTAAAAGTAACTACACAATAATCACACTTTTCAGAAATATTAGTGTCTTTTTATAAAATTGTATATGGATGATGACAATTATAATTCTGAGGCAGGAGGAAAAAAAAAAGAAGTTGGAGAGTAGGAAATACAAAAAGGGTTTGGAGAGTAGGAAAAAAAATAAAATGGCTCTTCCGATAATAGAGGTAATTTCCCCACAACTACTTTAGATCGAATTAAGTGCATAGCCCTTAGTAACGGAAGGGGAATACCCATTGGAATTAACCGGATGTGACGTACATGTTTTTTTTTAAATATATCACCTATGACGTGGCAACGAAATCATAGTGGAGGCGAGTTGATGATGTTATGTCACGTGTGTGGATCAGTTGTGTGTACAACAGGAAGACAATGCGGGCTGGAGTCCGTGGCTACGGCGTTCATTGGGTGAGGGGGTGGGGTATCACTTTTCATACTATATTGGACACAATATGTTTAGATTATATTTTTTTGTTATTAAGAAACACCCGACCCTCCGGCGCGTTCTTCTGGGGTCTCTTAAACACAACAAGCGTTAAAAAAAATCTGGCCCATCCCTTCTAGCGCCACCCGAGAACGATTTTTCCAGCGGCACGCGTAGCAGTAACACCAATGAATACTTATAAATTGTTATAAAAATTGTCTGACACGGTAGACGTACACGTTGTTGGCACGCTGAACGAAGTAGAAATCTCACTTTGCCACAACATTACCAAAATTTTATCGACACCGGATGTAAGTTATATAAAATAGAAATTGGCGTTGAACAAAAAAAAAAGGGGGGGGGAGTGTGGGAGAGATAGATCAACAAGTTAAGAAAGATGTGCATAGGACACCTGACTAAAACCATCGTGACCCCTTCTGACCCCTAACTAAAATCATAATGACACTCCCCCCCCCCTTTTTTTTTTCCCCGGTGACCTCTGCTCTTTTTTTTTTTTAATTGCTCATTGGCATTGATTTTCTCTCTTTTTCTTTCTTTTTAAAAAAAAAAAAATTCAAGATCGGCCTCTGCCAAAATTCCAAAAGAAAGTTCGGACACTGCTTTACCCTGACAGCTTTGCATGCTGGCTAAACGACAGTGGCGTAGCGAGCTTAACTCGCGCCCGGGGCACATTACCTTTTAATCGCCTCCCTCAATACCTTTTTAGCGCCCCCCCTTTTATTCGAAAACCATACAATATATAGTAAAATAAACCATTTGGCGCCCCTTTGTGAGTAGCGCCCGGGGCATGATACCCCCCTTGCTCCCCCTCACTACGCCACTGCTAAACGACTCCTGAGCTCATGACGCCGTTCATATTAATATGGTGCGTAACAACGATGCATCAACAATGCTACTGCAACAGGACGTTGTTGTTCCGGTAGGCACAGAATGATGTTACTTACAACGGGGCACTACGGTTTCGATCATCACAGAACGACATCACTGTCACGGCAACGGTAACGATGTCAAATTAAAAATTACCATAGCTGAAATTTTCCAACTCATCGAGTGTCCTAACCACACGAATCTAATGAGACCAGGGCAAGGATGGTCGCTATTCGGACCCGGGTGCCTTTAGACTACATGCTGTTCGGATGCCATTTGTGGGAGTCTATTTTAGTTAGACAGAAGAAGTAAGTTTACGAAACGTATAGTCCATTCAAATGTCTTTCACTTGATCCCCAATTTTGTCTTACAAACCCGACAATAATATTTGTAAATATTTTTTAAATAATCCCTACTTCTCACTTCTGATTCCGGGTCCGAATAGCCGCAGCCATAAAAAAACACATTACTATTTAGTAATAGAAACAAAAAATAATTGTACAGCACAAACAGGTCAGGCAGAGCCATAGCTAGAATTTTCGAGACCTGCTGTCATTTTTCGAGACCTCCCGTCATTTTTTAGAGATTTTTAGAGACCTCCCGTCATTTTTAGAGACCTCCTGTCATTTTTAGAGACCTCCTGTCATTTTAGAGACCTCCTGTCATTTTTAGAGACCTCCCGTCATTTTAGAGACATCCTGTCATTTTTAGAGACCTCCTGCCATTTTTAGAGACCTCCTGCCATTTTACAGACCTTCTGCCATTTTTAGAGACCTCATGCCATTTTAGAGACCTCCTGTCATTTTTAGAGACCTCCTGTCATTTTTAGAGACCTCCTGTCATTTTTAGATAACTCCTGGCATTTTTAGAGACCTCCTGGCATTTTTAGAGACCTCCTGCCATTTTTAGAGACCTCCTGCCATTTTTAGAGACCTCCTGTCATTTTTAGAGACCTCCTGTCATTTTTAGAGACCTCCTGCCATTTTTAGAGACCTCCTGTCATTTTTAGAGACCTCATGCCATTTTTGGGTTTTGTCTTCTCCCCCAACGTGCAGTCGAGGTTAATAATTAACAAAACGTCCACATCACAGCTTTAAGCACCTGAAATATCCCATGCCCCTGCAGCCGTAGGATTGGCGGGGCCAACGCGATGTCTCTGGGGCCAAGTGACTCCTAAATGTTTAACTGGCGTCTCTCCAGATGCTCACAGATTTAAGTGTAGAATGTTGTTTCTGGGGACTGTAACGATTTAAGGGATCAGACTAGGCTAGGGCAAAAAACATACACTCAAGATCAGACTAGGCTATGGCAAAAAGCATACACTCAAGATCAGACTAGGCTAGGGCAAAAAGCATACACTCAAGATCAGACTAGGCTAAGGCAAAAAGCATACCCTCAAAGGAGCCACAGCTGGAAAGAATTTAGTTCCATTCGGACTGGGGTGGAATTAAAGATGTCCCTGGTTTTTATAATGGCAAATTTTGGCGCTTACCACCCCAAAAGTCTGACATGCCCCCTCCTTAATTTTCTGAAAGAAAAATGGAATTCAAATTACGGGGTTGATTCTAAGCTTGAGACAAATGTTTAATTTGGGGTATGCCTCAACAGGTGTGACTTAGTTTACGCATTGCAATGGGTGCCATAATGATTTCCCAGGACGCATGAACCCACACCCCCCCTCCCCTTTTTTCACCCCCAAATCTAATCGTGTGATAGGAACAAGGAATTCAAGTATATACTCCAAAATGAAACTCGTAAAGTAATGTGGAAAGACCCCCCCCCCCACTCCCGAACCCTTGTGCCGATCAAGAGCCATCCGCGCCCTCGATAACAATAACAGTATAGCTGGGGCCTCATCACAAATTTGGTGTCGATAGATGCACTGCCTTGTGGCGTAGCTAGTGTTAGTGCAAATCCTGGGCGGGCCAGGATATTGGCCACGCTCCCTTTCACGTAATGAACCCCCCTCCCACCCCAGGTTGTCTGAAAATGACATCCCTCCATATTAAGAAAAGTTGAAATCGAGGTGGAACACCCCATTTGCCGCCCTTTGTATCTACGCCACTGGTAGACGTAGCTGGAGTGTGTGGCGCCGGTGCATAAAATTCAATGCAAAATTTGCTCCCCCGCTAGTCTGGCGCCCGGGGACATCTGTCCCCATCTAATCCCCTCTGCTACTGCCCACCCGATAATTTGAATTCTCCCCCCCCCCCCACTTTCCACTTAAGAAATCGTCTGAAAGAAACACTGCATTCCACTTTGAATCGTATTCGGTAATCAACCGAACCCCCCCCCCCCCAACTCCCCCACCCTCACCCCATTTCCCCCCCAACTCACTGTTTCGTCACTTCCTCTCAATGCCGAGATTACAATCAGGCGAGTTAACCCTTAAAAGGTCAAAGGGCACGACTATCGGAAACGAGATAATTAAACGTGTGTCCGGAAGTAAGTGGGGAGGGTGTTGGGAGAGAAGTGGTAGTGGTGTTGTGTGTGTGGAGAGGGGGGGGGTTATTGGGGGGGGGGAGGAGTAATCAATACAACTGGACGTTGAAACATTTGGACATGTGGTCACACTTTTGTATGGGAGCCAGGGAATGTAGAACTACTGGATAAGTATGGATAGTAATGATATAACTTTGAAAGCCATACAGGAAGCAATGATAGGACTTTGATAACCATACAGGAAGTAATGATAGGACTTTGATAGCCATACAGGAAGTAATGATATGACTTTGATAGCCATACAGGAAGTAATGATAGGACTTTGATAACCATACAGGAAGTAATGATAGGACTTTGATAGTCATACAGAAAGCAATGATAGGACTTTGATAGCCATACAGGAAGTAATGATAGGACTTTGATAACCCCATAGAAAGTTAGTTTGTTTGCTTGTCGGTTTGTGTTAGGCCACTTTGTTGCGAGGCGTGCGTGGCCATACAGGCAGTACCCGTAGTGTTTTTTTTTAGCGAATTGATATTGGACCTTGAATAGAGGAGAGAACAAACAGTAAATGTTTTTTTTTTTTTTTTTTTTTTTAGGCAACCAGAAAACTATATAGGATGCAGTCAGAGATCTTTCGATGAAAGTTTTAGTGAAGACTTCCTTTAGTTACTGCAGATATGTTTACGCATTAAAAAAAAAAAGTAATTCACAGCATTTTCGAGAGAACAACGTGACGGCTCCGAATTTGAGAACCCCTGGGTCATTGCGGGAGCCATGGAAAGATTTCAATATGGCGGTTATAGCATCCGGTAAGGGAGGGCACCCACCGGAAGATGAACCCCACTGGAAACATGGAAGGTTAAATCAGAACGGTATATGATTTCTGCGGCAGACGGCGCTGTCCTGATAGAGGTCGCGGGGGTCACGGGACTGACCATCGCTCATAATTTTATCAGATCAAATTTGAGCACGTAGCGTTGCCACGTGAATGACGACCGAGACCTCTCCCCCCCTCCCCCCCCCTTCCCCGTTTCTGAACGGAAACCAATTTTTTTTATGACATCAGAAGAACATATCGCTACGTTTAGAATAACACATCCCTACATCAGAAAATACATATCCTTAATTTACAATAACACATCATTCACACGAGAACTAGCTATGGCCTGCCAAACCATGAAGGCCACAATGCGTGAATTTCACATCTACAAGAGTTACTTGACAAAACATGCATTCAAGTAACGCACAGTATAAGATTCCCAATTATACCACCCCACCCCCCCCGGTCCTCGTGCGTCAACGCCCATGAACTCTATCAGCATGTTCCTTAACTATATTACTATTCTAATGTCACACCTCCTTTCACATGCAAGATTCATTAAATCATATTGAGACTATTTCCGCAAAATAAAAGAAAGAAAAAAAAAAAAAGCACTCCAAACGCACTCGCGATATCTTTAAGTTAAGAATCTCTTTTAGCGCAGTTATCGGGAATTTTGTTTTGTGAAATCGGCGCCGTCTGGTAGCGTTAGTGACATTGTCACAAAGAGAATTATACATTTTGATAACACATTCTTCAATCACGTTTTACAATATAATTTCAAAATAAATTCACATTGCGCACCACTGTCATTGCGCCACCACTGCATTTGCGCAGAACTACCATTGCGCACCACTGTCATCGTGCACCACTGCCGTTGCGTCATATTTTCACATGACGTCGAAAGAGATAATTCATTATTAACCGACCCAATGGCAACCAACTCTCCAAAGCGCTAACCTTAACCTTAAACCTACCTCTTAATATTAAAGGTTACGAATTAATACACCCTTAACTGTTGTGATGATTTCAAATGATTCGTCCTTTTCCTCTTTATTTCAAATGATTCGTCCTTTTCCTCTTTATTTCAAATGATTCGTCCTTTTCCTCTTTATTTCAAATGATTCGTCCTTTTCCTCTTTATTTCAAATGATTCGTCCTTTTCCTCTTTATTTCAAATGATTCGTCCTTTTCCTCTTTATTTCAAATGATTCGTCCTTTTCCTCTTTATTTCAAATGATTCGTCCTTTTCCTCTTTATTTCAAATGATTCGTCCTTTTCCTCTTTATTTCAAATGATTCGTACTTTTCCTCTTTATTTCAAATGATTCGTCCTTTTCATCTTTATTTCAAATGATTCGTCCTTTTCCTCTTTATTTCAAATGATTCGTCCTTTTCCTCTTTATTTCAAATGATTCGTCCTTTTCCTCTTTATTTCAAATGATTCGTCCTTTTCCTCTTTATTTCAAATGATTCGTCCTTTTCCTCTTTATTTCAAATGATTCGTCCTTTTCCTCTTTATTTCAAATGATTCGTCCTTTTCCTCTTTCTCTCTACCCATATCCACTTTAATGTAAAAAAACATAATAATCCTTTTTTTTCATAATTATATATTTTTGCACAAGCACTCACCGAGAAAAATGACATCAATAAAAAAAAAAATAACTTTATATCAACATGCCAATGTTTAGACATAGAGATACTGACTAAAAGGTCCCAACACCTCAATGGATAGATATAGAATGTGTATGAGAAGTCTCAACACCTTAAAGTACCGATATAGATAGTGCGTCACCACCGTCTCAACACCGGAATGTGCAGATAAAGATGTGTAACCACCGTCCGAACACCCCGACATACAGATACAATTGTGACAACTCTGTCTCAGTGCCACATAAATGTACTTTTAAAAATCCCTTAACAATTTAACTGCATCAAAGTCTCACACTTCTCTGTAACATTGTGCTCCACCGAACGCCCCTTTAATTTCTTAACAAACCCCCCACCCACCGCCCCTCAACTCCCCGTACTGCGAGTGTTATGGCTATTTAGCTCATGCGTCTTCATTTGGCTTGATAGGTCATTTCAATCCAGGTCATTTGTCTTGATAGGTCATTTCAATCTAGGAGACTGTGTGCCACGCTCGCTTCATCATGACGTAATGTTACAGTATCGCCGTAGTTTGATCACCTCACTGGTTGTATTTAAGTCCCGGCAGCAAGTAGGTTAATGCGAAATAAGAGAAGATCCGAGACGTAGAAACCTGACGAGTCCGCTGACAATAAATGCGCATTTTATGTAAATATTCGCGCCACACGCCCACCCTGTACTAATGGATGATATATTTTTTTTGTTGAAAATTTGGTCCGTGGTCAAGATTACTATAGCTAAGTCTGAATAGATCCGAGAGGTTTTTTTATTGCATGGATTAAGTGTCGATAGACGTAATTATATTAGATAAACTGGAATGAACGTTGATATATTTCACTGAAATGTTGAACAAGTACTTTCTGACAGAAGTTTGATTATTGTACATTTGATGAACCATTGCGTGTGCACTGAGCGCTTTAGGAGTAAAGTTGATTTAAGTCCAAATTGTCAGCATTAGCATACAGTTTGTCAACATTTGGGAAGCCAGGTAGCTCCATCGCAACGTCCAACTGACAATGCTCGTCCGATGCAGAGAATCCATTTTGTTGAAATGTTGACAGAGAATGTGTCAGAAGATACATAGACGTTCGTACATTATAAACATATTTATCAAGATCTACAAAGCAGGAGGACCCATGCTGACCACAAAAAAAAAAACTAAGACAAAAAAAAAAAAAAAAAAAAAAAAAAACTGTCAGTGCTTTTTGAGTAGGTAAGGAAAGATGGTACTGTCCCTCAGCAATGCAAGATTGTAAAAATAATACAAATTAGAGTCAGGTCAGTCGCCAAGCCGGTGGCAACTATTGTCATATTTCTCTCCTTTCCATAGCTGCGAGTTTCCAGTGTGGATGGACACAGGTCTTTTGAAGCTATAGCGCCTAAATTATGGAACAGTTTGACTAAAATATGGAACTGTTTGACTAAATTATGGAACAGTTTGACTAAATTATGGAACAGTTTGACTAAATTATGTTAAGTTTGTCTAAATCTTTGAGGGAAATTAAAAATGAATAAAAAATAATTTAAGAGACATTTAAAGATATTTTTCTTTAAATAGATTTTATGACATCAGAGCGCTTTGAGCGTGCTAGAATAGCATGGAGACAAGCGCTCTACAAGTAATAAATCAATCGTCATCATGATCTTGGCCGGAGTCCTTCTTAATCGTGTACAACTACCCCATGTATAGGGAATACTTCCTGAAAGCTAATGTGGATTCCGTTAAGAGCGGGGGGGGGGGGGGGGGGGGGAGTAGGGGGCAGCTGACTTGATATTTGCAGCACGCCACCTCCTGGGAAAAGGTCAGAGCAACAAAGCGGTCTATTCATCGCCTTTGTTGATCTGACCAAAGCGTTTGACTCGGTCAGTAGAGATGCCTAGTGGAAGATAATGGAGCAGTTTGACTGCCCGAGTAGATTTAGTACAATGGTACGTCCACTCCATGATGGTATGATGGTTCGGGTGATGGACTCTGGAGTTGAGTCTGTGACCTTTCCTTTAACTAACGATGTTCTAGCCCCCATCACTTTTTGCCATTGTATTCTCAGCAATTCTGACTGATGATGTTCTTGAAAAATAATGACGGAATGCCTCTTAGATACAGAAGAGACGGAGGGCTATTTAATCTTAGGTGACTTCAAGCCATTATGAAAGTGAAAGAAACGGTTATCCGAGAGCTCTGTCTCTAAATACAAGCTCGGAACTGAAAATGCAGCAAATACTTGATCACTTTGCTACAGCATTTAACTACGGCCTCACCAGCCAGCTCCAGGAAAAGCGTACAAGAAATGGAGATAATCTCTAAGCGGTGGAAAAAGTATTATATTTGGATAGTGACCCCCCCCCCCCCCAGGTCATTTACAATAGGCGATGAGATCAAAGCAAATGTTGCACTCGGAAGGTTCCGCAAGAGTGTCTGGGAGCGAAAGGGTCTCAGTCTTGTCACTAAGCTGAAAGTATATAGGGCAATCGTACAGACATCTCTCCTGTGTGCTAGTAAGACGTGGACAGTGTACAGCCGACATGCCAGACAACTAACCCATCTCCATCTTCGCCGTTTACGTAAACCATTTTTTGTGGTGTGCTTAAGATCGCAGGACAAATGCCCTGATACAGACGTCCTACAATGTGCTTGCTTTATCAACATCCCCCCATGCCGCTACGAAAATGACAAGCCGGTTGAGCAAGGCACGTCGCGAGAATGCCTTACAGCTAACGTCCTCAACAAACCAATTTACGGAGCACTCTCCAGAGGAAAAACTCAGCTGATGGAAAGAAACGCTTTAAGTATTTAAGTCTTCACTCAAATCCATGGACACTTACCCGAATTCCTGGGAAACACTTGCTATGGATCGTACAAGCTGGCGTGGCAGACTCCATGTCGGGGGGGGGGGGGGCACACTCTTCAGCTAGGAAAAGCAGAATCACGGAAAAAAAAAAGAACAACAAAAGAAATCGCGTCCACTGCATGCGGGAAAGATTTACTTGCACAAATAAGACGCAGCGAGCCACCTACGCGTACTCACCGTTGAAGATAACCTCGGCCATCTCCGCGTGCGACGGACGAATAACGTGTATTCTAATCTGTTTTCAAATCTACAGCGTCCGCCGAAAACTGGCAGGACTAAAATTCACGCGTCTCGAACATGTACGTGCGTTTATCAATGGTGCAAAGCTCTGACTGCAACGTGTTCTCGGAAGAGAAAAGGAAGATGATAGTGACTGTTGATGTTGGAAATGGGTTACTCAACGGGGTACAAAAAAAATATTTCATAGTTAAGCATCACTTTCACCCATGCTTAAGCATGATTAAACGTTCTTAAAGGGAGTTGCGGTTTCAACAAAGTTGGCAGTTCTAACCCGCGAGAGATTTAAAAAATACAGCACCAAATCACACTATGGTGGTGAAATAATGCTCAAATATTTATACTTCCTCCTCCTTTGAGAGACCCATTTACAACAAGAAAACAGACCAACATGTCTTCATTTTCACTTCTGGGGACACATTACAGGCACCGGTGACAATTTCACGTGCGCGTTCAAGGTGCATGAGAAGTGTAAGGGATGTCTACTTTCATTCAAGTGGATGCATGAGAAGTGTATGGGATGTCTACTTTCATTCAAGTGGATGCATGAGAAGTGTATGGGATGTCTACTTTCATTCAAGTGGATGCATGAGAAGTGTATGGGATGTCTACTTTCATTCAAGTGGATGCATGAGAAGTGTATGGGATGTCTACTTTCATTCAAGTGTTATTGACTTTTGGCTGTACTCTAAAAACAAAAACGATGCCATTTCAGCAAAAAAAAAATTAAAATAAAAAAATTATCATGCGTTTATTGTACTCACGCGCGTGAGACAGGTGTGATGGTTAACCCTGTTGACCCACGTTGACCCTGTTGCCCAACGTTGACCCACGTTGACCCATGCTGCCCCACGTTGACCTTGTTGCCCAACGATGACCCACGTTGACCCTGTTGCCCAACGATGACCCACGTTGACCCACGTTGCTCCACGTTGACCCAAGTTGACTCTGTTGACCCAAGTTGACACTTGTTCAGCTGGAAACAACCTGTTATCCCCGATAACCTGAAATTCGTTTAGGTTCCATCGATGTTTAGCTAAACATTTCAACCGATGTCAGCCCAGCTGAGTCAAAGTTCACCGTCCTTACATCAAAGTGGGTGGAAATTAGACCCGGAAGACGCGCCCTGATAACAAATTTTATTCCCTAGCCTGTGAAACAATTTTTCTGTCCAGGCCACGGGATAAAGTGGGTCGCTCTATCTGCATGTCACAGTGTCATCTTAGGTGACCCGAGCCTGGTCGTTTTGGCGTTTAGAAATTAAACAAGGGAAAGCTTATAAATGATTCACTTTTTTAAGTGCCGCAATGCAAGTGCCGCCATGCTAGTGCCACCATGCAAGATCCGCCATACTAGTGCCACCATAATAGGGCCGCCATGCTAGTGCCGCCGCGCTAGTGTCGCCACGCGAGTGACGCCATACTAGTGCCGCAATACTACTGTCGCCACGCTAGTGTCGCCGTGCAAGTGCCGCCATGCTAGTGTCGGCATGCATTAGATGACACGTTTGCAATTGAAATCAGTTTCCTTCATTGATACAATTAATTATTTTTTTAATTTCTGACAAAGCAATTTTTTTTGTACGAAGATTTCGTTCCACTCCGCAACCTCCCTTTTGAGGTACGAACTCTTCAATTTCCTTGCGTCTCATTGCAAGCCCCCATGTCTCTGATTGGTGCAAGTTTTTGTCAGCATTTGGTTTGGGTTTTTGTGTGGGTGTGTCTCCTTGAATCAATGAACGGGTCAGTACGTTGAATTGTGTAAGCCTTGAAACCACAATGAAATCTTGGAGAAATACGGGAATTCAAGTCAATCTGGGTTTAGAAAGATTTCTAATTTGAGAAGGGGGGGGGGGGGGTGTGGGGAATGGGGGTAAAAAGTGTGTGGGGGGGAATTTGGGGGCGGCTGGCGAATGGAAAAACAGCAGGAGATTGGTGATAGACACAAAAAATGGGGAAAGGGTGGGGATTGTGGGGAAAATAGGGTTGGTGATTGAGGGTAGAAGGGGTAAGGGATTTGAAGGGAAAACTAGAAATGATGTATAGGATGGGTCAAAGACAAACGAAGATGGAAATTATTTAGACGATAAGAGTAAGAAGAAAAAAAGTGGGGGGGGGGGGGGACTATTTTTAGGAGACAGAAGAATGAAAATAAGTTAGGATAAGAGAGAAACGAGTATCAGATTTGAGAGAAACGAGAGTCAGATTTGAGAGAAAGGAAGGTCAGATTTGAGAGAAAGGAGGGTTGTTACGGATTGTTATCAAAATGGAGGATTTAATCTCTTATTTAAGTGTATGGCTCGTTCTAAAACAGTACACAACGAAAGACGATATCAAATGATAAATACACTAACAAAGAATACGATACTCAAATCAGGGCTAATTATAATTAATAAGTTTTTAATGTGCTAATTATAATAAATTACAAAATCAAAAGAAATATAATTAAACTATTGACTTACAGTATATTGTTTTGGCTGGTACCGTTACGATGTTAATAAAAAGACAATGCTCAAAAGTGGTACAGTGGTGAAAAGAAATCTACACCTACATAATGAAGGTCATATTTGAGAGAAAAGACGGTTGTTCAAATAAGATGTGACAACAAAAGATGTCGAAAAGGAAATGAATACATTGAGTAATTTAACAGAAATCCGGGCTTTGTAAAAGTACATTTTCAAGGACGTCATGGGACCAAAGTGATCCATTGGAAACGACTGATGCGAAACAAATTGGAAAGGTGATACACGAAGAACGGAGCCTTGAATGGATAAGGAGAATGGATGGAATGCGCCGGCTGGCATGGACATTCTGGGGACGTGCAGGTGTTACGAGAAATGGACAAATGTAAATGTCGTGACCCCAATAAAAGAGTTATCTGTCCGGATCAGGCATCTTTTAGGTTCACGTATAACGTCAGGGCCATGTGTCTGTCAGGGTTATTTATCTGTCAGGGCCTTGCATCTGTCAAGGCCATGCATCCGTCAGGGCCATGCATTATGCCAGAGTCGTGTGCGTGAAAGGGTTCGTGCATTTATCGGGGTCAAGTCCCCTGGACATTGGGTCCCCTAGAAATTGAAGTCCCTCAGTAATTCTTGCCCCATGAGGACATCTTTTCAGCGCCGCGCAATGATGCTTTTCACTCTGGTATCTTTCCAGAAACACCCCGAAATGCCCCCCGCCCATACACCCCTTCCATTAAAAAAATACAAACACAAACAAAAGACTCTTGAGTACCGGGCGATCAGTTCGAGTCACATATTTGAAAGGTGTTCGGGTGATGATTTCCGTTAATTCAATCGCCGTTCCAGGTCCCTCTCGCTGTACTTAATTAAGGCGAATGTCGCTGACGATATACACCACGTGAGTCAAATAATCCGAGACAGAGGGTGACAGGCGTTAAACGCGGGGTGTCCAGATTGTCGTGTCCCCCTTTCAGACTTGGACGGGGAGTTCACGCCGCTTAGACTACACCAGGAGATCCTTTATCAACAGCTGATCACTGTTTTGGAGCGTCCCCCCCCCCCCCCCCCCAAACCACTCACTTGTTGCTGGAAGGGCCGCCAGAAATCGAGTGTGGTAATGTTGGCAATGAACACAAATGAGATCGTCTCCCTTCGAAATTGGGGTGTAAGGGCGACTGTTAGGAATAATCGCCGCCCTTCACATTCGGCTCCCCGTGAAAACGCCAGCTCTATAAAATGAAATCAGATAGGAGGGGCGCGAGAATTGACAGGGGAGAGCAGCAAGTCAGGCGGCCAATTTAGGGGGCCTTTCAGCTCCTCGTCCGGGCCAAGACCGATAAGCCGTTGTCTGTCCTCAGGTGTATCACGTCAGTTTCTTCGTCCATGAAACGCGATAAGTTGTTTGGCCTTAACACGTATGGGAAATTTGTTTGTCCTTTGTACATTTGGGAAATGTGTTTGTCCTTAGGACATTTGGGAAAATATGTTTGTCAAATGGGCATTTGGGAAATGTGTTTGTCCTTTGGACATTTGGGAAATGTGTTTGTCCTTTGGACATTTGGGAAATGTTTTTGTCCTTTGGACATTTGGGAAAATGTGTTTGTCATTTGGACATTTGGGAAATGTGTTTGTCCATTGGAAGTTTGGGAAATGTGTTTGTCATTTATACATTTGGGAAATGTGTTTGTCCTTTGTACATTTGGGAACTATGTTTGTCATTTATACATTTGAGAAATGTGTTTGTCCTTTGGACATTTGGGAAATGTTCTGTCCTTTGGACAGTGGGGAAATAGGTTTGCAATATGGACATTTGAATAATGTGTTTGTCCCATCAGAACGAATAACAGGACATGCGTAATGATGTGTTCTTAAGACACGAAACCTGAAGATATGTGTTTGTCTTACATAACATTTGTCCCGATGTGTTTGCCCTACAGCACTAGCGGCAACACGTTTTAATTCTACAAGGTACTTTTTTGACGACGTGTAAGCCCTTCATGAAACAGGACTTGTATAATGATGCGACTGTCCTATATATTTAACCTGACGTGTACGATGATCGGTTTGTCCTGTCTTAAACAGGATATGTCCGGTGAACGGTTTGTCCTATAAAGTACAGTTCAGTTGTGTTGGCCTTAAGTCTCACGAGGGTTCGATTCAGACTTATGAAGAAATCGCGTCTCAAAATTTACATCAAGGTATCGTCAAAATCAAAGCGATTCACGATTCTGTTTTTCATCCGTGAGAAATATGACGTCAGGGCTTACGTCTCATGTTACCAAGAAATTCCAAGACCTTTTTTTTTTTTTTTTTTTTTTTTTGAAGTCACGTGAATACACTCATTTCCTTAATGGAACAACAATGCAATGTTTGATTCTCCCACTCTTGCTACACTCCCACTCTCGATCCACTCCCATCTCTCGATTCGCCGTTGTTAGGATCCTGATATTATTCCAGACGCGACTAATCCAAAAGTTTGACCAGGTGAAATCTAATAAGAAAGAGAAACGGCAAAAAAAAAAAATCAGAGTTTAACAAAAAACTAATTTTTGTGTGGATTTTCTCTTTGATGTAGTCTGGTTTTTCATATCCAATAACACAGCGGTTCTCAACCTGTGGGTCGCGACCACTTTGGGTTTGGGGGGGGGGTCGAACGACCCTTTCCCAGGGGTCACCTAAGACCATCGGAAAAACACATATACTCCACGGTTATGAAGTAGCCAGGAATATAATTTTGTGGCTGGGGTGTCGCCACAATATGAGGAACTGTATCAAAGGGGTCGCAGAACTAGGAAAGCTGAGAACCACCGCAATAACAGTATAGGCTGCAGTAGCTGGGGTAAGTCCATTTTTAGCGTCACGTGGTAAGTTACGACATCGCGTTCGTGGTGTTGACATGCGCAGTGGAAAGTTTACCGCCATTTTAAAATCAGCACAAAATAATCGCAACAAGGTTTGGTTTTGTGAGCAAAGATCTTAAGAGGCTGATAAGATGTGCGAGGCAGATTTTATTTTTCTGCTATGATTATATTTACGCACAGTGGACTTAGGTGGAATATTTGAGGTAGGATAATATAGGGGGGGGGAAGGTTGGGGATTAACTGCCTAAAACTGTTTTTCAGAGGAAATTAATCTGGGCTTTTTTGCTGCCCACGGCAACACTCGGCAACACACACAAATAATCATTCAGTGTTGGGGGTTTGAGCAGCTGTGGTCAAACTAATGGACGCAGTAAGGCTGGGTAAGAGATTATAGTAGATTACATAACAAGGGTCCCACTATGTAGTTTCAGATATGTAGGGTTGTCGTATAGGATGGATATGGTGTTGTGGTACATGGCGCTGCCGTGTGGTGGCGATGCGAGAGGATGTTGTAGTGGTGCTTGACTGTGCGTAGTGGTGCTTGACTGTGCGTAGTGGTGCTTGACTGTGCGTAGTGGTGCTTGACTGTGCGTAGTGCTGCTTGACTGTGCGTAGTGCTGCTTGACTGTGCGTAGTGGTGCTTGACTGTGCGTAGTGGTGCTTGACTGTGCGTAGTGGTGCTTGACTGTGCGTAGTAGTGCTTGACTGTGCGTAGTGGTGTTTGACTGTGCGTAGTGATGCTTGGCTGTGCGTAGTGGTGCTTGACTGTGCGTAGTGGTGCTTTTCTTTATAGCTGAAATCGGAGGCTGTGTTTTTTTTTAATTTTTATATTGAGTTTTGGCATGTTTGTGTGTTGAGCTTGGTGTGTGTGTAGTTGTGCTTGGTGTGTGTAGTTGTGCTTGACTGTGTGTAGTGGTGCTTGGTGTGTGTGTAGTTGTGCTTGGTGTGTGTAGTTGTGCTTGACTGTGTGTAGTGGTGCTTGGTGTGTGTAGTTGTGCTTGGTGTGTGTAGTTGTGCTTGACTGTGTGTAGATGTGCTTGGTGTGTGTGTGTAGTTGTGATTGGTGTGTGTGTAGTTGTGCTTGGTGTGTGTGTGTGTAGTTGTGCTTGACTGTGTGTAGTTGTGCTTGACTGTGTGTGTAGTTGTGCTTGGTGTGTGTGTAGTTGTGCTTGGTGTGTGTGTAGTTGTGCTTGGTGTGTGTGTAGTTGTGCTTGGTGTGTGTGTGTAGTTGTGCTTGACTGTGTGTAGTTGTGCTTGACTGTGTGTAGTTGTGCTTGGTGTGTGTGTAGTTGTGCTTGGTGTGTGTGTAGTTGTGATTGGTGTGTGTGTAGTTGTGCTTGGTGTGTGTGTAGTTGTGCTTGGTGTGTGTTTAGTTGTGCTTGGTGTGTGTGTAGTTGTGCTTGGTGTGTGTGTAGTTGTGCTTGGTGTGTGTGTAGTTGTGCTTGGTGTGTGTGTAGTTGTGCTTGGTGTGTGTGTAGTTGTGCTTGGTGTGTGTGTAGTTGTGCTTGGTGTGTGTGTAGTTGTGCTTGGTGTGTGTGTAGTTGTGCTTGGTGTGTGTGTAGTTGTGCTTGGTGTGTGTGTGTAGTTGTGCTTGGTGTGTGTGTAGTTGTGCTTGGTGTGTGTGTAGTTGTGCTTGGTGTGTGTGTAGTTGTGCTTGGTGTGTGTGTAGTTGTGCTTGGTGTGTGTGTAGTTGTGCTTGGTGTGTGTGTGTAGTTGTGCTTGACTGGCTGAATGTAAAACAAACCCCCGGAGAGTAACAAAGAGGAAAAGAAGACAAAAAAGTTTCTTAATCTGAAGGATTTGAATTGATTGGCACATGGATTTCACGTTATTCCGTGAAAAGTTCCGTGTCATGACAGGGGACGCTACTCATCTCACTAGACAAATATTTGCATGGCTTGCAAGGCGCTCTAAACAAAAAAATATTTTTTTTTAAATGAGAAAACGGGGGATGACTCGGTTTGGCCAAAGACAAGGGCAGAGGTGCATGGAGCCAGCGGCGTAGCTATGAGAAAACGGGGGATGACTCGGTGGGCCAGAGACAAGGGTAGAGGTGCATGGAGCCAGCGGCGTAGCTATGAGAAAACGGGGGACGACTCGGTGGGCCAGAGGCAAGGGCAGAGATGCATGGAGCCAGCGGCGTAGCCATGAGAAAACGGGGGACGACTCGGTGGGCCAGAGACAAGGGTAGAGGTGCATGGAGCCAGCGGCGTAGCTATGAGAAAACGGGGGACGACTCGGTGGGCCAGAGACAAGGGTAGAGGTGCATGGAGCCAGCGGCGTAGCTATGAGAAAACAGGGGACGACTCGGTGGGCCAGAGACAGGGATGCATGGAGCCAGCGTCGTAGCTATAAACCATTAAAACACAGGGGCACAATATTGCCTTTGTTGGGGGGGGGGGGGGGAAGTTTCAGTGGCTTAATGAACTACCAAACTGACGGAGGGAAATAGTATTCTTAGTTGACCTTTATTATTTCTCATACGTAGGTGATCGTAAAGAGTGACTCTAACCCAAATTATATAGTTAACCCTAACCCAAATTACATAGTTAACACTAACCCAAATTACATTGTTAACCCTAACCCCAAATAACATAGTTAACCCTAACCCAAATAACACAGTTAACCCTAACCCAAATTACATTGTTAACCCTAACCCCAAATAACGTAGTTAACCCTAACCCAAATAACACAGTTAACCCTAGCCCAAATTACATTGTTAACCCTAACCCCAAATAACGTACTTAACCCCAATCCAAGTAACGTAGTTAACCGTAAACAAGATGGAACATTTAATCATTTCATCTAATCATCCACTGCGTGGATGTTTCAGGAATAAACAGTCTGGATCATGAAAAGCAAGGCTAGAATGTTAAGCGTGACCAAGCTACAGTAAATACATAAAAAAAAATAATATTTTTTTACTTGTGGTTGTAGTCTCTTTTTAAGAAGGCTTTTGATCGATACAGATCTTTGTCTTACTTCAAAGACAAACTAAGATTATCATGTTTTTCCCCTCAGCTTTATCTCAGTCTAACCCCTCCCCCAAAACACACCCTTTTTTAATTTTAGTTTTAATATTCGGTTTTTAAATGTTAGTTTTATGGGGGCGGGGTTCTTTGAAGGTGGGGGTGGAGCTGGTGTGGGGGTCGGTGTGGGGTGGAGCATGTAGTTGGTGGGTAAGTAGAACATAAATTTATATATATATATAGATATATATAATTTCATGTCAAAGGGGGGAAACTATGGAAACATTAACGTTTGGGCCATTGATGAAAAGGGCAGCTCACGCGGGACGAGACTTTTAAACGAGATTATCCAACGGTGTTTGAAATGTAACTCGTTGTTAGATGAACTACAATAAACCATCGCTCAACGTTTGCATAGAAAAGCTCCATGCTATAATTTGCTAGGTAAAACTGCAATGCCGATAAATTCCCTAAAATTGCTATTTATCGTATTTTCGTAGATGTCCCTAAATGCTTAAGGGGGGGGGGGCGCAAATAATAATAATAATAATAAAAATAACGGTAATTTTTTTTTTTTAAAATCGGGAGTAGCGTGCCCTTGGAAAGATGAACTACTCTGTGGACCCACTGTTGTACAGGATGGAGTAACCTCCCTTCAACACAGGGCCCCAGGATGTTGGCAATATTTCGTGTAATTAAAAATCTCGACATTTCATGGGAGGGCTAACCGCCCGGAAGAATGTGTTACAAAATTGAGGAGAGCGGGGAGGAATATGGGGGCAGGAGACTAGAGGAAGAAACAGAGTGAGCAGGGAGGACTAGGGGCAGGAGACTAGAGATAGAGAGAGACAGGCAGACTGTGATTGTTTAATGACAGAGATGAGAGGCGGGAGCTATGAAGAGAAACTTTGAAATAGAATTAAGGTCATCTCCATATCTTTGTCTTTGACGTTGTCTTATTGCATAAGTAGTTGTTAAGATTCTAATCCCCTAGGGTAGGCGCGACTCCATCACCAACGACCACCACTGTCTTGTACCGACGTCTATATGTTAATATCTGCAGTATGCGCATATGTTAATATCTGCAGTATGCGCATATGTTAATATCTGCAGTATGCGCATATGTTAATATCTGCAGTATGCGCATATGTTAATATCTACAGTATGGGCATATTTCAATGTCTGCAGTATGGGCGTATGTCAATATCGCGACCCATCCCTAGACTAAAGACGCCATCCATCCCTAGACTAATGACGCCACCCATCCCTAGACTAATGACGCCACCCATCCCTAGACTAATGACGCCACCCATCCCTAGACTAATGACGCCACCCATCCCTAGACTAATGACGCCGCCCATCCCTAGACTAATGACGCCACATAATCTCTAGACTAATGACGCCACCCATCCCTAGACTAACGACTCCAACATCATCCCTGGATAAAAGACGGCACTCATCCTTGTCTCCGGGATTCTAAGCTGCGCATGTGATGTGTCCGCTAATCTTTCACTTCTCATTCACCGTTGAGCCGCATGTTGTAAGCTAATCTTTCACTTCTCATTCACCGTTGAGCCGCATGTTGTAAGCTAATCTTTCACTTCTCATTCACCGTTGAGCCGCATGTTGTAAGCTAATCTTTCACTTCTCATTCACCGTTGAGCCGCATGTTGTAAGCTAATCTTTCACTTCTCATTCACCGTTGAGCCGCATGTTGTAAGCTAATCTTTCACTTCTCATTCACCGTTGAGCCGCATGTTGTAAGCTAATCTTTCACTTCTCATTCACCGTTGAGCCGCATGTTGTAAGCTAATCTTCAGGAATATTTGCAGAGCAAACAACGACAAAGAAGCGCCGAAAAACAAAATTGTTATGGGGAGAAGACAAAAAAAAAATGGAGCTAATGCGCTTTTTGGCCAACCAGAAAATGCAAACATAACCAGAGTTTAGAATTGGTGGTCACGTGGCTGGATCAGGAATGATACTCTTTAAATCTTTTATCTTCTTAGTGACGATTAGATTTGTTCAGGCTGAGTTATAAACAAAATAACAACAATAATACCTCCCAAAATTAAGTCGTTATAAGAATAGACACGTTTATTCAAATACAAAAGTGTTTGGTCATTTCAGTAGGCCGAGGTCATTCCGGTAGGCCGAAGTCATTTCAGTAGGCCAAGGTTATTTCAGTAGGCCGATGTCATTTCAGTATGCCAAGGTCATTTCAGTAGGCCAGGGTCATTTCAGTAGGCCAAGGTCATTTCAGTAGACCGAGGTCATTTCAGTAGGCTGAGGTCATTTCAGTAGGCCGAGGTCATTTCAGTAGGCCGAGGTCATTTCAGTAGGCCGAGGTCATTTCAGTAAGACGATGTTATTTCAGTAGGCCGAGGTCATTCCGGTAGGCCGAGGTCATTTCGGTAGGCCGAGGTCATTCTGGTAGGCCGAGGTCATTTCGGTAGGCCGAGGTTATTTCAGTAGGCCGAGATCATTTGAGTAGGCAGTAGCAAATAAAAAATCAGTTTTAATATCTTGGTAAGCATTTTCACTGAGGATTGTAAAGGGAATACAGAGATAGAGATTGTTGTGTAGCGGACAACAAATGCAATCAGCCAACAAATGCAATCAGCCAACAAATGCAGTCAGCCACCAAATGCAGTCAGCTACCAAAAGTCCCTTTTTCTAAGACACCTACAAATAAAGATGGAGACCAAAGACAGACTAATTAAATATCTGAACAACAGATATCACGATACCACGATACCACGATATCACGATACCGTCCACATCAGTAGAGCAACAGATTTCACGAGACCGTTGCCATCAGTAGAACAACAGATATTACGAGACCGTTGACCAATAGAACAACAGTCATCATGAGACCATTCACATCAGTAGAGCAACAGATATCATTTCCCAGTTTGTAACATGAATCTATCTGTTGGCTATTCCTAGAATTCGTGCACATCTTTCAAATCTACACTTGCTAGGCAGATGCTGACTAGATCAATAGAACTTGCGGCTGTACTTTCATCAGCCAAATCTTTGTGATCCAGTTTTATGTGCGGAGGTGATGAATAATTTGTGAAGGTCTGAAATGTTAGAATTGAAGGGAGGATACAAGGAAATTTGATAAAAATTGATAAATCAGAAACCATTTAGGTATCAACTTGTTCATCCATAAATGACCGACTCGTTGAACGATACAAATTGTTTAGAAACAATCGAACAAACAAAAACCGCCATACTTCAAGCTCTGATAAATATTTGACCGATTGCTCATGTCCACAAACTAGGACGTATTTTAGCACTGTTAACAAATTCAGACAGCTTTTAACAAACTTAACAAACCCAGACACCTTTTAGCGCTGTTAACAAATTCCGACAGCTGTTAGCGCTGTTAACAAATTCAGACAGCTTTTAGCGCTGTTAACAAATTCAGACAGCTTTTAGCGCTGTTAAAAAACCCAGACAGCTTTTAGCGCTGTTAACAAATTCAGACAGCTTTTAGCTTTGTTCACAATCCCAGACAGCTTTGACCTCTGCTGCCGATGCCAACTTATAGGATGGCATTCATGAGATACCATTACGATGAATTGATAGATTTATTCTCTCTATTCCATATCATTTTTGAATTAACTGATGCATACATTGAATAGCGAATTCCAGAGGAGTGTTCTCACAAGACTGAACCCCCGAGATCATCCAACATTTCCCTTATGTTACAACGGTTCACATCATAAGAAGCGCAGACCCCCTGGCTGTTTGCAAATCACCATCCAAATTCAGCAAGAAGGATATTTAAATATTTACATATTTAATATGAACAGGAATAATGTTTAACTTATAATATTAATTGTTCTCAAAATAATAATTATAATAGTACTATGATGATCTGTGTGGAAAACGCCACCGTACTCCATCCATACAGCACCCCAAGCAGTCAGCTTCGGAGTAACATATTTTATAGGAATCAAACGTTGTACGAAGGTATAGTTTGCAAGTGTTCCGTGAGTCCACACAGGCTGAGAACCACCGCCGTAGGACTGCAAAGTTGGAGCAATGCAGTTATCGATTCATGGCCCACCACCCCCGCCTCAATAACGTCCCTTGGTATTTAATCAGTTGTCTCCTCTTGGTAGTGACGCGTCACTGTCAGATAGGCCCCCAGGGAGCCAGACACAGGGGCCTGATGTGTGGCAGTACTGCCAATAGTGTGGATGACCCCGTGGTCAAAGTGGCCTGAGGTGTGGCAGTACTGACCATTTGCGTGGATGACCTCGTGGTCGGCGTGGTCAGATGTGCTGCAGTACTGGACTCTCTGGCTTGGCGACGGTGAGGTCAAACTCTACCACATCACTATGAGTGACAAAACGGGGATTGTAAGAACAATTCTTGACAGTGACAGCGTGTGGGTAGTACATCTGTTAAGACAATTAGGCCGCCTGACGACACACGTCACACTAATGGTTTTTGACAAATATTTATGACGGCAAGCTTTTACAACACCAATCATGCTTCACTGTTCATGCTTGATTGTCATTACGGCTAGCAGACTGATTTCATTTTTTTTTTTAAAGTTGCAGATAGATCTCAATTTGAAAAACAAAAAAGTGTTGCAAAGATATTTCAATTTGAAAAACAAAAAAGTTTTGCAGAGATATCTCAATTTAAAAAAAAAACATAAAAGTGTTGCAGAGATATCTCAATTTGAAAAACAAAAAAGTTTTGCAGAGATATCTCAATTTTAAAAACAACATAAAAGTGTTGCAGAGATATCTCAATTTAAAAAAAAAACATGAAAGTGTTGCAGAGATATCTCAATTTAAAAAAAAACATAAAAGTGTTGCAGAGATATCTCAATTTTAAAATAAACATAAAAGTGTTGCAGAGATATATCAATTTTAAAAAAAACATAAAAGTGCTGCAGAGATATCTCAATTTTAAAAAAAACATAAAAGTGTTGCAGAGATATCTCAATTTAAAAAAAACATAAAAGTGTTGCAGAGATATCTCAATTTAAAACAAAAAAACTAGATATATTTCACTAAGAACTAACAGATAGATCACAATTAAAAATTAAATCCGGAAGGAGTTCACTAAAGACCAGTGCTGTAAGAGGCGCTCCGTGTACTTCTGTCCCGTTTAAAAGAAGTAGCAATAGGTGAGCGGGGAAAAAACAAGTTACAGTAATAAAGTCAAAAGTTTTGCTGGGAAGGAAAGTCATAGAAAGAAATGTGATAGAAAATAAGTTATGAAAATCAGACGCATTTGCACAAATATATGTGTCAGACAGTGGACTCGGACAGTGGACTCGGACAGTGGACTCGGACAGTGGACTCGGACAGTGGACTCGGACAGTGGACTCGGACAGTGGACTCGGACAGTGAACTCGGACAGTGGACTCGGACAGTGGACTCGGACAGTGGACTCGGACAGTGGACTCGGACAGTGGACTCGGACAGTGGACTCGGACAGTGGACTCTGACAGTGGACTCGGACAGTGGACTCGAACAGTGGACTCGGACAGTGGACTCAGACAGTGGACTCGGCAAAGTTTTGGACTACACCAGTACTAAAAAAGGGAAAGTAAAGATTTCACTTAGAGCTTACAGAACAGAAAAACTGGGAGACATACCGTACAAGCTACAAGAACAGCGACTACAGGGCCTCAGTGTGTTGACGCCAGACATTGCACCGAGTGAGTAACTATTGAGGGCGGCAGCGACCGCGGGGGGGAATTATGTCCTCAACATTCATAAGATGACATCACGGGACAAGGGAACCTACTTAGTGGTTGAGTAAGAGACCGGCGCCCGCCCCCAAACCACCGTTTAGTGACTGCCGGTGAGGATGGGTGCAAGAGTTTAAAAGGATTTGGTAGGGAATTGAAAGGTGGGGGTGGGGAGTGGGTGGGGGGATGGTAAAGGAG
Organism: Omphiscola glabra; assembly: GCA_964017045.1. NCBI lineage: Eukaryota > Metazoa > Mollusca > Gastropoda > Lymnaeidae > Omphiscola > Omphiscola glabra. The sequence goes on along the minus strand of OZ024801.1, from coordinate 24,955,547 downwards.
CGCAATGTTTCCGAGGTAAGAGACAGTCGCTAGCAAATAAGTTTCTGAATTTACCATAGTATCAATACCCCGGCTGATGTGTCCTTACCCATTACAGTCAAATACACAATTTGACGACACAATTCATGCGTGTGTCCTCTAATGTCGACAACGGAAAACTTCCTCATCAATACGGGATGGATTCTTTTCTCTGACGGAGACGGGTTTGTGGGTGGGGGGGGGGGGTGGGAAAGGAGCATGCATTAGAGACGTTTTAACTTAATTGTTGTCAATGACAACTTACTGCCAATAATAGATGCTAACTCTAAACGTTGCTTGGAGTCACGTGATTACAAGGCTAAAAATAGAACTTGGACACTCCGTGTCCCTTAACACACACTAAGTGTCTGATAAAAAAGGAATTAATAGTAAATGTCAGGGGAAAAAAGGGAAATCGGATAAGTGAATCCTAAAAGTATGTGCATGCTGGGAAGTGAATTCTTAAAGTATGTGCGTGCTGGGAAGTGAATTCTTAAAGTAAGTGCGTGCTGGGAAGTGAATTCCTAAAGGTGTGTTCTGGGAAGTGAATCCAAATGATGCGAGCTGGGAAGTGAATTCTTAAAGTATGCGCGCGCTGGGAAGTGAATTCCTAAAGGTGTGTTCTGGGAAATGAATCAAAATGATGCGAGCTGGGAAGTGAATTCTTAAAGTATGTGCGTGCTGGGAAGTCAATCCCTAAAGTATGCGATTGCTGGTAAGTGAATCCCTAGAGTATGCGCGTGCTGGGAAGTGAATCCCTAGAGTATGCGCGTGCTGGGAAGTGAGCTGAAATTGTGGAGACGATGTCCAAACTGAACACGGTGAATGTCCCTGACATACGACATGACATGGCTGCCCTTCTTTGACGTTACCTTCAACTTCAAGTTTAAAAAAAACATGAAAGAATTTAGTTTTCATTTCATTGTCTTCAAAGTGCGCGGGGGTGGGGGGGGGGTTGGTTGTTACACTAGGAATGGGGAGGAAAAGGAGCTTGCGATTCGATAAGATGTGTCCTGCTGACGTCACATGAGTGATGAGTGATGGAGAAGCTGAGTGACAAGCTGAGTGACATGCTGAGTGGCCGCCGTGTCGCGATCAAAACTATCAATTGTGACATACTATAGCTGACCAAATTTCTAAGCATACTGCGACATGTTTTGAGGCACACATACTTACTTGCTTATATATTTTTGTCAAAAGTGCAAACCACTCACAAATGCAAACAACAGGCGCCAAATTTCTCCCAACTGTCGGGTAGTCCACGAACTCACTGAACACGCATTCGGACACTGGCACTTATGAAAGCTGGAGGTGGACACAGGCTGAACTTATGAAAGCTGGAGGTGGACACAAGCTGAACTTGTGAAAGCTGGAGGTGGACACAAGCTGACCTTATGAAAGCTGGTAGTGGACACAAGCTGACTTTATGAAAGCTGGTAGTGAACACAAGCTGAACGGGTTCACCTGCGGGTTATTATCGTTGTACAAAAGACAAACGGAAACTCTATACGGACGCGTTAGGGTTGGCCAATGGTCATCAGCAGGGCGAACTTTGCGGGCAACGGCATCGGGGGGGGGGGGGGGGCGGGGTGGGGGGGCTGATGATTGGAGTGTCGTCAACAGCGGCACTCCTGGTTAGATGTTAAAATGTAGATTAGGGGAGCACGTGGGCGGAACACCAATGGGATGTGTGTGTTTTTGTGTGTTTGTTTGGAAATAATAAGGGCAGATATCAACATTACGGTATTGTTAGAGTGTGAGGGTTTGGGGGGGGGGGGACTCTTGCGTCACGCCACTTTGGTAAACCTTACAGTAAAGGTTATGTTTGATTCCGCCAACGGACCTTTTTCCGAAATGACTTCCGTCCACTTGTCCGCCACAGCACCCCCATCCCCCACCCCCACTCATTCGCTCCTTTTTGCCATTGTCCTTTTTTTGTTTCCTTCTTCCTTACACACGTGCACGCGGACACCGGACTCAGGCGACAAACAAACAAATCCGGTGCATGTTTGCCGTGCGGCCCGGGAAGTCACGTGCCGGGCCAAAGGTCGTGTTGGCTCATATTCTGCTCATCCTTTAAATCCTTTAAACCCCCCAAAAAATACTCCGCAGAATATTTGTATCCACGGGTGGCATTGTGTTTGGGGGGTATCGCAAACAGATAGGGAAATCTATACGGCAGATACAACAAAATACGCCCAGAACATGCCAAAAGAAGGTAGCGCGGGGTGGGGGGTGGGGGAGGGGAGGGGGGGGGGTAAATCATGAGTACATCCAGCTCCGATTGGACAACAAATAGTTTCAGAAGCTGGGATCTCATCCAATCAGGTCAGGTTGCAGTCAAAACCGTCAGCCTGGGCCATACATGCCGGCACGAGCGGCCCAAGATTTGCACACATTCCGAATAGGGTCAGTGCTGGAGTAAACTGTTTCGGAACGTGATGTAGACAGGTACGGGCACTCGTCAGGAGATAAAAGGCGGGAAATGAGGCGGTCGTGAGGCGTGAAGTGGGCATTTGCGTTGGAGAGGAAATGGCCAGATTTTTAATTTAAAAAAAAAAAAAAGAACAGTTGGAAGAAGTAGCTTTTTCAGTTTGTGGAGTGTATGCTGAGTTTGTGGAGTGTATGCTGAGTTTTTGGAGTGTATGCTGAGTTTGTAGAGTGTATGCTGAGTTTGTGGAGTGTATGCTGAGTTTGTGGAGTGTATGCTGAGTTTGTGGAGTGTATGCTGAGTTTGTGGAGTGTATGCTGAGTTTGTGGAGTGTATGCTGAGTTTGTGAAGTGTATGCTGAGTTTGTGGAGTGTATGCTGAGTTTGTGGAGTGTATGCTGAGTTTGTGGAGTGTATGCTGAGTTTGTGGAGTGTATGCTGAGTTTGTGGAGTGTATGCTGAGTTTGTGGAGTGTATGCTGAGTTTGTGGAGTATGTGCTGAGTTTGTGAGTGCACACACTCGGTTTCGAAATTATATAAACCGATTTTTAGTTTGTCAAGAAGATTATAAAAAGGCATATGATTAAAAAGCAATATTTTTTATTCAATAGCAATACCGTATGTTCGACATACAAAAAAAAAACCAAAAACAACATAACAATTTGTAATTAGGCAAATCTTCAAATTGTTGTTGATATTTTAGGCAGAGACAAAGTTTTTTAAAAGTCACGTGATTACAAGCTCGTCCAGGTTTTCAAATACATTTTTTTTTCTCTTCTGGTCGATATTTTTTGTTCTTCTAAGATTCATGTTTGTAATTGTTGATGACAACACTAGATGATTGGGAAACTTTATATTTTGTTTTACTAGGGTTAAGATATTGTGTCATTGTCGTTGTAAAAAAAATATAATTTTTTCCTGTATAGCATAGCGACACGTTTTTACATGAGTGAGCATTCAATAGAAATCCATTTTTATTATATAAAAAAAATGGAATTATTTTGTTTTATTTTTTTGCAGTGTCCGGAGGAAAAAAAAAAGGGGGGGGGGGGGGGGTTTGCACGGGTTCATGAAAATTTCTCAATTTTTTAGGAAAACAGTGGATCAAAACCGAATTTGACGTAGCGATTCCTTCTGACCCAAAAGGTGCTATCTCAAAAGTTTGGACGTAATCACCTGATCTCAAAAGCTGTAATTAAAAACAAAAATAATAAAAAAAATATCAGTGTAAAGAGTATTAAAATTTGATTTTTACAGTTGTTGCAAAGGACGTTCAAATATCTCTTATTCTTTTAATGCATGCATTCGTTCACCATTCATTCACCATTCATTTAGCATTCATTCACCATTCATTCACCATTCGTTCACCATTCATTCACCATTCATTTAGCATTCATTCACCATTCATTCACCATTCATTTACCATTCATTCACGATTCATTTACCATTCATTCACCATTCATTTACCATTCATTCACTAATCATTTAGCATTCATTCACCATTCATTTAGCATTCATTCACCATTCATTCACCATTCATTCACCATTCATTTAGCATTCATTCACCATTCATTCACGATTCATTCACCATTCATTCACGATTCATTCACCATTCATTCACCATTCATTTAGCATTCATTCACCATTCATTCACCATTCATTCACCATTCATTCACAATTCATTCACCATTCATTCACCATTCATTTAGCATTCATTCACCATTCATTCACCATTCATTCACCATTCATTCACCATTCATTTACCATTCATTCACCATTCATTCACCATTCATTCACCATTCATTCACCATTCATTCACCATTCATTCACCATTCATTCACCATTCATTCACCATTCATTCACCATTCATTCACCATTCATTCACCATTCATTCACCATTCATTCACCATTCATTTAGCATTAATTTAGCATTCATTCACCATTCATTCACCATTCATTTACCATTCATTCACTAATCATTTAGCATTCATTCACCATTCATTCACCATTCATTCACCATTCATTTAGCATTCATTTAGCATTCATTCACCATTCATTTAGCATTCATTCACCATTCATTCACCATTCATTTAGCATTCATTCACCATTCATTTAGCATTCATTCACCATTCATTCACCATTCATTTAGCATTCATTCACCATTCATTCACCATTCATTTAGCATTCATTCACCATTCATTTACCATTCATTCACCATTCATTCACCATTCATTCAGCATTCATTCACCATTCATTCACCATTCATTTAGCATTCATTCACCATTCATTCACCATTCATTCACCATTCATTCACCATTCATTCACCATTCATTCACCATTCATTTACTATTCATTTACCATTCATTTACCATTCATTTACCATTCATTCACCATTCATTCACCATTCATTTACCATTCATTTACCATTCATTTACCATTCATTTACCATTCATTCACCATTCATTCACCATTCATTCACCATTCATTCACCATTCATTCACCATTCATTCACCATTCATTCACCATTCATTCACCATTCATTCACCATTCATTCACCATTCATTCACCATTCATTCACCATTCATTCACCATTCATTCACCATTCATTCACCATTCATTCACCATTCATTCACCATTCATTCACCATTCATTCATTTACAAGCTTTTATTCAGCACGTCCCAATTACAAAACATGGATTAAAGCAGTGTTTCTCAGCCATCCTAATGCCGTTGATACTTCATAAAAATGTGTTTCCCGATGGTCTTAGTCGACCCCTGTGTAAGGGTAGTTTACACATCCCCCCCCCTCAAAGGGGTCGCGACCCACAGGCTGAGAACCGCTGTATTAAAGCAAGGTTTTAGATGCGCATTTGTGTGGTGCAGCCATTTTAAATATTTTTTCAACAGAGAAAAAAAAAACAACACATTTTAAAAACACTTTTTAAAATTACACTCCCTAAAAACAGAGTTTTTCGAGCGAAGAGGCTCAAAATTTGACAGAAGATGAATACAAGTGAAGTAGATTATAAGAATCCCAATTAGTGATACCCTCCACCACCCACCCCCACAACCCCACCCCGCGCCCACAAAGGCTCACAACCGCTCATTTCTAACGACCCACCACAGTGGCGTAGCGAGCTTAACTCGCGCCCGGGGCACAACACCTTTTTAGCGCCCCAATACCTTTTTAGCGCCCCCCCCCTATTCGAAAACCATACAATATTATAGTAAACTATACCATTTGGCGCCCCTTTGTGAGTAGCGCCCGGGGCATGATGCTCCCTTTGACCCCCCCCCCTCACTACGCCACTCACCCACCAGCGTGTACACCGCAGAATTATTTCAGAACAGCAAAAAGAAAATATCCCCTGCCAAGCGCACAAGCGATATGGATACATTCGTAAGAATCTCATTTAGCGTAGGTCAGGGACATCAGTGACACAGCATTTCCTTCAACTCCTCCTTGACAACGGGGAGATTTTTGTGTGGGGCGGGGGTTGGTATGAACAATTGAAAGAATGCGTTGTCATCGGTAGTGGGTCTACGTGGCGAGTTTCAGATAGGTTGACGGGAAGTGGGTCAATCAACAGACGGAAGATTTTTGCCAGCCACGAACAAAGTCGAAGTTAATATAAAGGATTGGTAACAAACCCACAGCAGTTCTACGCCTTATTTTAGTCGACATATTGTGACACTTTTCTTATAAAGACACCAGACTATAGAGTTGAGCCGCTTATAAGAATCTTGATCTAAGTGCCATTTTCCTCTCCTTACTGCCGTTTTCTCCCCTCATTTGCACCATTTCCCCCCCCTTACTCGAACCAACATCCCCCTTATTCGAACCTTCCCCCCCCCCTCTTTCACACCACTTTCCCCTCTCCTTCGCACCACTTTTCCCCCCTCCTTCACACCACTTTCTCCCCTCCTTCGCACCGCCCTTTCCCGTCCTTTACATTATTCTTCCCCTCCTTCGCACCCCTTTCCCCCTCCTCGCACCACTTTTCCCCTCCTTCGAACCATTTTCCCCTCCTTCACACCACTTTTCCCCCCTCCTTCGCACCATTTCCCTCCTCCTTCGCACCATTTTTTCCCTCCTTAGCACCATTTTTTCCCTCCTTCGCGCCATTTTTTGTCCATCTTCCAAAATCATCACAGCCGTATCAGAAATCGGATGAGCACGAGTGGGTCCACCATAAAACTGCCTGTTGTCGGACGAGATTAAAACGAGAGAGAGAGAGAGAGAGGGAGAAAGGCATGTGAGCTCTTAAGAAGATTAAGGATTAGCACGGTGTTAACAGATTATCGGGTGATGTCTGGCATAGTGGAGTGGATATTGGAGTCGGAGTGAGCTGGGTTTTTTTGGGGTTTTTTTTTTTTTTGGTTTAAAAATGACGTTTCAAAAAAACGAATAAATTGTTTTATGGAACCGAAAGCCTGCGAAAAGTCTTTGTTTAAACTGGGGGCGTCAAATACAAACTGGGGCGTCAAATACAAACAGCTAAATTAAATATAACACTGGCGAGGTGCTATTTATAAATAGTAAATTAGTAAAACAAAGTAAGGCTTAACCTTACTTTGTTTTACTAATTTCCTATAGTGCTAGCCTGATTGCAGTCTCACCCATTTTTACTCTATTTATAAATATAACCTTAAGGATACATAAATAGATGGAGGTGGGGGGCGAAGGGATTGGTACGCCCTAGGTGACATTTATTGGGTTGGGGGAGGGGGATCGGTCCAATTCTTATACTTAAATGAAGTTATTATATTTCATAGTGCGCCCAGTATGCACAGTGGTCTCCTTAATTTTAGAGCGGCAGGATCAAAGAGAAAACGTTTAGAAATTTGATCAACAAGGCGCAAGCGATCTGTGTTAATGAAACGTTGAGTTGTAACAACGGTTGCACAGAATACAAATTCTATCAACGGTTTCACTTTCCGATTCTGTTAGATATTTATGTCTAGCTTGGCTCACCAATGATTTATTGTCACGCTGTTTAGCTGCATTTCAAAATTAATGCTGTTTCTGACTGTCAGACACGTCTTTACACTTAACCGATAGTGTCAGACATGTCTTAATACTTAACAGATATTGTAAAACATGTCTTAATACTTAACCAAAAACATTTCCTTTCATTACTTCAGTTTGGAAAAAAAAATTTTTTTTTAAAATCCTCGAATTATCTTTCATATAACGTGTTATCCTTTCTAATAACATTTATTTTATAATCTCATTTACTCCGAGGGAACACCCCCCCCCCACCCTTCATCTTACATCATCTTACTCCCTCTTCAACCCGGGGTCCTCCACCACACCACGTTCGCTCGTAGCTCGCGCCCCCCCCCCCCCCCCCCCCGCATTTTGTAATAAACAAACTTGCAATGATCAAAAACCGTTTGGATTGGAAACATCTTCAGGCGATGAAAATCCACGATTTGATGAAATGCCACCCCTATTTCCCCCCCCCCCCCCCGACGACCCCCTCCCCCCCGGTTGGAGGGGGCGGGGGAGGGAGGTGTCCACACGAGAGGTAAATATCTGAGCCGAGTGAAGATCAAAGGGGGTTGTGTCCACCGAGTTCTTTCCTTTGACAGTCTTGCCCTGATTTCGTTATTTAATAAAGTTGTAATATTGACGTCTGCAGACGTCGGCGATGTGCCGTTACATTCTCTCTCTCTCTCTCTCTCTCTCTCTGTCTCTCTCTCCCTGTCTTGTAACGGGGTAGCAGCGTAGTGCTACGTACCGTAATATTTTTTTTTTTTTTTTTTTTTTAAAGAAAGAGATTTGCCGAACATTCCCATGGAAGGTTTGTGTTGACGAGGTCAGTGCACACAATGTGCTCAATTCATATTTTATATTTTTATAAGAACGGTGCGTTAACTATGCAGCCAGCTGATTGATGTCAACAGCAGACGAGGACTGTATTTTTTGTCTCCGCAAAGACGTTATTTATAACAACAACAACAACAACAGCAGCAAATAGAGGACAGACTGATTTTCAGAATAAAAGCAGAGGTCACCTGATCCAAGCACGTGAGTAAAATGTGCTAAAACGATATTGTTACAAGTACAGGCCGTACCCGCACACTACCCCCCCCAGGCCGTACACGCACACTACCTCCCCCCAGGCCGTACCCGCACACTACCCCCCAGGCCGTACCCGCACACTACCTCCCCCCAGGCCGTACCCGCACACTACCTCCCCCTAGGCCGTACACGCACACTACCTCCCCCCCCAACCCCAAATGTAAGCCTTAATATTAAGTAAGATTGCGGCCTACAACTAGGGATTTTGAAAAAAAACGTTTCGAAATTTTATTTTTAAAAATTGCACCAAACTTAAAACCCGGAGCTGTCTATACAAAGAACAATACGTCATTTACATTGACAAATTTGGATATAGACGTCATTTACATTGCCAAGTTTGGAGATAGACGTCATTTACACTGACAGGTTTGGAGAAAGACGTCATTTAAATTGACAAGTTTGGAGATAGACGTCATTAATATTTCCAAGTTTGGAGATAGACGTCATTTATATTGACAAGTTTGGAGATAGACGTCATTTACATTGACATGTTTGGAGATAGACGTCATTTACATTACCAAGTTTGGAGATAGGCATCATGTACATTGACAAGTTTGGAGATAGAAGTCATTTACACTGACAAGTTTGGAGATAAACGTCATTTACAATGACAAGGTTGGGGATAGATGTCATTTACATTGACAAGTTTGGAACTAGCCTTATCGCAGTCTAGGCCCTGCATTTACAACAGTTTCGAGTCCGGACTCGCGTCCCGGTGTTTTAAGCAAAGACGCAGTTCGGATAATCGAGGTTTCGGATAATCATTGTTAGGAAAATCGGCGCTGTACTGTACTGATAATGTATGTGTCGTGGTTTGGGGGGGGGGGGGGCGTAATTTTGGGAGTTCGCCCCGGGCGGCATTAAGTCCAGGTTCCGCCACTGATTCCGTCACCCATACACCATCTCTCAGTTACCAACTAACCATCAAATACTCCGTCATCCCAGCTCGGCCACCCATCCGTCTCTCAGTTACCAACTAACCATCAAATACTCCGTCATCCCAGCTCGGCCACCCATCCACCTCAAAGTTACCAACTAACCATCAAATACTCCGTCATCCCAGCTCGGCCACCCATCCGTCTCTCAGTTACCAACTAACCATCAAATACTCCGTCATCTCAGCTCGGCCACCCATCCACCTCCCGTAAAACACAATACCTCGCAGACACTGGTCACACACCTACTTAAGGCCGGGGGTCGTCTAATCCGTCCATCCCGAGCCCCATTACAAAGTCCCAAAACCACGTCGGAGTGTCTACATGTTTCCGTTTTATCACGGCCATCCATCCGCTCTCAAAACCGAGCGCTCTTCCCTGGACATTACCGATATTACTCCGCGCTACGAGCGAGTGACACACGCTGGCCAGATACGATTATGCTTTCAAGTCCTAACCATGATTTAATTACCCGACTCTTGCCGTCCTTGCCAAGTCGGACACGGCAAAAGTCAAGCCGGCACCAGGGCGCCGCCATGATTTTCGTGAGCAGACGTGGTCAAGTTCGGGACAGCAGACGGCTAACACTTTGCCGTGTGGTCGTCCGCAGCATCAGAGGCCGCCGGTGGAATGTGGTGAAAAAGAAACATCATCAAACCACACTTGGGCCGACGTCAAACACGTCAAACACGAGAGACTGTCGCTGTCTGGGATGAAGATGTTGGTCCACATGAAAGACGCATTGGTCATCGGAAGCGATGCAAATCCGATAGGTCAATTTGAGGAATTTCCATAACTGTTACTTAATCATGGCTACGGGCCTTTTCAGCAAGGGTTCTTTTCCTCACATGCACTCCTACTGTCTACGCCCCTTCTACTCTATATCCCCCTTCTACTGTCTACGCCACGCCTCTCCTACTCTCTATGTCTCTCCTTCTCTCTATGCCCCTCCTACTGTCTATGCCCCTCCTACTATCTTTGCCCCTCCTACTGTCTATGCCCCTCCTACTTTTTAGCCCCCTTATACTGTCTATGCTCCTCCTACTGTCCATGCTCCTCCTACTGTCTATCCCCCTTCTATTCGCCATGCCTCTCTTAATCTTTCCTTCTATTAGCCAGGGCCAGTCTATAAAAATGTGTCTTTCTTTGTATTATCCAGCCTGTATATCACTTTGTCGTCCTTTCTATTACCCAGTCTATATCACGTTGTCCTTTCTATTACCCAGTCTATATCACGTTGTTTTTTTTTCTATTACCCAGTCTATATCACTTTGTCCTTTCTATTACCCAGTCTATATCACTTTGTCCTTTCTATTACACAATCTATATCACTTTGTCCTTTCTATTACCCAGTCTATATCACTTTGTCCTTTCTATTACACAATCTATATCATTTTGTCCTTTCTATTACCCAGTCTATATCACTTTGTCCTTTCTATTACCCAATCTATATCACTTTGTCCTTTCTACTACCAGTCTATATCACTTTGTCCTTTCTATTACCCAATCTATATCATTTTGTCCTTTCTATTACCCAGTCTATATCACTTTGTCCTTTCTATTACCCAATCTATATCACTTTGTCCTTTCTATTACCCAGTCTATATCACTTTGTCCTTTCTATTACCCAATCTATATCACTTTGTACTTTCTATTACCCAGTCTATATCACTTTGTCCTTTCTATTACCCAATCTATATCACTTTGTCCTTTCTATTACCCAGGCTATATCACTTTGTCCTTTCTATTACCCAATCTATATCACTTTGTCCTTTCTATTACCCAGTCTATATCACTTTGTCCTTTCTATTACCCAATCTATATCACTTTGTCCTTTCTATTACCCAGTCTATATCACTTTGTCCTTTCTATTACCCAATCTATATCACTGTCCTTTCTATTACCCAGTCTATATCACTTTGTCTATTGCTCTACATCTCTTTCCTTCCAAGATCAGAAAATCAAAACTCAATCCTCTGACAGAAGGCAATTAATTATTAATGCATACATCGTGCCGTTGTGTCTATATTGTTTGAACTCCCTTCTCCGCACCCTCTCCAACCTGCCTTCCTCGCATCCCTGTCCTCCCCACTCTCTCCGCCCTCACTCTCTCCGCCCTCGCTCTCTACGCCCTCGCTCTCTACGCCCCTCTTTAAAGGTGTCTTTAATAAAAAGGCAGATAATATGAAAGCTTCAAGCGGTCAAACATGGCTGACGGGTATTTAAATATAGATGAAAAACTTACATTAATCACACATAAATATCTTTGGCCCGACCCCCCCGTCACCCCCTAATATCTTTTAGAAAGGCCGTCTCCCACACAACCATATATCACACACAACCTTGTCTCCCACACAACCCTGTCTCCTACACAACCCTGTCTGTCACACAACCCTGCCTCCCTCACAACCATATCTCCCACACAATCCTATATCCCACACAACCCTGTCTCCAACACACAACCCTGTCTCCATCACAACCCTATCTCCCACCTAGCACTAGCTCAACATAAAAGAACCCTAACTCCCCCACAACCCTAACTCCCCCACAACCCTAACTCCCCCACAACACCAACTCCCCCACAACACTGACTCCCCCACAGCCCTATCTACCACCTAACAATTACTCAACACACCCCAATCTCCCACAGAACCCTAACTCCCACACAACCCTAACTGCCCCCCCACCCTATCTACCGCACAGCCCTTTCTCGAACTCGACCCCATCTTCCCACATAACCGCATCTCCCCACATAACCACATCTCACCACATAACCATAACCACATCTCCCACACAGCCGTTTCTTCTCCCCCCCACACACACGCACGAGGCGTTACAGGCGACTCTCCTAATTGATGACTTTATCAATACAAGAAACAAAGGGAACCGAATGCCTGGCCGTGCGCGGACCGTAATCCAAGAATGTGTGATGCCGATAGAGTCATCAATGGGATTAACGTCCCTTCTGCTGATTTCATCACAAGCCATTTGTTGTTCTCGCAATAGTTGATTGAAGCAAGAACGTCGTGTTGATGTACAACCGATGATATGAATGGATAGGAACCGGACACCCGGGCGGGGGTCTAGCAGATTGTGCTTGGAGCGGGTGTTAAATTTTATCACGCCGACATCAAAGGAAACGCCCATGACAGCACGGCTTAAAACGGGGGAAAAAACAACTTTAACCTTATTTTAAGTCGGTGATAGAAGAGGAGTTCTTGACCTGGAGCAGTGGACACGAGGGATCATGCCAAAGTATCCACTAAATGGGATTTATGAAAAATGACGGATTATTTCAAAGTATCCACTAAATGGGATTTGTGAAAAATGACGGATTATTTCAAAGTATCCACAAAATGGGATGGGTGAAAAATGACGGATTATTTCAACGTATCCATTAACTGAGATGGATGCAACATGAATCCATAGCCTCAGACCATTAGTTACGTTGTAGGGGTACATGGCCTTTACCCGACTTCCGGTTAGGTCAACGGAGCGACAACAACAAAAATAGCCAAGAACCTTTGTCAGGTAGTGACATACATTGAAAGCAAGAAAAGCATTATGTTGAATGTTGTAGCTTATATGTCATTCAGTGCAGGGCCGGCCTTAGGCCATTGCAACCTATGCGGCCGTAATGGGCCCCGCACTTTCATAGGCCCCGCCCCGAATTTATTTTCTAATACAAAATCTTAATTTTCACTTATTATCCTTATCCTCTACCCAGAATGGGCCCCGCGCAGTCCGTTTCGCATAGGGCCCCGCAATTGTTAGGGTCGGCCCTGATTCAGTGTCACACTTCAGAACATACACAGTATGTCACAAATACGCCGTAATATTGTACCAAACTGTACACATTTTTTTTTGTACCGGATGCCCCCACTCATTGCATTGTTCCGTTTGCCGCATCCCGCCCCCCCACACAACCCACACACGGCGTTGTGCTTGGTGACCCACACACGGTGTAGGTGATATTTAAGAGAAAATAATTCAACGAATGACGTAGTGACCAACAGGCATTGCTGTTAAATTAAATGCAGCTACGGCTGGAGCCGAAACTTGAGTACACTCTCACTTGATACACGTCATGGCACGTGGTCATTTAACTTTGTCACAGGTGATATGAGTGGTTAGGATGATTGGGGGGGGGGGAGGGGTTTGGTTGGGGGGGTGGTAAGATGGTTTGAACATCACCTGTCCAGGTCAGTGGTCGGTAAGCTCATTGGTCAAAGGAGCTAACAAAAAACAGCAGCAAGACGAATTAAAAAAAATTTTGAGAGCCAAATTTCTTTTCAAGAACCTGTCAAGAACCTGTCAAGAGTCATTCAAGAACCTGTCAAGAGCCTGTCAAGAGCCTGTCCAGAACCTGTCAAGAGCCTGTCAAGAACCTGTCAAGAGCCTGTCCAGAACCTGTCAAGAACCTGTCAAGAGCCTGTCAAGAACCTGTCAAAAGCCTGTCACGAACCTGTCAAGAACCTGTCAAGAACCATGTTTTTCGGATTCAAAACCGATTTCTAGCCGATTCGCCGTGCCTCGATTTGCCGACCAGTGGTCTAGGTAATTAACGGTGGTGACAGTTTGGGACAGTCGTCATAAGGACAGCTTGTTAAGATATTATGACGCCGCGTCTGAGTGACGCTAAGATTTTTTCCGTTTAACCTTAAGATGTATTAACCACGTTTTTTTGTTTTTTTGACGTGCACGTCGATGGCATACATATTGTTACGCAACTTCCCACGTTGGACACTGGTTGATAGAATCGTGGTGGAAACTGATCTGTCTGTCGATAGCCCTGCACGGAGCCGGTTTGTTTAGAATCGTGGTTGCAGGATTACATCTCCCGGACGTACGTGCGGCGGGGTGAGTCGTAGTTAATCCGGCCGTCAATATTACCCCGTGCGTTCCCAAGTGACGTGTCGTAACTTTCACGGTACGCGTTCTCAGCCGCGTCGTAAGACGACTAGTGTAACGCCTTAGCTCTCATCTACATCTGACTACTCTCTTATGGGAGACACTTATTATAATAATAGTGGTTGACGGAGCCGCGTGCAGACCCGTGTACCCCCCCGGGTTCATGTCGGGAGTAAGTTTCAGCTCTTAAAAACGTAGTTTGTAGATCCAAAGAGAGCTTTTTGACGATTGGGGGGGGGGGGGGCAAAAGGGGAGGGGGGTTACAATCAAAATACAAGTTGTGTCAGGCAATCCACTCAGCCGCTCAGCTGATCAAATAAGTTAAGATACAGACATGTGCAAGTTATTGTTCTCCGATGTGTTGAAGGATGTCGGTCTTATTCGACTGCTTACGGTGTCAACACAAAAAAAGTGCGGCAACTTTTTACTGAAAACACACACAATTATTTAATTTTAATTTAAAAATAAACCAAAGAAACGAAAAAACAAAACACCTCCCGATAACGTAGTTTTTATGGACTCGTCGTATAGTGCCGTAGACTTAGGCTTAAAAACGTAGTTTTTATGGACTCGTCGTATAGTGCCGTAGACTTAGGCTTAAAAACGTAGCTTTTATAGGTTCGTCGCAGTGCCGTAGACTTAGGCTTAAAAACGTAGTTTTTATAGGTTCGTTTAGTGCCGTAGACTTAGGCTTAAAAACGTAGTTTTTATAAGTTCGTTTAGTGCCGTAGACTTGGGCTTAAAAACGTAGCTTTTATAGGTTCGTCGCATTGCCGTAGACTTAGGCTTAAAAACGTAGTTTTTACATGTTCGTTTAGTGGCGTAGACTTGGGCTTAAAAACGTAGCTTTTATAGGTTCGTCGCAGTGCCGTAGACTTAGGCTTAAAAACGTAGTTTTTACAGGTTCGTTTAGTGCCGTAGACTTGGGCTTAAAAACGTAGCTTTTATAGGTTCGTCGCAGTGCCGTAGACATAGGCTTAAAAACGTAGTTTTTATAGGTTCGTCTTAGTGCCGTAGACTTGGGCTACAAACGTAGTTTCTACGGCGAAGGCGCATGGGGTAAGCAGGTCTGCTCGTGTATGAACACGTATTACGGGAGTATTTTAATCTATCTATGGGCATCAGTATGTCGATATTCATCACAATTGTTTCTCAGTGCAACAATGAAAATAAAATTTATCGTTAATATGGTCAACACTACGATGGTCTATTTACCGATAACGATTCTAGGTATGATGTTATAGATTTTTACCCCCTCCCCCCACCCCAAATGACATTTTGTTTACCATCAACAGTAAACACATAGTGCATTAGGTAAACAGTGGGGTGCCATCTACTATGGACCAGGCTTTCCCGAAACCGAAAAATAAACAAAGCGATACCGAAATGTATCGGCACCGCGTAGGATTGACGGCACCCGTTTCAAAGTGTGCGCACCGTGGTGCACACAAAGAACTATAACTGGGGAAATCCGTTTCTGTCCGTGGGTGACAGCCCGTGTGACGGTGAGCGATGAGTCTTTGATGGGTTCAGCTGATTTTTTTACCTCCGGCGCACGTGCACCGACCAGTGGCTGCATCGCGGATGTTCTACAGCAACAAAGAAACACAAAAGGGCGCATGGAATGCTCTCCTGGTGACGACACTAACATGCCCCAAAACACCAGCCATCTCCCCCTCACTTTGCTATGAATTTTTCATTACACCCGTCCACCACGCATTACCGTCTAGTACCGTAGCTAATGGCTTATGAATAATCTATTTACTTATGCCTCCCCCTTTTTTTTTGTCCACACCACCCTAACCCAACACACACACACACACACACACACACACACACACACACACACACACACACACACACACACACACACACACACACACACACACACACTTTCCTCGTTAACAACACTTCACCTATAATATACTGTTACCGATCAAAAGTCCAGAGGGGCGGCGACTGTGAACGTACAGAATCCCAGGGTGGGTCCTATTAACGTTCCGATTCCAAAGGAGTCACACGATTTTTCTATTTAAAATCTCAAGTGCCGGAAAGGCGTATCTCAAAAAATGTTGTTTCTTTTTTTTTTTTTTTTTTTTGTTGACACAGTAATTGGCGTCAATTTGTTCAGTGGACTTATTTAAGCTCGGTTTGGGGGGGGGGGGGGGGGGAGGGGGTTATTGTTGCGTACGTGAGCAACGGCGCCCCGTGGGGGCGTCATTTAGCGGCAGTCAACGTGACAATTGAATCGCTGAGTTTAACTTCTGGTTTCCTTTGGACAACAGCGGCTGTCAAAGGCCCGCCACTCTGAAGGGTTTTAAGTGAAACTAAGACAGGTTACTTGTAAAGGGAGGAAACACAAATCATTTTGAACAAAGGATCGCTGTACGGAAACTCAACCAAGTGGATTAAGCAACTGTTTTTTTTTTACGCCTTCTCCTTTTATTATTATCATTACAGTTTTGCGTCCAATGAGCTTCATGTGTGCATGTACTGTTGATTGATCCATTTGTACCCTAGCGCGATATTCCTCGTTCGCACTGTTAGTGAAGATACCATTTTTTGTTTTTTTTGTTACTGTATAAAATTTTTCAATATTTTAATTATTACATATTTAATGTTCATTTTTTTAAAAATCTATCGATCCGACTGGATGCATTCTGCGCATGCTCTGACTGACACAAGGTTCATATGACCAGTTGGCTCGCCTTGGAGATCGCTGCCAAAGAAACTTTACAGAAACTCCTAGAACAAAAGGAAAGGATCAGTACGGATTATTGATTAAATTGCTGTCGGTTTGCGGTAAACTAAAATTGATAGTTACGTGACTAGGTGGAAAATGGGGGGGGGGGGGCGGGCCGTCGGAACTCGACTTTTGAACGATTCACACGATGGTAAGTTGGAAGGAGTCAGCACGAACCATACAACTTGACTACTTTGATCGTGGCACAAAGGTATTTTTAAAAAAAAAGAAGAGAAGAAGAAAATCCAGGAGTTTGCTGCGGGATCTGTCTACACATTCATTGTGTTCACTAAATGTTCAGATCTCATCAGTGAGCTTCCATTAGAACAAACGTTCAGAAAACTCTGCACTGTGGTGTGGACTCGAAATCATTAAAAAAAACAAAAAAAAACTTGTTAGTCGTGATGTTTCAAGTCAATGAATTTCTTGTCCTCAATATCTTTGGTAACAGCTACACGAAGTTGAAAATACGCTCGTCGATTACTGGAAGGTATCGATTACCAGGAGGTATCGATTTCGACATTTTGCGGAATTTGAAAGACATTTATTTAATTTAATTTTTTTTGTGTGAAACTGAAAAACTCGAATCATTGATTACGATACAAACGAATAATCGTCTAAAGATAGACAATCCACGACAGTCCAGGTGATTGGTGGTTAACCCCGGTTTCTATCCAGATTAATCCAGCGTACAGAGTACATGACCCTTAACCCACTGGCGCAGAGAGACACTGCGCCGTCCGGGGGGGGGGGGGGGCTGAATTTGAGTTTGCCGTCCCCGCCTGAAAACATATAGCTGCTTTGTGGCGCAGTGAAATCTGGCAATGGTGAACCTTTGAACAACGTGGCATGTGCTAACTTGCCCTGGAACGTTATTACTATAAAAAAAACACCAAAAAAAACCACCAGCTGAGCCTGCAAATAGCAAGACGTTTGTTTCGGTTCCAAAGATTTGAGTTATATCCAGTTGTCAATGCTTAGGAAAAAAACACAAAAAACAGCCGCTAAATCACTGTGATTTTCGTTGGGGGAGAAGAGAGAAAGAAATCAAGGGCGCCGAAGGCTCCCAAGCCAGAGGAAAGCTCGGGCAGGAGACTTGTAAAATTACTATTAGACTAAATTAAATGACCCCCCCACCCCCCAATTTTTTTTCAAAAAAAAAAAAATCCAGATGGACGGTATAAAATAAAATAATTTAAAAATTGAACTTTAAATATTTCAGGGATTTGTTGAGCTAGGACTGAAAATAAACGGAGGTTACGATGATATGTGTGAAATCCTTTCAATTTCTGCTATTCTTACTTTCTTTTTTCCTTTCAATCTTGCTTTCTTTCTTAATTTCTTTTTTTTTCTTTCTTTCTTTTCTTTCTTTCTTTTCTTTCTTTCTTTTCTTTCTTTCTTTTTTTAATTTCTTTCCTTTCCTTCTTTCTTTCTTTCTTTTTTTTTCTTTCTTTGTTTTTGCACCGAAGAGTGCTAAGCCAACTTCTTTGTTGTGATAGTGTAGGCCTATATTACTGACCTGTCTTGAGCTTGTTATTTCATGTCACATCCCCACCCACCTGTCATCATCCTAAGATAACACACTTCAAATAACTTCCCTTTGATTTAGTGACGTCATAGTTTTATTTTGTTTTACTTCGCGCCCCCCCCCCCCACTCTTCTTGTTCTTCTTCCTCCCAATACTTCTACATAACTTGTACAGAATTGAGCCAGTATTTTCGGAGTTCCGGTAACTCATAATACGACTAGTAATTGATGGGACAAATACGATTACAGATCTGTTTACTCTTACGACTTTGGCGTACAATGTTTGATTGTGAGGTGCGTACATTATATATTACTGTATATTTATTTTTTTACTATTATGATAATTTACTGAACGATTTTGTGATGATATCGTACGATTTTGAGAGTTTAATGGTCAACAGGTCTGCGATTATGACTTGCGTATTCTTTTCGTTACACTTGGGCCGAAGATAGCCGCCCATGGTGGAACTCGACCACCACCCACCCCCCCCCCTTTTTTTTTTTCGCCGCTACCCAAAACAACCACGTTAACCTGATCCAAAAGCTCATCTGTAAAGGAGGGACATACCGCACAGAGATAATGCTGGTACCGGCCGATGAAACATCCCACAACAGACAAAGTTTTACCGTATAAATCCTTAACATGCATTTTCCTCATTTTTAAAAAAAAAATCTCTTCTATATAATAATATGACGCTTCTGATATGACTCGTGGATGGCGTCCTAATTTACTGCTTCCATTTCCGGCTCAATAATAAGTTCAATAGCGCGCAAAATATAATTCCCGATAACTACGCTAAATGATATATTTATATATATTTTAACATAACGCAACTGCTTTTGGTGCGTAATATTTGCTTTTCAAAAAATGAAATCGTCTCATTTTAAGTATGGTGTAAAAAAAAAAAATTCGTTTTAAAAGTGATTTAATATAGTTCATGGGCGTGAAATAAAAAGCGAGCAGTGACCTATCATTGGGGGGGGGGGGGGGGGGGGGGGGAAGGGGGTAGCAAAAATTGGGAGTCTTAAAAGTGCGTTACTTGAGTTCATGTTTTGTCAAGTAAAACTTTAGTAGATGTGAAGTTCACGCGTTGCTTGCCGCCAATATTTGGCGGGCTACATCTAGTGTTATATCAATCGTCTAAGGTCCCACTTGCTTTTTATAAAACGCACTATTTCGGAAAAAAACCAAAATAACATATGACGCGCCAAAGCGCATTAACGATATCTAAAAAAACAAAAGAATCTAATTTAGCGAGGTTATGGGGAATTTTAATTCAAGAAATCATATTTCCTTCACCTTCCCCTGGAAAAACAGGGGAAAAAAACAGATTGTGGGAGGTTGGGGTGTGGGGGTGGGGCTGAAAATTCGAAAGAGTGTGTTGTCATTGGCAACGAGTCTATTTGTCAAATTTCAGCTCGATAGGTTGACGGGAAGTCGGTCAAAGTAGCCATCTAAATATAAAGGATTAAAAAATGTATCGTTACTCGTGTGACTCGCCTACACAAGACTCCACTAATATCACTTATATGTGACTCGCCTACACAACACTCACTAATATCACTTATATCAACTATTCCCCCCCCCCCCCTTACCTAAAATTACACTTAGCTGTCTTCTTTTCTACTATACTCGGGGAAGAATATTTTTAAAAACCCACAAAAGATTTCATTGACAAAAGCATTTCAAATTTTGAAAGTCTCTTTATTCATATTAAAATCCAAGATCAAATATTCCATCTTTTCAGTGGGATCTAACTCCACTTTTTAACTCAGTCGAGGCCGACACGTCACGACTTACCGTCCGAACAAATTCTAGCACGGGCGTCAAATTGAAGTACTATTTAATCCACTTAAATAACGTAGCGACACGAGAAGGAAAAACATAATTCTGAAAACAACTAAGCTAAAAAAAATCCATCGAAATTTGTTTGCGTGTGTGTGTTGTGTTGTGTGTTGTGTTATGTTTACCTTCCGTTTTGTCAATATATTCATCGGCGTCGTAGTTGTCGGTCTTGAAATAAGCGTCACTTGTCTCAGAGGATCGGGTACAAAAATACCCAAGTGGGCAGAAGATTGTAGGCATCGGCGCTTACAGTTGGAGAACCCTTGACACGAAGAGCGGAGGTTCTTGGAGAGTACTTAAAGGTTGGTGTGGAAATTCAAACGACCACTGTTTGCCCCCAGGATGTGGGGCAATGTCGTACAGCTACGGGACTTGTCGTAGCGGAGGGACGATTGACATATACACCTTGTGGCTACTCTACAGTCTGTGTTCGGGGCGTGGTGTTTGGGATCTGGTGTCTGGGAGATGGTGTTTGAGGGGTTGGTGTTTGGGAGGTGGTGTTTGGGAGGTTGTGTTTGGGAGGTGGTGATTCAGATGTGGTGTTTCAGAGGTAATTTTTGATTCGTAGTGTTTGAGTCGTGGTGTTTGGGAGGTGGTGATTGGGAGGTGGTGATTGGGAGGTGGTGTCTGGGAGATGGTGATTGAGAGGTGGTGCTTCAGAAGTAGTGTTTGGGTCGTGGTGTTTGAAGGTGGTGTTTGAGAGGTGGTAGTTGTCAGGTGATCATAGTAGCAATGATTTCTTGACATGGTATGGCAATGATTTCTTGACATAGTATCGCTGATTTCTTGACATGGTAGCAATGATTTCTTGACATAGTATTGCTGATTTCTTGACATAGTATAGCAATGATTTCTTGACATAGTATAGCAATGATTTCTTGACACAGTATAGCAATGATTTCTTGACATAGCATCGCTGATTTCTTGACATGGTAACAATGATTTCTTGACCTATTAGCAATGATTTCTTGACGCAGTAGCAATGATTTCTTGACATAGTAGCAATGATTTCTTGACATATGATTTCTTGACACAGTAGCAAAGATTTTGCTGACATATTAACGCTTATTTGTCGACCTATTAACACCGATGTACTGATTTCGTTTCCTAAATTAATTTTGTTCCTCCTAGTTCAATGACATGGCGATCCATCACAACCTCGCATATCGCTAAATACAGGGATCTAATGCTTTTATCTAGCTCTAATGAAGTTATTGCCAGGCCATTAGCAAGCATCTCTACCCTGCTAATATTGATACAACCGCGTTATGGAATATGCAGACCCGGCATTGCGCTCTTATGCTTTACAGGAGGTGTGCGTGTGGTGTGTGTGTGGTGTGAGTGTGGTGTGAGTGTGGTGTGAGTGTGGTGTGAGTGTGGTGTGCGTGTGGTGTGCGTGTGGTGTGATTGTGGTGTGCGTGTGGTGTGATTGTGGTGTGATTGTGGTGTGAGTGTGGTGTGAGTGCGGTGTGCGTGTGGTGTGATTGTGGTGTGAGTGTGGTGTGATTGTGGTGTGCGTGTGGTGTGATTGTGGTGTGAGTGCGGTGTTGGTATTGTGTGGGTATGATGTGAGCTTGGTATTCGTGCGTATGTGTGGGTATGGTGTGAGTATGGTATTGGTATAGTGTGGCTATGGTGTGAGTAAGGTATTGGTATGGTGGGAGTGTGGTGGGAGTGTGGTGGGAGTGGTGTGTGAGTATGTTGTGAGTGTGTTGTGGATATGGAGTGAGTATGGTGGTGTTGACAAAGGGATGTATCCAACAAAGATGTTAATGGGAATGATTCCAATGATCATAGTTGGATCTAGCGGTGTGCACTGATGGTAGCAATTTGATTGACCATTCTCTGCAATGCAGCTAGCTCAGGGTTTTATGGTCTCTGATGCGACCGTGACGCTTAGCTTATAACCAATAAAACATGTGCATCTTGTCCTCCTCTATATCGCGTTGTACGTTTGATCGCTATTACAGTTGACACTTTATTCACAATTGACACCTTTATTACAGTTGACACTTTTGTTACAATTGACACTTTTATTACAGTTGACACTTTTGTTACAAATGACACTCTCATTACAGTTGATCATTATTACAATTGACACTTTTATTACAGTTGACACTTTTGTTACAATGGAAACCCTTTATTGCAATTGACACCCTGTTACAATTAACACCCTATTACAATTGACACTCTCATTACCGTTGACACTATTATTAATTTATTACAATTGAAACTTTTGTTACAATAGACACTTTTCCTTTTATAGCAATACAGCGGACTCAATCATTTCTATTCGTACGGAGGAATAAAGTGTTAAGGATGGACATGATTTTTGTTAACTATTAACATTGGCCTCCTGCTTTCAATGCAAGCTTTTAGATTCTAGACCAAACATTCACCCAACTCTACGACTCTTGCACCGTGATCAAATATTGCCCGTGTGCGATTGAGTGCAAACCCACGTTGTAGAAGCCAACATTTAAACCGATGTCCGGACACCACGGGTAGACGGGACGCGCCAACCTCTGATCGTGGCTCATCTGAGAGAACGAAAGCACCGACCACAGGCCTCAGCTCACAGGCTTCAACTCCCACAGCTCAAAGGCCTCAGCTCCCTCAGTTAACAGGCCTCAGCTCAAAGGCCTCAGCTCACATGCCTCAGCTCACATGCCTCAGCTCACATGCCTCAGCTCACAGGCCTCAGCTCCCTCAGCTCTTTCAGTCTTACTATACTATTTTTAAAATGTCTCATTCACTACAGGCCTGTGTCTGATCTACGTCTCTTGGGCGTAGAACAATTATTGTAAGATCGAAAAATCGACGCGAACTCTTGGAAATAACGGGAGAAGATCTTGACTAAGCTCTCCAAAAAAGGTTGATATCCAACTAATTGCTGTTCATTCACGGATTTATCGATTATGTTTGCTTGTTTGGAGAAAAAAAATGGACATTGATTTTCTTATGGTCTTAGAAGGTTGTTGAGAATTTCCGAAATATATGTGATAAAATGATGCCGGAAGTAGAATTATGAATGTGCCTTGTCAATGAATACAATACTTAATATATATAAAATCACTTAGCGTAAATGAACTATGCGCATGCTTACACCACACTAGAACACTTGGCATCTACACACCAGAAAAAATTTGACATCTACACACCCAGAAAAATTGACACTACACACCCGGAAACCTTGACATGTAGGCACCGGAAAACTTGACATCACAATGACACGCTACCAACGTACATTACAGCACTTCGCTACGCATTTGAGCATTGTTGATTACACACAAAAACACCATTTGAAGCAGCGGCACACCGCCAACACACAGGAGCAGACAACGCTAGGAACAAGAGCACACGAAGGACACCATGATGTGTGACTTGTGTATATATACAGTGTGAGAGAGAGAGAGAGAGAGAGAGAAGGGGAGAGAGAGAGAGAGAAGGAGAGAGAGAGGGAAAGAGAGAGAGAGAGAGAAGGAGAGAGAGGGGGAGAGAGAGAATGAGAGAGAGGGAGTGAGAGAGAGAGGGGGAGAGAGATGGAGAGAAAGAGAGAGAGAGAGAGAGGGGGAGAGAGAGAGAGGGTGAGAGTGAATTCAAAATAAATTTAACCCTTTTCGGGATTTCCCGATTTAGAACAAAAAGGCTCCATACAAGAATGTCGTGAAACAAAACACCGCTAATTCACACAAATGTATGTGCATAAAATTCCACCCCATCACTTTTTTGCCCCCCCCCTCCCCGACTTCCACAAAGCCCAACAAGGATGATCACAGAAGTGGTGTGGGCCGTTTCAACATCACAAGGGGATTAAAATCTAACCTCGGTGTAACCAGTGTTTCTTTCAGAAATTTTCCCCCGAGGGGGCACTTTTGACGCTCGGGGGGCAGTGCCAGTTTTTCAGTGGCCAGAGGCGTAGCTAAGGGGTGGCAGATGGGACATATGTCCCCGGGCGCCAGACTAGAGGGGGCATCTAATGGGCTATAGTGTTAATGGATGAAAATAATAGGTTTCAGAGTTTAGCCAGGTGGGGGGTGTAAAAATGAATCTTGTCCCCTGTCATCAAAGACTCACGTCAGTGACGTAGAAGTGGGGGGGGGGGGTGGCGAACATTTGGTCTTCCCAGGTGTCATTTTTTCTTTAGATAGAGCGGTGGGATTTTCGGACATCTGCAGAGTTTCTATCGAGAAAGGTAGCGTTGCAAAAAAGTTAACCCACCTAGGGTGGCGCTAAGACTAGGCACGCCGCTGGGCAGTGTATATATCAGCACCAAATTTGGCTGTCATGGCAAGTAATTTTTATCGGGAAGTAGGGCAGCAGAAAATGTGTGATTGTTTAACAATCAAAAGGTGCATTTTGGAGTATACATGATTCGAATGTTTTGATAAGACTTTCATTTGATCGGGGAGGCATTATGGCGACCAGTGCCAGACACAAACTAAATTCATTTTGGTTGTGGTGTGCCGAAGAAAATCATTTGACACAAGATTAGATTCAACCCGTTAGTCACATTGATCGACGTCAAGGAAAAAAAAAAGGGGGGGGGGGTAGTAGAAATTGAGGAATCCGAAAAGTTTGAGCAAAAGTGGGGGCAGGGGTCACCTTAATTTAAAAATAATAAATTCAAAATGCAGTGATGCATTGTAGTGCAAATTTTTCTTCTTCTTTTTCTGTCTATTAAGGGCCCACGATCAATTTATTGATCATTATGGCTCCTATGAATGTAGATGGGATTTGCAATGTTTCTGTGCCTGGTGTTGATGCGGATATTTCACTGGTAACAAGAGTTACCTAGTGAGGGTATTCAACGTATCTTTAAGACAATGTGTGAAGGAGCATTTCAAACGTTCATATATTTACTGTTAGATGTCTCGTAGAAAATGCTAAGAATACATCAACATACACCAACTATATGTGGACTATAAATCAGGTTATGATAGCATAGACAGGAAATACATGAACGATGCTGTGCTGGAACTTGGAGTCCTTAACAAACTTACCTGACTCATACATATGACGATGGATAACTACAAAAGTAGAATCAAAGTACAGAGGGAGTACTTGAGGGAGTTCCCAATCAATCTGGGCCTCAGACAAGGAAATCCGTGTATCATTTTCAACATCACTTTAGAAAAAAGCATTAGAAACATACGTGTGAGCATCTGAGAGGTGGTACAGAACAACCATAAGGAACTTTATAAAGCCAGCCACTGCAATACCTGGCCTACACAGACGATATAGCGCTACTTGGTAGAAATAGCATTGATGATATAATTAAAACTTTCAGGGAACTTGAAGATGTGACGGTCAAAGCTGGCCTTGATGTAAATAAAGCGAAGGCAATAGTTATGATAATGTCAGGAAATACGCACTGATGACTTCATCAATATGAACATCTACGCCTTTGAGAGGGTAGCTACTTTCAAATATCTAGAGGTGACTATAAATAAGCAAGAGGAAATAAAATCGGATGTACAAGAAAGAATAACAGCATGAAACCGTTCTTATTTCAATTTAAAAAAGCTACTTCAAAGCAAAAATCTTGATAAGGGAACAAAGAAGGAAGTATACACCACTGTCACAAGACCAGTAGTGAGACTTGGTTCCTACCAGAAAAGCAGAGAACCTGCTAAATATATGACCCGATGATAGACAATTTTGTTTTGGGAATCCGTACAAACTAAGAGCTGTATCAATTGTACAAATACCCATCCATAGTCCCAACAATATAAAAAAAATGGCAGACTACCCTAGGCAGGACACATTGAAAGGATGCCGGATTCTGGAGCAACAAAAACTATCTACAGGCAGAAACCTAGGGGCAGACGGCTCACCGGTCGACCAAGACTGAGATGGATTGACGATGTAGAGAAGGGCTTACAAAGGTTGTTGTTCGCACATGGAGGTGTAAAGCGATGGATCGATCCCAATGGAAGAATGGGGTGGAGCAGGCCAGGGCCCTAAATGGGATGAAGCGCCACTGATGTAAACATTTCAGACATTTGGGTGGGAAGCGCTAGAAATAACGATAATAACAGGACATCACTAACTCTTCCACCAGCACAATATTAAATAAATTCAGTCCAATTGGGATCCCTTAGGGTATGTTATTTATCGAGAGATACTCCTTAGCTTAGACTCGCCCCTTAAAACTTTATAGGGCCCGGAAATTTTTTGATAAATTCAAAATGCAAGAATGCATTTTTTTTTTAAATACCGTAGTTAAATTTAGTTTCGCATCATTAAACACTTAACTGCAGAGCAACGGGAGAGATGCTAGTTAAGATTTTATGTGTCATTTGACATAAGAGCCATCGTACAAGCGACGTCTCTGCTTGACTAAGTGTGGTATGCAAACATTTTTTTTAAAATTGAAAAGTAATGTATTTTTAAAGTTATTATTTTAAAATATTTTTGGGATCAACTACATAAAAATAATGAATTTACTATAAAATATTTGTAAAATTAAGAAAAAAGACTTCCTTCCAAAAAAGGTATCCATCCCAAAAAAGAAATGCTAAAATAGTTTTACATTTTGAACGAAAAAGAAAAACCAAAAACATACATTTATTTCAAAATATTTCAAAATTTCACCATAGTCAAAAAGAAAAAAGCTTTTCTGTACAAAAGGCTATAGAATATATCTTTATGGGTTTTTAAAATTGGTATTTATTTATAAATCAGATGTAACCGATATAATTGTTTAGAAGTCAAGAATTGTTTACAAAAGACTCATATATTTATTAATGTGTGATTTTTTTTCGTATAAATTATTAAAGTTTCAATTCTCAATATTCAGTTGATTTAAATGTTAATTAAGAAATTTAGACTACAAAATTTGCTTCAGATCATTACAACTTGCCTCTTTGATATTATACTTGAAAACAATTTTTTTACCAATTCCATATAATTTTTTTTTAACTACTACCAAAAATGGCATTTACAAGATAATCGAAATACTCAAATTTTTTTTATTCGTTGTTTAAATATATATTATATTCTTTCTACTGGATTATCATCTTAAAATATTTTTTTTTAATAGTTCAAACAGCTGGGGAAGATTGTTTATTATTATTATATTAACAGAGAAAAGTCATTGGGGATTTAATAAATAAAGACTTTTAAAAAAAATCAATTTACTCTGTTCCCGAAACTGTGTTAAAAAATTAGAAAAACTCGATTTAATCATTATGATGAAATGTCCACTATTTGTATGTAACCGCTAAATTCCTAATTTTTTGTTTTAAAATTATTATTATTATTATTTTTAAATTTTCATTTTATCTATATCAGCATACATCTATGGAATCTACTACATTAAAATGTTTGCTAAAAATGATTTTTTAAAGCATGATGCTATTATACAATATAATTTAAAAACAGATTGCACATGTTTATTTATTAGCAAGAACTATATTTAAAAAGTCTTTCAACTTTTGCAGCTGCAAAATGTAATTAAATAAAAGATACCGATATTTGCGAATCAGAAAAGTAAGATTTAGCTTATGATCAGGAGTGGCCAATTTTCAAAACAATACCATATTTATAATCGATTTCTGTGAGCCTGTAACAAGATTAACCTGAACGCTATGGATCATCAATATATATCGAACAAAGCGTTATTTTATTTGTTCCAATAATTGTAATCGATTAAAGGCACACATTTCAATAACTTTTAAAAATTTTATAAAAATTAAATTTAGAATAGTTTTTTTTTTATTATTATTTTTTCTTACACATTTTCCCCCGGGGGGGCACTTGACTTGCTCCGGGGGGGGGTAGTGCCCCCCCCCCCCCCCCCCGGAGGTATTCCTGAAAGAAACACTGGGTGTAACGCGAATGCATGCTTATCCCCTCTTGGATTAGAGAAAATCCCATTGGAGAATGAGAATCTTGCGGTGTGATAGAGTGAAAGAATACAAGGGTTGTAGGTTGGGGGAGGGGGGTTGTTGTGGGTGGGTCGGGTGGATGTTGTAGTTGGGGGGTGATCGTGACGTGGGCCGTGGTCGTGGCGGCGGATGTAGGATTTGGGGGGGGGGGGTGCTGCCCGGTGGTGGGTGACTGATGCGGATTGTGGGTGGGGGTCAGGGCACTTCAATATTCGTTAATTGTTGAAATTCGAGACCCGGCTACGTCCACGTCGATGTCCTGGCATTGTAATGTCTTGTCAATATGTTGTTATTGCTTTTGTTTGTTTTTTGTTGGGGGGGGGGGGGTGTCAAGTATAACATTATTAGGAATGTTCTCTACCTCATTGTAATCCAAAGCCGGACAATGGTGGCTAATAATATCATCCTTTTGATGATATTTCGCACTAAAATATCACCCTTTTGATGATCTTTCACACTAATAATATCACCCTTTTGATGATATTTCACACTAATAATATCACCCTTTTGATGATATTTCGCACTAATAATATCACCTTTTTGATGATATTTCACACTAATAATATCACCCTTTTGATGATATTTCGCACTAAAATATCATCCTTTTGATGATATTTCGCACTAAAAAATATCACCCTTTTGATGATATTCCGCACTAAAAATATCACCCTTTTGATGATATTTCGCACTAAAAAATATCACCCTTTTGATGATATTCCGCACTAAAAATATCATCCTTTTGATGATATTTCGCACTAAAAATATCACCCTTTTGATGATATTTCGCACTAAAATATCATCCTTTTGATGATATTTCGCACTAAAAAATATCACCCTTTTGATGATATTCCGCACTAAAAATATCATCCTTTTGATGATATTTCGCACTAAAAATATCACCCTTTTGATGATATTTCGCACTAAAAATATCACCCTTTTGATGATATTCCGCACTAAAAATATCATCCTTTTGATGATATTTCGCACTAAAAATATCATCCTTTTGATGATATTCCGCACTAAAAATATCACCCTTTTGATGATATTCCGCACTAAAAATATCACCCTTTTGATGATATTTCGCACTAAAAATATCACCCTTTTGATGATATTCCGCACTAAAAATATCACCCTTTTGATGATATTCCGCACTAAAAATATCACCCTTTTGATGATATTCCGCACTAAAAATATCATCCTTTTGATGATATTTCGCACTAAAAAATATCACCCTTTTGATGATATTTCGCACTAAAATATCACCCTTTTGATGATATTTCGCACTAAAAATATCACCCTTTTGATGATATTCCGCACTAAAAACACCACCCTTTTGATGATATTTCGCACTAAAAATATCATCCTTTTGATGATATTTCGCACTCAAAATATCATCCTTTTGATGATATTTCGCACTCAAAATATCATCCTTTTGATGATATTTCGCACTAAAAAATCACCCTTTTGATGATATTTCGCACTAAAAACATCACCCTTTTGATGATATTTCGCACTAATAATATCACCCTTTTGATGATATTTCGCACTAAAAACATCACCCTTTTGATGATATTTCGCACTAATAATATCACCCTTTTGATGATATTTCACACTAATAATATCACCCTTTTGATGATATTTCGCACTAATAATATCACCCTTTTGATGATATTTCACACTAATAATATCACCCTTTTGATGATATTTCGCACTAAAATATCACTCTTTTGATGATATTTCGCACTAAAAATATCATCCTTTTGATGATATTTCACATTAATAATATCATCCTTTCACACATTGTTCCTTACGCAATTGTTGAAATGTTTGGGTTTTTTTAAACTACAGATCTGGTTCTCATATCAAGCAAATAGATTTATATATTTTAAAATTATTATTTTTTTAATATGATCTCTTAAAAAAATATAGAGACTAATAATATTATAATCCTATACCAATCTATCTCTTCAAGTTTATTATAGAAATGGTCTATTCTAGGCCCTTACGTTTACCCTTGTACACATATACACATGTACATTCTTATTAATTCACCTTCTAACTAGGTCAGTCCACGTACAAAACTAGATCTCCACCATTGGAATCCT
The DNA here is from genome assembly GCA_964017045.1 of Omphiscola glabra. Lineage (NCBI taxonomy): Eukaryota > Metazoa > Mollusca > Gastropoda > Lymnaeidae > Omphiscola > Omphiscola glabra. Next base: position 24,925,052 of record OZ024801.1, on the reverse strand, counting down.
GATATTGTTTTTTACCCTTTTAACATCTCAAACTAAGACATATGTTTAACAAAGTCGATTTATTCAAACTCTTAAACTGGCTTTACATCCATACCGCCGCACGCATGTATTGCATCAATTATTTATTCTAACACAGTGGTTCTCAACCTTCCTAATGCCGCGACCCCTTAATACAGTTCCTCCTGTTGTGGCGACCCCCCCCCCCCCAACCACAAAACCACTTTTGTTGCTACTTCATAACTGTAGAGTATAGGTTTCCCGGTGGTCATTGGCGACCCCTGGGATTGGGTCGTTCGACCCCCAAAGGGGTCGCGACCCACAGGTTGAGAACCGCTGTTCTAACATCTAACTTCTTTTTCTTATCATTAACAAGTAACTTATTTGTATGGGCCTATCTTATTTGGTTGTCCCTATCTTACTTGGTTGTCCTTATCTTATTCGTGTGTTCCTATAATCTTATTTGGTTGTCCTTATATTATTCGTGTGTTCCTATAATCTTATTTGGCTGTTCTTATCTTATTTGTGTGTTCCTATCTCGCGTGACTGCCCCGACCAAGTCTCTACCCTTTGTCTTATGTGTTTTCCCCTATATCATGTGGGTACCCTTATATCTTATAATAACTTATATGGATGCCCCTATCTTATGTCTATGGGCCGGCGTCTTGTCACCTAACATTGTCATCCGCCTTCTCACACTAATTTATAAACTAAAATAAAAACCTACTGATCCTAAAACAATAAGCCCCCCCCATCTTGTATCTGTGGAACTCAAGCACAATTTAGAGCCGGAAATTCATTCACTATTTAAAAAACGGGGGATTCGCTGTAATGGCGAGGGGAAATAGATTTCTGCCAACGTATTGAGTCGGATAATCTCTAACCTAATGTCTTTCATTAACGCCCGCAGTTTGCCTTACACAAACGTTGCAAAAGCATCTGCTTGGAGGTTATTAATTGGTGTTATACATTTCAGGCGGAAGTCGTTCTGAAAGCTCATAGAATGGCTTCGCCATTTTTTTTTTGGTCCGCCATAATGAAGAAGAAATGTTGAAAGTACACGACATTATGGTTTCGCGGGATCTTGAAATTAAGATGCTTAAAAAGATGTTCATTTTTAGAGATAATTCTTTCGAATGAGTTAAATCTATCTATCATGTGACTACTTTTAAATGATTGGACTTGATTTATTTTATGGATGAGAAAACGAGGGATATCTTCATGGGTTGGTTGTTTTAGCACAAATCCAACAAAGAAAAATGATGATGTAAACTTTAGCATTAAGCAGTAATTGTGAGTGCGATCAACGTGATCTCAGTATTAGTAACATAATCAACGTGCTCTCAGCATTGGTAACATAATCAACGTGATCTCAGTATTGGTAACATAATCAACGTGCTCTCAGCATTGGTAACATAATCAACGTGATCTCAGTATTGGTAACAGGATCGGCGTGATCTCAGCATTGGTAACATGATCAACGTGATCTCAGTATTGGTAAGAGGATCAACGTGATCTCAGTATTGGTAAGAGGATCAACGTGATCTCAGTATTGGTAACATGATCAACGTGATCTCAGTATTGGTAACATGATCAACGTGATCTCAGTATTGGTAACATGATCAACGTGATCTCAGTATTGGTAACATGATCAACGTGATCTCAGTATTGGTAACAGGATCAACGTGATCTCAGTATTGTTAAGAGGATCGACAAATTAACCCTAACATTGTTCACATGATGCCAACATTACTCCAAAAATATGTATTCAAAGATTTTTCTTTAAAACCAGCGTTTTCCGTCGTGGGTCGTAAGCCCCACAAAGCTCCGGAGGTAAGGGGTGGGGGTGGGGGATAACGGGGCGTAAAATCTCGGAGATGGAAACTGTTAACTTTTTTAACAATTAAACAGGCGTTTGGTAGTTTGTTTGGCAGTGTTTGTTTGACAGTGTTTGTTTGACAGTGTTTGTTTGACAGTGTTTGTTTGACAGTGTTTGTTTGACAGTGTTTGTTTGACAGTGTTTGTTTGACAGTGTTTGTTTGACAGTGTTTGTTTGACAGTGTTTGTTTGACAGTGTTTGTTTGACAGTGTTTGTTTGACAGTGTTTGTTTGACAGTGTTTGTTTGACAGTGTTTGTTTGACAGTGTTTGTTTGACATTTTTTTACAGGGTTTGGTAGTATTTGACGGTGTTTGGTAGTTTTTGACAGTGGTTGTTTAACAGTGTTTGATAGTGTTTGATAGTGTTTGACGGAGTATGACAGTGCTTGACAGAGTATGACAGTGCTTGACAGAGTATGACAGTGCTTGACAGAGTATGACAGTGCTTGAAAGAAACTTTTGTAAAGTTTATATGAACAATAGAATCAAAGGATGGTGCGCGGCTGGTGATGGAAAACAAAATAATTAATTGCACGACTCCTACCTAGGAGTGAGACATCTAGGAGTGAGCCATCCAGGAGTGGGCCATCTAGGAGTGGGCCATCTGGGAGTGGGGAATCTAGGAGTGGGGCATCTAGGAGTGAAACATCCAGGAGAAAGACATCTAGCGGTGGGGCATCTAGGAGTGGGAAATCTATGAGTCAGACATCTAGGAGTGGGCCATTTAGGAGTGGGACATCTGGGAGTGAGACATCTAGGAGTCAGACATCTAGGAGTGGGCCCTCTAGGAGTGGGGCATCTAGGAGAGGGACATCTGGGAGTGAGACATCTAGGAGTGGGCCATTTAGGAGTGGGACATCTGGGAGTGAGACATCTAGGAGTCAGACATCTAGTAATGGGACATCTAGGATTGGGACATCTCGGAGTGGGGCATCTAGCAGTGGCACATCTAGGAGTGAGATATCTAGGAGTGGGAAATCTAGGAGTGGGACATCTAGGACTGGGACATCTAGGGAAATCAAGGAGTGGGGCACCTACGAGTGGGATGTCATGTTTTTTTTTGCCATGGCCCAATAAAACTGAGCATAAAGAATGACGTCACAGCTTGCATGTCTTCTCTCGCCGGGACTAAAAAATGCGAAGACAACTCCGTCTTTATGATTCCGAATACATTCAAAAGCAATTAATCTCCCCTGATGAGATCGTGCCAACATAGATGCCATATAAATTAACGTAATCAGTGGTGTGTTTACAATATGGGAGGAAAAGGGCCGATAATCACCAGGGTGTCGTTTCTCGGCACACCACAAGGGAGTTAAATACTAATGTACAAATCATGAGAAATGTCGTGTTTATGTTATTGCAAACGCTTTCTTGGCTATTTATAGAAAGAGTCGGGCAGTGGGCGGTCTCGGGGTCAGAGATAGAATTCTTTGCTGGTTTAAACAAAAGCTCTATGCTTGTGTTGTGAGTGTGTGTTGCCGTGTGTGCTTGCGTGTGTGTTTTTGCTTGTGTGTTTGTGTGTGAGTGTGTTGGCTGTCAATCGAGTTATCATAACTTTTCTGTTTCAGCCGATTGGTTGCGTAAGAAATTTCTGACCTCTGCGCTGCGTCTTTGTACGGCTTCGACTCCGATAGACAACGTAATCGGATTGCCTACGTTGAATGATGAATGTTGAATAAGCCGACTTCAACATTTGTATTGGTGACTTTATTTCTTGTTCAGTTTTATCCGGACTAATCCTAATATATGCTCAGAGTTAAGTCTGCGTTTAGACCGCATTGTAAACAAACCAAGCTATTTACGCGTACATTTTTAGGATTAGGCCTATGGTGAAGAGAGTTATCGTCGGGCAAGTTATCGAGTAGTATAGAATCTGTATTGGTAAGAGAGGGAATAGGTATCGAGCAGAGGTGAAATAAGTAGTGAATTCGGATGGCGGATTGGGATGAGATGAATATCGAGTACAGATGGAATTGGTATCTGACGGAATCGGTATCGAGTTGGGAGGGAATAAATATCGAGTAGGGATGGAATAAGTATCGAGTATGGATAGAATAAGTATCGGATGGAATCGGTATCGAGTGGGAGGGAATAAATATCGAGTAGGGTGGAATAGGTATTGACACTGAAGGCGACAAGGAGTGAAAGTATACAGTAGGTCTTGAGTAAGTATCAGGTAAGGAAAGAGGCTCCCCCCACTTGTCAGAATTTTCCCCTCTTGAGTCACTCATTTTATAGAAAATAACATTCCCCCCCCCCCCAAGGCATTGGGAACTACAGTGGATGAGTCCCCGCCCCTCCCCCCTCGTCTATCTAGTTACGCCAGTGGGTCATGCGGTTTAATCCGATGACGCCTTCCGCACCAACGATTGGATGAATCCACGTCACGTGATCTCGCTTCGCAAGAAGTTTCAACCAAAAAAAAAAAAATAATAATAATCCCTCCATGCCATTACTACACTGACTAGCAGTCGACAGGGGAAGCAAACAGTCATTAAATTACGATCTAGTTTTGCCTCGTGTTTTCTTCCATTATATTTTTTTCCCGCTTCTTATTTTGAAGAAGTTATAAAACAAAAAAATATAAAAGTTTTCGTCAACATTAAAGCAAGGGACTTAAGCCATTAGCCTGCTTTTATCTGCGCTGTTGACGCACGAAAAATAAGGGGGTGGGAGGATATTAAAAGTAGGGTAAATGACGTCACGACACAATCAGATCACCCCTGCAAACATTAGGAGGGTTGTTAGGGGTGAAGCAAGGTTGCAAGGTTGTAACGAGGACGGCCATGGAGCTAAAAATAGTACTGTAGAAAGAAAAAAAGGGGGAGGGGGGGATACGATGGGAAGGAAAAACAAGGGAGGTAATGGAGTTTTGAGGAGAGCCGCCATAAGTAATTGAATGAATTCCATCTCGCGCATGCGCGTACCATCAGGCCATGTGAAATCTCGTCCCAAAATCTCGCACCCTTTTTCCACGGCGGCCATTAGTGGCGAGGAGGGAAAGTTCGCCAGAGTTACGGGACAGAAGGCAGCCGGCCAATCTAATCATTTGCAGCGTTTGGTCAGCGTTGATGCCTGGGCGTCAAGTAGCCTGGCTACGAAGGCAGATCAACTGCCCCCCATGACAGAGACAAGCAGACCAAACGAAGACATAATACAAGACAAGTAAGCACATGTAGACATAATATAATACACAGTAGTACACGGATGAGCATGCTTTTCCATTATGACTGAAGAAATTGTTCGGCAGTTTGTAAATAGCAGAAATCGGCAGTTTGTAAATAGAAGAATTCGGCAGTTTGTAAATAGCAGAATTCGGCAGTTTGTAAAATGCAGAAGTCTGCAGTTTGTAAATTGCAGAATTCGGCAGTTTGTAAATAGCAGAATTTGGCAGTTTGTAAAGATGTTATTATACCAGAGGTTCCCAACTTTCTTCAAGTCGTTACCCCGTTTGACGGAAGCAAAGCTCTCCTCGACCCCCAAAAACATTTGTACAAAATATTATGCTGAAAATGATGAAAGAAAGCACATCGGGAAAAAAAAAAGAATATATTTCAGTCTAATATAATTCACTGTAATGTTATCTACATACATATTTCATGTCATAACTACGATTCCAAATTCGCGGTGGATTATTTCGTTAAAGAAAACTTTATGTCATTCTAAGCATATCTTTTTTTCTTTAAATAATATCTTCTTTTTTTTCCATAGAAAATGTGTGACAGCAAGGGGGAGAATCGCGGTGTTATTCAAACATAAAGACACGAAATAGAAACGGAAAGCGCCTTGATCATTTGTTACTTTTAATTTTTTTAAAATGTTTTTCAGTCGTCAAAACCACAAAGAAAAACCTCACGACTCCATTGGGGGGGGGGGGGGGTTTGTGACCCAAGGGTTGGGAACCTCTGTATTATACAGTACGTGTACAATAACATTTAGTTTTTGATTACTGACACATGTATCACTCAGGGGACAGTGATCTCCCCGTGACAAGAGGGCGTGGTGTATCACGATTGAAAACAAATGAAATATTATTTTCACGATTTGGCCGTCATAGTTTCTGACATTTTTCTGATGGGTAGAGCACCCCCCCCCCTCCCCTGCTCTCGCTCTCTGCCCTCCCTGTCCACTAAACTCGAAAGCAACCAACTACCGGAAACAAGCTTCGCTAACGCGATGAACACCTCCGTTAATCTCGTGAACAGGTCATATTTTTATTATTTCATCTTATGCGGAGCTCTCCCTTCAATCTTCACAACCAGGGGCGGTCCCTTGATTATTCGGCCTTCCCCTACCCTCACACCACTTTCCAAGGCCCCATCCCCGGGAATGACGGAGTCGAAAGTATAAGCGTGCCGTGCCGCCCATAGGATGAACACATCGGACAAAGCCACAGAAATATGTCCGTTCACTCACAGCGACGCACACGAGATACTTCGGGACACACGACGCGTCGTATACATAGCGACACACTCACGTGACACACAACGAAACACACGTGACCAACAGCGACACACAACGACACACGTTTGACCCATACACACACACACGGGCTACAAAAACGTGACTCGGCTTGTGAACACGCTTGACGCAGAGCGTCGTACACGTTACCAGTAGGGTAAACATCTGTTCGCCTGAATGGGAGTCACCGACGCGGAGTAGAGAGTCACAGCATACATTTTCTACTTCCGGTGTGCTCATCATTGTTTAATTGAAATTTGTGGGGAAAAATTTTTGTTATCGTGACAGATTGGATGTCTTTGCCATGAACAGTGATATTTGCTCGACATGTCCTTTCTACTGTTAATGGAAGCGATATTGTGTCACTTGACATATCTTCTTCTTCTTATGTTTGAGGGCCCACGATCAATTTATTGATCATTCTGGCTCCTGGTTTGAATTCAAAGTCTGCCTTCTCTTAGATGAGTTACCGTCCAAGGCTAGCGAGTCCCATCCACCCGGGAGTTGCCGGAATGTTTCATTGTATCAATGTTATCTGCCTATCGGGACTCCATCTCCGGGTTTGAATTCAGAGTTTCCTTCTCTTAGATGAGTTGCCGTCCAAGGTTAACGAGTCCCATCCACCCGGGCTGCTGGTGGTGCTTTTACTTGACTGGGCTTTGGTGGGGATTGAAATCCAGACCATCAACTTGAGATTTGCTCAGTTTAGACCACTCGGCCACCCATATTGTGGGACAATGTCAGTGTCGCTTGGATTTTACAGAGGTAAGTTATAGCGATATCTGCTTGCATGCAATTGTTTAGCTTTTTTTTTTTCCTGATATTTTCTTGAAAGAAGTGCACTGAGCTCATCGTGGTCGACTGAAATCGTGAACAAATTATTTACGTTTCTCGTGAATTTTCGACAAAGATGAGGAATTTTTGGAGAATCTAAGAGGTAGAAATCCCCATGGATGTAAAAGTGGAGGACATGTTTAAAACTATAGAGTAAACAGAGAAGCTGTTACCATATTAACATATCTCCATATTACCATATTGCACCGGGGCTGTGACAATGAAAGGGTAAAAAAATTTTTTAATAAGTATGCAAAAAAAAAAAAAAAAAAAGAAGAACAAATTCTGAGAGATGTTTCTTGAGAAAGAAGCAAAAGTAAAATATAAGAGAAGTGATGAGCATTCGAAAATTGTAACTTGTGAGAGAAATGATGAACATTTTATTGTCCATATCAATTTTATCATATGTATTACTCGCAAACATTATGCCAGGACAGTGGCGTAGCGAGGGGGGGCAAGGGGGGCATCATGCCCAGGGCGCTACTCACAAAGGGGCGCCAAATGGTATATTTTACATATAATATTGTATGGTTTTCGAATAGGGGGTGCGCTAAAAAGGTATTGTGCTCCGGGTGCGAGTTAAGATCGCTACGCCACTGTGCCAGGATATGAATGTCCCATATTCCATTAGGATTAGCAATAATGATATGTATGAACATTTGAAACAAGAAAGCACGCAAGACAGGAAAGGCGTATACAATTAAAGACATTTGGAAGAGAATGGGATCCAATCCTAAGGATTACAGAAAGAATTTGGGGAGAAATGAAATGTAATGGAACAAGGGGAGGAGGATTTGCCCAAAGCTTAACCTTTGACCCGTGGCATCAGGTAGCCTTCAGATTTTCTGTATTGACGGACTTGAAGTGGCGATCGCAGTGCGAATCGGAAGATAAATGGGAAATGGATTGGACGGCCGTCTTGCTGCCCTGGGCCTGATAAAGGCAATCATCGCTCCGTGTCAGGTCCGAGCTGCGTCATCAGCTCTTCATTAGCTCGACATTTGCAGGGTTTACTTGACTGTGCATTTTCCTTTACAGGTTCGTGTATAACTGTGCATTTACTTTACAGGGCCCGTATAACTGTGCATTTCCTTTACAGGGCCTTTATAACTGTGCATTTCCTTTAAGGGCCTGTATAACTGCATTTCCTTTACAGGTTCCTGTATAACTGTGCATTTCCTTTGCTAGGCTTACATAACTATACATTTCATATACAGCATATATATAACAGCATATTTACTATACAAGGTCCATTTAACTTTACATTGAGATAGGGGGCAGAGAACCGATAGTATGTTCGAGGTGAGAGTTAGAGAGAATAGAGAATAGAGATGAGGGCTAGAGAATAAGAGAGAGAGAGAGAGAAGATTAGTAGTTTTGGGACGCCAGCGCATTTTACAAATACAGTGGCCCCTGTGTCACATGGCCCGTGCCATGCCCCAGTAGAGATACGCCTCTGCAAATACTCTCACGTTTTAAATGAGGACTTGTATTTACAGAACTTGTCAAGGTTTTGAGCGGTAAGAAAATAACCCTGAAGTAGGCATAAACTTAAACCACCTCAGGGGATCTTAGCTCCTTTTAAAATTTAATACTGCAAGTCGGAATGTCAAACCCGGGCTCCTTAAGGGCTGTTGAGCTATTAGGATGACTCCCATTCACTATACTGGCTACGCGAAATCTAAAGTCCACTATGCGTCACTTGGACCTAAGAGGTCCACCCACTGCTTACAGTTAGTTCACTAACATTCTTTTTATTTTATTTTTTTTCTAAAACATTACGTCATTGCCGCGGGTCACATCCGGTACTAAACCCGCCAAATAAATAGAAAAATAATACTCTCGAAACCATAATCTGTACTGTTCTGATGTCCGTAAAAATGCTATCAATGAAAAATTAATCGGTTTGAGGCCAGTCGTAGCCCGGTGATCGTTAAAAAAAAAATTGAGACACAGCTACGTAGAAGTGGAATTTCAAGAAACAAAAAAAAATCTATGAAGATATCTGTTACTCTGACTAATCGGCTGCTTGGGGGGGGGGGGGGATATTTGAAACGTGTATTTAAATCAAACCTCACGAATTATTCATTAGCATTTCTAGAGATACATTCCCTGGGTTATGATACCTGGGGATGCAGCTGGGGAGCTGACACCGCTTGGATATTGATTCTGTGGTGGGTGGTTGGTGTGTCTTGGGTATTGGTTCTGTGGGAGGTGGTCGGTGTGTCTTGGGTATTGGTTCTGTGGGAGGTGGTCGGTGTGTCTTGGGTATTGATCTCTATGGGGGGGGGAGGTTGGTGTGTCTTGGATATTGGTTCTGTGGGAGGTGGTCGGTGTGTCTTGGGTATTGATCTCTCTGGGGGGGGGTCGGTGTGTCTTGGATATTGGTTCTGTGGGAGGTGGTCGGTGTTGGATATTGATGCTGTGGGAGGGGGTCGGTGGTGGATATTGATTCTGTGGGAGGTGGTCGGTGTGTCTGGGAAATTGATTTAATTGGGGGTGGCGTCGATGTGCCTTTCCCCCAGCTTCGCCACTGTACGCTTTTTTAAACGCCCCTGAACTATATTAATATCAATCTAAAATATCGCTGATTTATCAAATCATATCAAAACTGAGACTGTTTCCGTGAAACAAAATACACTTTTAGCGGGAATTTTATTCTGCTTGCTATATTGAACTCACCATTACACCATCCTGTCTGTGATACCCAGAGAACGATGTTGAATGCTATTATTTTCTGTGAGCTTGTATCCTAAAGAGAGACCTCTCATGTCTTGTATATCCTTCCCGTGAAAATAAAGAATAATTACTATTTATTTGAAGATCGGTTACTGCGTATCTTGTCACCATTCATAAATCCACCAGTGACACGATTCATAAATCCACCAGTGACACCATTATAAATCCACCAGTGACACCATTATAAATCCACCAGTGACACCATTATAAATCCACCAGTAACACCATTATAAATCCACCAGTGACACCATTCATAAATCCACCAGTAACACCATTATAAATCCACCAGTAACACCATTCATAAATTCACCAGTGACACCATTATAAATCCACCAGTAACACCATTATAAATCCACCAGTGACACCATTCATAAATCCACCAGTAACACCATTATAAATCCACCAGTAACACCATTATAAATCCACCAGTGACACCATTCATAAATCCACCAGTGACACCATTCATAAATCCACCAGTGACACCATTCATAAATCCACCAGTGACACCATTCAAAAATCCACCAGTAACACCATTCATAAATCCACCAGTGACACCATTCATAGATCCACCAGTGACACCATTAATAAATCCACCAGTGACCAGCCTTAATAATCATGGAACACTTACGTCTCTAGACAAAGGGCTTAAAAGCGTATTATTTAAAATTTCATCGGTAATCTGTCGGTAAAATTTCCCGGTGGAAAATGAGTATATCTATTTTTCTCCATACATATTTCCCCGTGAATCGAGTGCATGATGTTACTGTTAGTTTTTATATTATAATTTGAAGATTATTAAAAAAAATTTACCGAAAGACAACAGTTAATCCATAGATTTTCAAATAATAGTGCATAAGATTGACAAGACCTATAACGCCATAAAACCATCCCCGCCAGCCCAAAACTTAGCACACCAACATTTGCCTAATTACCTTTAGGAAACACGTCCAAAACACCCTCTCTCCCCACCCATCGGTTGGTTCCTCAGTCGGGAGTCGACCATGACCACTTTAATCATCAGATTTGGGCTAGTTCTGTCTCTGGGTGCGCAGATGGCTTATGAGGCCGATCCTGACTCGCAATGTTCTTGTGCAGTAGGTGCAGGGGAATGATGGGGCATCTCCGGGAGCAGAGTCAGACCGGGCCTTCCTGGCATGTCTCTTGCGCTCTGCATCCGCTGTTCTGCAAACTTCATGTTGCATGTAGCTCCTGTCTCCAGTCGCTGTTCTGCCAACTTCATGTTGCATGGAGCTCCTGTGTCAAGTGGAACGCCATGATGTTCGATCCTTTGCTTTTTCCGCCAACGTGCCTGGATTTATGTCGAACGCTTTCAGTGAGGCTTTTAGGCTGTCTATAAAACGTTTCTTCTGCCCGCCAGCAGACCGCTCACCATAGAAAAGCTGAAGGTCGTCTGACATTCTCAAAACATATCCTGTCCAGCGAAGCTGGGACCTCATTAAGATTATAAAGATGCTGGGTAGAACCTGCCTGTGTGAGCACTTCAGTGTCTGGGACCCTGTCCTGCCATTTAATGTTGAGGATTTTCTGAGTCTTGTTGTATGAAAGTGGTTCAGCATTCTTGCATGCCGTTGCTATACCGTCAACGTTTCACGGGCACAGAGAAGCGTAGGGAGAACAGCCGCCTGATATAATTTCAGTTTTGATTGAGTGCTGACACCTCTCCTGGTCCATACGTTCTTAATCAATTGTCCATAGGTTGCACTGGCTCTCGCAATACGGAAGTTAACCTCGTCATCGATGGTTGCGCTTTGGGACAGTGTGCTGCCGAGATAAGAAAAGCTATTCACCACCTCAAGTCTTTCGCCATATACTTGGATCTTGGGCTCAACAAAATGTCTTCGAGGAGCTGGTAGGTATAGGACCTCAGTCTTTTTTGTGTTAATGGTGAGCCCGAAGTTTGTGCAAGCATTAGAGAAGTTTGTGACGCAGTGTTGTATATCCACTTCTGATACAGCGTTTAGGGCACAGTCGTCTGCATACAGGAGGTCCCTGGCGGTGTCTGCATACAGGAGGTCCTTGATGGTGTCTACATACAGGAGGTCCCCGATGATGTCTGCATACAGGAGGTCCCTGATGGTGTCTGCATACAGGAGGTCCCTGATGGTGTCTGCATACAGGAGGTCCCTGATGGTGTCTGCATACAGGAGGTCCCTGATGGTGTCTACATACAGGAGGTCCCTGATGGTGTTTGCATACAGGAGGTCCCTGATGGTGTCTACATACAGGAGGTCCCTGGCGGTGTCTGCATACAGGAGGTCCTTGATGGTGTTTGCATACAGGAGGTCCCTGATGGTGTCTGCATACAGGAGGTCCCTGATGGTGTCTGTCAGGACCTTCGTTTTAGCATGTAGCTTCTTGGGGTTGAATAGATTGCGGTCAGTTCGGTATCTGAGGCCAATGCCAGCGTCTCCCTCTCGGTATTTGAGGCCAATACCAGCGTCTCCCTCTCGGTATCTGAGGCCAATGACAGCGTCTCCCTCTCGGTATCTGAGGCCAATGCCAGCGTCTCCCTCTCTGTATCTGAGGCCAATGCCAGCGTCTCCCTCTCTGTATCTGAGGCCAATGCCAGCGTCTCCCTCTCGGTATCTGAGGCCAATGCCAGCGTCCCCCTCTCTGTATCTGAGGCCAATGCCAGCGTCTCCTTCTCTGTATCTGAGGCCAATTCCAGCGTCTCCCTCTCTGAAGGCATTGGTCAGCATTGCGCGAAACATGAGGCTGAAAAGTGTTTTAGGGCAAGTACACAGCCTTGTTTCTCGTTTGTTACAGGGAATGGTTTGGACGTCTCTCCGTTATCCCGAACTCTAGCCTACATGCCGTCATGGAACAGCCGTAACGTTGACACGAACGTCTTGAGGGCATCCTTATTTGCCCATGATCTTCCAAAGGCCCACTCTACTGACAGTGTGGAAAGCTTTGGTCTGGTCTACAAAGTTGAGAAGTGGTCAAACATTTGTTTCTATGCATTTTTTCTGTAGCTGTCTGGCCGAAAACACAATATCGATGGTTCCTCGTTCCTTCCGAAAGCCGCATTGACTTCTGGCAGTAGACCCTTCTCAAGATGCCTGTTTAGACGATTTAGCAAGATTCTTGCTTAATATCTTGTCTGGACCTGAGAGCAGTGATATGCCACGGTGCTTGTCGCAGGAATGACGGTTCCCTTTACGCTTGTACAGGGGAACAATAGATGCATCTTTGAAGTCCCTTGGAATGGTCTCTTGCTGCCACATAAGTATGAACAGCTGGGGAAGCCTTTCAGACAGAGCTGTCCCCACTTCTTTGTACAATTCAGACGGGATTGAGTCATCACCTGGCGCTTTGCCGCTTGAGAGAAGGTATACAGCATGTTGGGTCTCAGTTAGGGTAAATGGGGGGGGGGGGGGGGTCTTCCAGTTCTTGAACATTAAACGGCCCTGTATGAGACGATTTATGGCTTCATCGCTGATGGATGAAGGTTGATTCAGGATGTTGTCAAAGTGTTCAGTCCAGCGTTCAATATTTTTTTGCTTCTCAGTGATTAGAGATTTCTCATCAGCACTCAGAAGTGGGGATGGTCCTGATAGACTGACCAATTCACCTCAGTTAGACACATCGAAAGCACACCCTCTCACACCCCTAGACTGACCAATTCACTCCACCCCCACTCCCCCACCTTACACTTAATGCACCATCTATCACACCCCTGGACTGACCCATTCACTCCACCCCCATTCCCCAATTAGACACACCTAATGCACCATCGATCACACCCCTGGACTGACCCATTCACTCCACCCCCACTCCCCAATTAGACACACCTAATGCACCATCTATCACACCCCTGGACTGACCCATTCACTCCCCCCCCCCCCAATTAGACACCCCCTCTCAGCATTCAGTACTTTTATTCACGATTCTTATTTCCCCTCATTTCGGTCGCAGCCCCTCCCCTGGTGACGCCCTCTCCATCAAAGCGCCGTGGGCCCTCTGTGCCACGGGCAGGAGCCAATCACAAGGATTACGGCACTGAGAGGTATTTGTGTGGCGTCTTATCTCGCCAATTTGTGGCGGAAACACAGGATATGAAAACAGGCAACTTGAAAGAAAGATATAATCAAATTAGATCTAATTGGTGCCATGCCCATTCGCAATAGACTTGACTATTTGCATGACTAGTTTTATTTAAGGCTGCACCTATTGGTACCCGGGTACTAGAATTGAGAGGTTTGGGATTAAAAAACGATTAAAAATATTATTGTTAAGTTTGTAAGATAAAATGAGGTATCAAATGAAAGATAATTGAATGAGTCTAATGGTACCCGGGTGCGAATGGCGGCGCTGCGTGTCTGGGTCCATTTTGACTAATGCTATTCGGATGTCATTTGTGGTAGTTTATTTTAGTTAAAATGAAGAATTACGTTTACAAACGTATAGTCCATTCAATTATCGTTCATTTGATACCTCATTTGGTCTTACAAACCCAACAATAATATTTTAAATCGTTTTTTAATCCCAACCTCTCAATTCTGGTACCCGGGTACCAATAGCCACTTCGTTTATTTAAATGTGTGTCGTGTGCCACAGACTATTGATATGAATGGATTATTTCAATATGTGTCGTCTGCACCAGACTGACTATCCGTATAAATGGATTTTTTCAATGTGTGTTGTGTGCAACAGATGTGTCTACAAATGTCTATGTCTTGGAGACAAGAAGATCATATGGTTTCTCAGATATATTTAGAAATATCCTTGAACCAATAGATAAGGTTCACCTAGAGATGTCTACAACTATCTTTGAACCCGCGGATCAGATTCTCCTCAAGATGTCCACTAATATCTTGGAACCAGTAGATCAGATTCTCCTCGAGATGTCCACTAATATCTTTGAACTATTAGATCAGATTCTCCTCGAGATGTCCACTAATATCTTTGAACGAGTAGATAAGATTCTCCTCGAGATTTCCACTAATATCTTTGAACTATTAGATAAGATTCTCCTCGAGATGTCCACTAATATCTTTGAACTATTAGATAAGATTCTCCTCGAGATGTCCACTAATATCTTTGAACCGGTAGATCAGATTCTCCTCGAGATGTCCACTAATATCTTTGAACTATTAGATCAGATTCTCCTCGAGATGTCCACTAATATCTTTGAACTATTAGATCAGATTCTCCTCGAGATGTCCACTAATGTCTTTGAACCGGTAGATCAGATTTCTCCTTGTGATGTCTACTAATATCTTTGAAATAGTAGATCAGATTCTTCCCGAGATGTCTCCTCAGTGAAGTGTAAGTCCGTGTCTAGACATCCCGATCCGTCGCACAGTCCGCCATATTTACACAGTCGTATTGTCCGCTGTTCAAACGATGGCGCTCACGTCACGCAATTCTTCTTACCGCTGTTAGGATTCCCTCAAAATTATCTTTCCCTTGTTGAAATGCCGGAAGGAAAAAACTTCCAATTCCAAAGTAAGTTTACATTACCAGCCATTTATGTCCCAGTGGATAAGACTGATGACCACGGGGGAGGAGGAGGAGGAGGAGGAGGGGGTGGGGAGCGAGGGTCTTGTAGTTTGTGTCTTCAGTTATACTTAAGACAGGCAGCACTCCTTTCATTTTTTTGTTGTTTTTTTTGGAGTCTAACTTTCAAAGATTCGCTACAAATAGAACTTTCCTATTTCAGGAGCATTGTTCGCACGCTTGTGGTCCGTTGGCTGTAGAAACTTCTCAGTAGATGCGTATTGTTTGGGAAAGTTCTTGATGTCATTTGTAAGGAGGGGGAGCAAGAGAAAACCACCAAATAAAATTAAAACATATGTATATATATATATATATATATATATTAAAAACAACAAGGACAGCGGTTCTCAACCTGTGGGTCGCGACCCCTTTGGGGGTCGAATGAAACAGGGGTCGCCTAAGACCATCTGAAAACACGTGTACTCTACAGTTATAAAGTATCGACGAAACTAATTTTGTGGCTGAGGGGTCGCCACAACATGAGGAACTTTATTAAAGGGTCGCGGCATTCGGAAGGTTGAGAACCACTGAACTAGGAGAACATGTTTTAAAATATGACCGTTAGAGGTGGGGCTTGTGTTAAATGTATGGGGCGTACCTGTAAAAAGGGGGGGGGGGCGCGAATATCTTCAAAGACCGACTTCACTCACTGTCCTCTCGACGCGCAAACAGATTTGTTTAGAATGTGACCAAAAGTAAAAACGATGTCTTATGAAGGTGTCACCTACTTCCTATATACGGAGTGTCTGCTTCACCCACGAAGGAGCCGCCCCCGTGGAACACCTACTTGCTCTTGTGGAACACCTACTTGCTCTCGTGGAACATCTACTTGCTCTCGTGGAACACCTACTTGCTCTCGTGGAACACCTACTTGCTCTCGTGGAAAATCTACTTGCTCTCGTGGAACACCTACTTGCTCTCGTGGAACACCTACTTGCTCTCGTGGAACACCTACTTGCTCTCGTGGAACACCTACTTGCTCTCGTGGAACACCTACTTGCTCTCGTGGAACAGCGTCTTTCCCTTGTGACCACAATCAATTGTATACTTGACAGCACACTGCCGTTACTTATCTGACAACTTGATACCGAAGCTCTTTAGTGACACATATATTGTAGGACTGATGAGGACACACGTCCTACTGATGTCCGAGTGCTAACGTTCTCCCCCCCCCCTCCCGTCTCTGTCTCTTGTCAGCGATATCGGGTGACACTGTGATTTTAGAGTGTCACGTTGTTTGACTTCTTTTCAAATGCGCTACCGTTAGTTGTAACGCTAACACCTGGTGGTTACCTGTATAGGTAATTTGACCATCGCCTCGAATGACCTCCCCTTGCAATCAGACTCCGGAGTTATTGAATCCCACGCGTACCCATCCACCCCCCCCCCTCAAACTCTTCACCACCACCCTCTCCCCAGATGAATTTGTCATTGTGTAATTGTCCAAAGTCGGGGACAACAGCTACATTGTCATTATGTCTGAGAGCCTATTCGTTACACGTAGTTCGTCTCCTAATACTTGAGTAGCAGACTCTACAACTCTGGTACGAATCGTCACTCGGTAGTATTATTCACTACATATCGTATCCGGAAATTTGTTTGAAAGAAATTTCGTCGACGGAAATTTGATCGAACGGAAATTTGGTCGAATCTATTTTTCTGTACACACGTTAAAATTTTGCGTCAAATTTATTTTTGAACGCATTATTTTGTTTTACAATATAATGTAGTGCGTTCAAAAATAAATTTGACGGAAATTTTAACGTGTGAACTGAAAAAAAGACTCGACAAAATTTCCTTCGACGAAATTTATTTCAAACAAATTTCCTGTAACCAGTACAAATATGTTCTATGCACACGTAAATTCGTGGCGGTTAATATTCCTTCTTGGTACAAGTGTCTGTGTAAGACTTGTTTCACTGCACCGTTTCAGTTTACGACGTCATCCATAACAAATTCTCAGGAAAACCACCAAGTTGTGGTAATGATACCACCCCTAACATTGTAATGGCACACGCTCCACGCGTGCAATGGTACGCCCACACCATGTAATGGTACAGCCCCGTCATGTAATGGTAAAAAAAAATCATTTTAATGGTACAGCCCCATCTTATACTGGTACAGCCCTATCACGCATTGTTACAACCCCATTAGTTAATAGTACAGCCCCATCATGTAATGGTACAGCCCTATCACGAATTGGTACAACCCCGTTATGTAATGGTACAAACTCATGTAATTGTACAATCCGGTCATGTAATGGTAAAAAAAAGTCATTGCAATGGTACAGCCCCATCTTGTACTGGTACATCCCTATCACGCATTGTTACAACCCCATTATTTAATAGTACAGCCCCATCATGTAATGGTAAAGCCCTATCACGCATTGTTACAACCCCGTTATGTAATGGTACAAACTCATCATGTAATGGTACAGCCCCTCCCCCTCTATATTTTAAATCTGTCAACCCGATTCTTGTAACCACCCCACCTTCACGCATGGTTCAGCTCCAGCAAACGTCCAAAACCCTAGCGCGTCTCGTCATTGCGCGCCTACCAAATATGAATCTTCCCATTTATTCGGTAACCGAAATGCTTACTCCAAACAAAACAAACCCTAAACCATCAATCATTTTTTTTATTCTTCTAAAAAGTCACAAAGATATTTTGCAAAGGCGATTTTAAAGATTTAAAAAAAAAATTATTAAAAGATAAAAGAAAATATTAAAAGATTTTTTTTTAAAAAGTTATCACAACAATTGCCAATGACGCGCCGTGAAAGAAACCAATTGAAACTGTAACAATTCAGCGCCTCAAGTGACATTATTAACTGATTGTGGAAAGTGGATTTTTTCTTCTTCTGGTGATTGTTAGAGGTGGTTTGTGGCTAATCTCGTTCTGACACAAAGACCTTTTTTTTAAAAAGTTATTATTAAAAATCTCTTTATTTGTCATTTCCGTCATGAAATTTTCTACTTGAAACATTAGGATTTTGACACCACTGGTGGTCGAACAATGGGCGCCCCACTCACCCCACAAAAGGCCCTCTACTCAGCATACAATGGGACCCCGTGGGCTTGTTGGAGGCGAATCATACCGTGTTCACGTGGCGAGCTGGGTTACTGTCGATGTGTTATTGTAGCCTGCCCTTAGTTACGGCTACTCACCACTCTCACTGGTCCACCGGTCTAATGCGGTCAAATGAGGATCTTAATCTTACACGTCAGCTCTGACCAGTGTCACTTTGGTACAGCTGGACAACCGAGACCTGAAGTCTCACATATCTGGCCTTCAGTCTGACAACCGAGGCACAAAACTCTGACATATCTGGCCTTCAGTCTGACAACCGAGGCACAAAACTCTGACATATCTGGCCTTGAGTCTGACAACCGAGGCACAAAACTCTGACATATCTGGCCTTTAGTCTGACAACCGAGGAATAACGTCTGGCATATCTGGTCTTTAGTCTGACAACCGGGGAATAACGTCTGACATATCTGGTATTTAGCCTGACAACCGAGGCATAACGCCTGACATATCTGGCCTTTATTCTGACAACCGAGGCATAACGTCTGACATATTTTGCCTTCAGTGTGACAACCGAGGCATCAAGTCTTAACTATCGGATAAGTCAGACAATTCTTGCTTAAGGTCGGACAACTCTGTCTCTGTCTTTGAATGTTTCTAAGGGCGTTCAATCTGATAACCTTGTCATAGCTTCTTATAAATGATCAACATTAATTGCTGCCAACTGTCTTCTTACGCTCTACACAACCGACGAGAAATTCAAAGTTCCAGAAATTGAAACGTTAGCATCAGAAGTATATTGTAAATACAGAAGAACCAAGTAAATATGCGGGCGCTATCAAATAAGTCAGTAGATGGGTCGACGTCATCAAAGAAATGTCAAAGATTATTTACTAGAATATATGACCCGATGTTATCGGGGCAATAATGGCAGGCATTTTGGCGATATTTCTACTGGCTATTGCGAAAACTCATCACAATTCATTATTTTAAAAGGAAGTATCTATGTCATAATTTAGTTCGTTTCTAACATCATTAAAGTTTGAGAATTATGTTTCTGCTACACAATATACGCATACCCGACAACCTTTTTGCGCCCCTAAACACATTTTTTTTCTCTCTAAACATGACCTTAAACTACCAAATCTAAATGAGTACTATTTAAATCAATATTGTCACTAAAGTAGTTAATTCAGTGGTTCTAAACATTTCTAATGCCGCGACCCTTTAATACAGTTCCTCGTGTTGTGGCGACCCCCAGCTACATAAGTATTTTCGTTGCCACTTCATAACTGTAGAGTATATGTGTTTTCCGATGGTCTTAGGCGACCCCTGGAAAAGGGTTGTTCGACCCCCAAAGGGGTCGCGACCCACAGGTTGAGAAACCCTGAGTTAATTGGTTTACTAATGCTAGAGAAATACTTTAGATGTCTTGTGTTTTTAAATTGTTCAATGTTGAGCCAACCCTACCCCATTTCGTGCCCCCTGAACTACAATGTTTTTTTTTTCCCCTCTAAAGTTTTGTGATAACATAATCTTAAATATACAAAAGAAAGAAAAAAAACTCTTGATACCATTTTAAGTATATTTCATATTAACGAAATTTAATAAATACACCCACTTGACTTTTCGCAACGTAAAAACAACAAAAATATTTTTAGGTTTTTGGAAAAAAAATATATCTTAACCCATTTTTGTTCACGATCATGAAGTGTAGATTACAACAAAATAATAATATGGCTCCATTTTGGCAATGATACATTGCAGCATTCTCAGGGAAGCCTCAGCTGTCAAGAGTTCAACATTAAAAATTCAACGTTAAGCGTTCAACATTAAAAATTCAAAGTTAAGCGTTCAACATTAAAAATTCAACGTCAAGCGTTCAACATTAAAAATTCAACGTCAAGAGTTCAGCATTAAAAATTCAACGTTAAGCGTTCAACATTAAAAATTCAACGTTAAGCGTTCAACATTAAAAATTCAACGTCAAGAGTTCAACATTAAAAATTCAACGTTAAGCGTTCAACATTAAAAATTCAACGTTAAGCGTTCAACATTAACAATTCAACATTAAGCGTTCAACATTAAAAATTCAACATTAGGAGCTCAACATTAAAAATTCAACATTAAGAGTTCAACATTAAAATTTCAATGTCAAGAGTTCAACATTAAAAATTCAACGTTGAATTGTTAAAGATTAAGAGTTGAACATTGCCCCTCCAAATGCAACGATGAAACCGGGGGGGGGGGGGGGGGTGGGGGTGTACACCTTAGAACTGATATCACGTCCCACCGATTAAGCCTGTTGAACCTGTGATAGTGTCTTACGATGCTAAACTCAAATACGATCTCGGACGGACTGCAACTGACGGATTCTTTGGGCTGGATTGTCGTAGTTTTTTTTAGAGAGTACGAAGAACATCATGGTGATTGGATTTTGTGGGTTTATAGTATTTGTTAAGATTACCGGAAATTCGATCGCACGGAAGTTTTGGTCGAACGGAAGTTTTGGTCGAACGGAAGTTTTGGTCGAACGGAACTTTGGTCGAACGGAAGTTTGGTTGCACGGAAGTTTGGTCGAACGGAAGTTTTGGTCGAACGGAAGTTTTGGTCGCACGGAAGTTTGGTCGAACGGAAGTTTGGTCGAACTGAAGTTTTGGTCGAACGGAAGTTTGGTCGAACGGAAGTTTTGGTCGAACGGAAGTTTTGGTCGAACGGAAGTTTTGGTCGAACGGAAGTTTTTGGTCGAACGGAAGTTTTGGTCGAACGGAAGTTTTGGTCGAACGGAACAAATTTCTTTCTGAACGCGCCATACTATATTCTAAAATTAAATAATGCGTTCAAAAATTTGATCGTGTGAACTGAAAATAAAATTCGACCAAACTTCCGTTCGACCCAATTTCCGTTCGATCCAACTTCCGTCCATCAATTTTCCGTCGACGAAATTTCGTTCAAACAAATGTCCGCATACGATTTTTTTAATTCATTATGAACGTGAACACGCGAATAGCTCCCCTTTATAAGGCCTTATTTTTTCCGACGTGTTTCCTAAGATCTATTCGAACTGCGCTACCACGATCTCCGATGCGTTCGGTGTCTAATGCTTATAATGTCAAATGTGTACAATGACCCGCGCGTACGGTGGACATTAATCTCGTTCGTCTCCATCCCGCCCGCTGACCAGTCTGTCGTGACCCATATATTCTTTATGCTGACCCACTGTTCTTTCATATACATACATTATTGCGGTCATTAATCACTCTAAGAATTCATATATGCTTCACAGTTACACAGATGAGTGAGGCGGGCTCTGGTGGAGGGAAGCCAATTGGAAGCAGGGAATGCTGGTGGGGGGACAAGATGCCGGTGGAAGGAGAAGATGTCGGTGGAGGGAGAAGCTGCCGGTGGAAGGAGAAGATGTCGGTGGAAGGAGAAGTTGTCGGTGGAGGGAAAAGCTTTCGGTGGAGGGACAAGCCACCGGTGGAAGGATTAAGTGTTGGCGGAGGGACGAGCTGCTTGTGGAAGGAGAAGCTGCCGGTGTAAGGAGAAGAAGTCTGTTGAAGGACAAGCTGTCGGTGGATGGAGAAGCTGTCGGTGGAGGGGTGATCTGTCGGTGGAGGGGGGATCTGTCGGTCGACGGAGAATACGGTAGTTATTGAAGAATGCTATGAAAGAGCAACACATCGCTCACGTGATAGGGTTTTAGTGGTGACAGAAATTTCTTGATTCCATTTAAAATGCAGGAGACTAGTCGTATATAGTCTACGACAAACAATTAGTTTAGCCG
Organism: Omphiscola glabra; assembly: GCA_964017045.1. Taxonomy (NCBI): domain Eukaryota; kingdom Metazoa; phylum Mollusca; class Gastropoda; family Lymnaeidae; genus Omphiscola; species Omphiscola glabra. The sequence continues at coordinate 24,902,802 of OZ024801.1, read as the reverse complement.
TTACCATAGCTGATCTGTGAGACAGCTTGGTGAAACCGCTTGGTGAAACAGCTTGGTGAAACCACTTGATAAAACGGGTAAAAAGCTTTTTGCTGAAACAGCTTGGTGAAACAGCTGGGTGAAACATCTTGTTGAAACAACTTGGTGAAACAGCTTGGTGAAACAGCTTGGTGAAACAGCGTGGGAAAACAACTGGGTGAAAGACATAAGTGAAAACACTTTGTGGAACTGCTTGGTGAATCACTTGGTGAAACGGGTAAACAGCATGGTGAAACATCTTGTTGAAACATCTTGGTGAAATATATATTAGTGAAACATCTTGGTGAAACAGCATGGTGAAAAAGCATGGTGAAACAGCTTGGTGAAACAGCATGGTGAAACAGCTTGGTGAAAAAACATGTTGAAACCACTATCTGAAACAGCTTGGTGAAACACTCGGCTGCAATAGTTCTATCATACCATATGTTTCTCAATTAGGTCTACGTGCAGCCTCTGCGATGGCACGGGATATTTCCAGCGTCACCGGACGACAAAGTCAACAAATCCTTTCAGCGGCGTCAACAGCCTTACAAGTAGTGAGGGGAACCCGTAGAAGTGCCGTTTAAAGTTGTCAAATTAAGGACCCACTCAGGACGTCGCGGAGTTGGAATTTTAATCGAGGGACTGTAAGGTCTGTGGTTGTGTTTTGGGAGGTGGGGAATTGGTGGTGGAAGGCGAGGAGCTGGTGGTGGATGGTGATGGGCTGGCGGTGGAAGGTGATGAAATGGTGGTGAAAGTTGACGAGGGGATGGTGAAATGTTATTGATTGGTGGTGAAAGGTAATGGGTTGGCAATGGCAGTGGAGAAGTAATTGATGGAACGATAGGAATTGTAAAGAAGGGTTGGGGAAAGCAAGACAAAATGGTCGATTTTTGGTTGGCCATCGTCAACCCAGCCAACCCTCAGATCCCATGCACAGCTTATGTACCGTGTCGGTCAATGTAGCAGAAGAAGGACGGTATTGTCCAGCGGAGTTACTATTAATAGAACCGTTGGCTACTACCGAGTTCTAATAACCAAATACTGATTGTATCAATTCCTTGTTAGTGGGATAACTTGTCTTTAGGGGATGCCGTGAAGACATGTGTGCCTCTGTGTGTGTGTGTCTACGTGTGTGTGTGTGTGTCTACGTGTGTGTGTCTCTCTCTCTCTCTGTGTCTCTCTATGTGTGTGTGTGTCTCTCTTTCTCTGTGTGTGTGTGTCTACGTGTGTGTGTGTGTGTGTGTGTGTGTGTGTGTGTGTGGAAAGGGGACGATGTGGGAAAGTCTTGGGCAGCGATGCGCTAGTGAGTAAAAGTTTCTGTTAGCAGAGAGAGGGGATTATGTGAAGGGTTATCTTTTAGAAGAAAATTGAAAAGGATTTTCGAAGGTAATTCTGAAGGCACCAGCGGGGGGAGCAGTTGATGGAAATATCGAAGTACTTGTTTAAAGTTAATACTGAATCATCCATTTGAGGGTAATATTGTAATACCTATGTGAGGGTAACGTTTAGGGAACATTTGAAGTTTTTTTTGGACGGAAATATTTTCAAAGGAATGTTCAAAGGGAACATTAAGGGGAATTTTGTTATGGGAATATTTGAATGGATAATTTAAAAAAAAAAAATCAGCTCTATAAATAGATCAGCAGAAGTGGCGGCCACACGTGATCTAAAGTGTACCTTATTACGACAGACACAGACTCGCGGCAGTGACTGTATCGTATTCGATACATTTTGTTACTCTTATATTTTCAAGGCATTACATTCTAAATCCCGGTTTATTAAATTACCGTATGGCCACGCCCACGATGACCTATTACTTTGCTCCGGTTAGGCTACCTCACGCCACCTCCCAAACCGTTTAGGCAGCTCGAAGAAATGACTAAGACCAGCATATTTGTTTTTTTTAGCATCCATTTTTTTCATTACAGCTGTTTGATGTCGCCGCGAGTTTTGTGACGCGTGTGCAAGAAATTGACCAATCAGCCAATCAGGAGCGCCGGGTCGGGAGACTGTTATACAACCCACACACGGGATAATGCGACATACACGGATAATTCTGACACAAACGGGAACCTGAAATGTCCGTACGGAAAAGCCCATCTGACGTTTCCGGTATTGACAAAAGCCACAAGACGGGATAAGGGAGTGGGGGATGGGAGGGTTTGTGTCGCTTGTCCGAATCTGTGGTCGTGTTTGTACTACCAAGACTGTGGTCTCAGGACTAAAGGGGCAATCACTCATTGAAATTAATTAAGGAAAATATAACAGCGCCAAGAGGGGGGGGGGGCTGCGGGGCCGGGGGGGATTATAAGCCTAATCGATGGGATGTGTGAGTATGCGTGGTTGAGAGTGAGTGAGAGAGAGAGAGAGATTGAGAGAAAGCGAGAGAGAGATATTGAGAGAGAGATTGAGAGAGAGATTGAGAGAGATTGAGAGAGATTGAGAGAGATCGAGAGAGAGAGAGAGAGATCGAGAGAGAGAGAGAGCGAGAGAGAGAGAGAGAGAGAGAGAGTGAAGATTGTAATAGAGATTAACACAGAAAGAGCGAGGGCGACCGCGCGTTCTTTGAGATGCATCACGAGGAAAAGCGCGAGAGAGCTTCCAGCAAATCTCTGATGGCAAGAGGAAGAACTCAATTAATTGAGAAAAGGGGGGGGGGGTTTGGGAAATAGTGGGCGACGGGCTTTTGTGAATCAGTGTCTTTCAGACTCAGTGTCTTTCAGTGTCTGTCAGTGTCTTTCAGTGTCTGTCAGTGTCTTTCAGTGTCTGTCAGTGTCTTTCAGTTTCAGTGTCTTTCAGTTTCAGTGTCTTTCAGCTTCAGTATCTGTCAATGCCTTTCAGTTTCAGTGTCTTTCAGTTTCAGTGTCTGTCAATGCCTTTCAGTTTCAGTGTCTTTCAGTTTCAGTGTCTTTCAGTTTCAGTGTCTGTCAATGCCTTTCAGTTTCAATGCCTTTCAGTTTCAGTGTCTTTCAGTTTCAGTGTCTTTTAGTTTCAGTGTCTGTCAATGCCTTTCAGTTTCAGTGTCTGTCAGTGTCTTTCGGTGTCTGTCAGTGTCTTTCGGTGTCTGTCAATGCCTTTCAGTTTCAATGCATTTCAGTTTCAGTGTCTTTTAGTGTCTGTCAGTGTCTTTCAGATTCAGTGTCTGTCAGTGCCTTTCAGTTTCAGTGTCTGTCAGTGTCTTTCGGTGTCTGTCAGTGTCTTTCGGTGTCTGTCAATGCCTTTCAGTTTCAATGCCTTTCAGTGTCAATGCCTTTCAGTTTCAATGCCTTTCTGTTTCAGTGTCTTTCAGTTTCAGTGTCTTTTAGTTTCAGTGTCTGTCAATGCCTTTCAGTTTCAGTGTCTTTTAGTGTCTGTCAGTGTCTTTCAGATTCAGTGTCTGTCAGTGCCTTTCGGTGTCTGTCAGTGTCTTTCGTTAGATAGCTCACTGGATCATCCTAGCCAGGTACATCAGGGGGACACCACCACCTGACCTTCGAATCTGACGTTATTCAGGAGGGCAGTGACCATCCAACATCGAACCAACAATGTCTTTTTGCCGTTATTTGGGGATGGTTGTTGTTTGTGGGTTGTTGTTAAGTGTGGGAGTTTGTTGATTGTGGTTGGTCGTTGTTTGTGGGTGGTTATTGTTTGTGGGTTGTTATTAAGTGTGGGAGTTTGTTGATTGTGGTTGGTCGTTGTTTGTGGGTGGTTATTGTTTGTGGGTTGTTGTTAAGTGTGGGAGTTTGTTGATTGTGGTTGGTCGTTGTTTGTGGGTGGTTATTGTTTGTGGGTTGTTGTTAAGTGTGGGAGTTTGTTGATTGTGGTTGGTCGTTGTTTGTGGGTGGTTATTGTTTGTGGGTTGTTATTAAGTGTGGGAGTTTGTTGATTGTGGTTGGTCGTTGTTTGTGGGTGTCACAAATGACTGGGAGGGGTACAGGACAAGGCTCCATTGTTCAGGTAATTTATAGGATGTGCGGAAACTGCTGTTAGTTTGGGGAGAGTATCGTTAAAGGGTCGAGGGTAAGGTTAATAGAGTCGTGCATCTTTTAGATTTTGGGATGTTTCTTTCCATGACTTCGCATGAGAATTTTGGGGTTAACGATGGGAAATTCTAATTGACAGGAAATTAGGGGGCAGGGATTGGCCACCTATGGAGGTAGAGCATGGGCATATAAGACAGAACACTTCCTGACATAGAGAGAGTTGAGTTTAGTGAGAGTTGAAGTTGGTAGTAGTTCGTTGTGTTGGAAGTAGAGAGAAAAGAGCTAAGATAGCAGTTGTTAGGGAATAGTTGCAAGAGAGACCAGGAGACGACAATTGACTAGAGGAACATAGAAGTAGTTGAGACGAAACAGTGAAAAGTCTAGAAACAGTCATAGCGTTGGAAATTCATATAGATAGCTGACAATCAGTGAAGATTACAGAAGAACCTTTTTATCATAGTAATAAACATATTATTTTCATCATCTGGACACCTGGAGTTGGAGTTGATCAGTTTACATTTGTCTACGTTGTGCTTTTGTCTGTCCCAACGCATAGATACCCACAATACAAATCACAGAGAGGAGCGGTCCTGTACTGACCACTATTCAATCAACACAGTTTGTGATAAGTCGGGACCGGAGCCCTCCTCCGTAACAACCGTTCTGTGACAGTGGGTGGTTGTTGTTTGTGGATGTTTTGTTAATTGGCGATGGTTGTTGTTTGTGGGTTGTTGTTAAGTGTGGGAGTTTGTTGATTGTGGTTGGTCGTTGTTTATTTTCTCTCACCTTAACCTTAACCTATATTTGTTTGACTTTGTTGACATCTTAAGTGATTGGTTTAAATGCGTCGCGGGTACGTCACGTGTACAAGCAAGGGAAGTAAAATATGTGTGATTTAAAAAAAAAGACTTGTTTCCCCTAAATAACAAACTTAAATTGTACTTTTCGCAGTTAGCGTTGTGTATATATATATATATATATATATATATATATATATATATATATATATATTGCTTATCGAATTAAAATACAATTCATAAAGTAAACTGAATTTTGTAAAAATAACTTTTTAATAAAGTAATAACAAAGTATGTCATGTGTTTAAATTCAACCTTATCCAATAAGTGTTTAAAGTATGTGAACAGATATTATTTTGAAAACGTCGCGTGACGTCAGCATATACTTGTCAAAAAACTAGTTCGAAGAATAATGACGTTCTAAATCACGTGATCAAGCCGACGGAAACATTTGAAACTGCCGATGACTCTATGACAGATTAAGACAAATACTTGCGAAACATATATATATATATTTATATAAGCCGACATAGAAATGAACAAGTGGGAGATGGCCAACAGCAGGGTATGCTGGAGTCAAAATGGCGGAATGACGCACGAAGCTATACTGAATGCCAAATCTAACCAGGAGTCAAGATTCTCCTGGGGAGACATGCGGCCGAGATTGCCATCCCAGGATCGGCCCAGTGAGCCATTTATGGAGGTGTGCATAGCTGCACCAGCGTCTCGCGAAGACGGAAGGATGCCATATACATGTACATATATATATATATATATATATATATATATATATATATATATCAATGAAAAAGAAACAAACACTATGTAAAATATATATTAAACAGACATTGCCAGTTCATAAAACAGCATCAGACAAGCAATAACATTGACATCGATAATTGTTATTGATTCTCAGATACACACTCCCTGTTCCATATCTGGAAAACCACGATTTTTATTTCTAATAAAAAACTATACACCCTTGAATACCCCACCCCCACCCTTTTTTGTTACAATCTTACTCCACCTGCCCCCCACCCCTCCGCCCCCCCCCCACTCTTTTATGTCCATAAATCCAATCGCCCGACCGCATCTATCCTAAAGTGGCCATGTTTCCTTTATAACGTGTTCAGGTCCCTCTGTTTGTCCCTTGTCTCTTCATCATAATCAAATTTTGTTCATGAACACCCAGGGCAAAATTAAAACGGAACCACCAATATGGATGTTTTCATGTCTCGGGCGTTTATGGGTTATAAATAACAACAGCTTAAATAACAACAGCTAAAATAACAACAGATTAAATAACAATAGATTAAATAACAATAGATTAAATAACAATAGATTAAATAACAATAGATGAAATAAAACAGATTCAATAACAATAGACTCAATAACAATAGATTCAATAACAATAGATTCAATAACAATAGATTCAATAACAATAGATTCGCAATGGTACGTCAGGAGCTTTTCAGCAATCACGTCCAATTACCGAGATGTTTCCAAAATAAGTTTGTTTCTATTTTTAGTAATTCACACCAAATTATGGTCTCAACATTCAGGTTAACCGATGATTCCCAAACTTGTCTAGACAGCCCCAGTGAGAGGCTGAAAGGTTCTGCAAATTAAAGTGGGGCTGCGATTACCTAAGGTTAAAAACAAAACAAACAAAAATATAAATTTAAAAAAATAATAAATATTCTCAAGAAATCAATATTCTGTTTTGATTTCCGGCAACCAATCAGAGTCGAGAATAGACATCAGTCAAAGACAATATTTTTTTTTCAAACACGAAGGGAGGATAACTACCTTTGATCTAACCCTTTCAAACAAGAGCAACAGTCGCAATAAAGAACGATTCGTGACTTAAGTCATATGAACAGACAATTCAGTCATATGAACAGACAACGCTAATAATTGAAGATTGGGTTTACGCAGCAGCCGATGAATTTGGATCAGTAGTTGTTTTTCGTTGTTATTGTTTTTCGTTGTTTTTGTTTTTTGTTTTTGTGTGCAATGCTTCTCAACAAAACATTGTGGGGGCTTGCGTGCATCGTCCACCCACTTCCTCGTTGATTGGTGATTCTGAGAAGTCAATTGCTATCAGCGAAGAACTCATCCCAGCAGCCATTAGTGAGAATGTATGTATAGAGCTAATGTCAGTTCATATGCTTGATAGCCCGGGCTCAGTTCCCCCCGACGCTTAGATCAAATTTCTGGGGGAAAAAAACATGGAATACAGTCTAGCAGAAAATTAACATTAACAGCGTTTGAATTTCTGTTATTCCATGGTTCCGATTTCGCTGGGAACTAATCGCCGCTTCTCGCCCATGTGCGTTATGTAAAATAAGAAATTTTGGATCAAGTGTGATTATCATCATATAGACAGAAACCGACACTAATAGAATGTCATAATTTTTTTTAAAAATTTTTTCGAGCAGTTCTACCACAAGGAAAGTCTCCTTGGGAACATAAATGTGTAACTGACTACGCACCATAGTCATGATTAACCCTACGCTTTCGCCGTAGTAACTGCGTTTTTTAAGCATAGGACTACGGCACTACGACTGCGGCACTACGACTGCGGCACCACGACTGCGGGACAACGACTGCGGCTCAACGACTACGGCACTGCGACTACGACACTACGACTAGGGCACAACGACTACAGCACAACGACTACGGCACTGCGACTACGGCACTGCGACTGCGGCACTACGACTGCGGCACCACGACTGCGGCACAATGACCGCGGCTCTATGACTACGGCACTGCGACTACGACACTACGACTAGGGCACAACGACTACAGCACAACTACTACGGCACTGCGACTACGGCACTGCGACTGCGGCACTACGACTGCGGCACCACGACTGCGGCACCACGACTGCGGCACCCCGACTGCGGCACCACGACTGCGGCACCACGACTGCGGCACCACGACTGCGGCACTATGACCGCGGCTCTACGACTACGGCAATACGACTGCGGTGTTGAGTGGGGTGTGTGTGAGGAAGTAAACAGTTCTGTTGATTTGTGCGTGCGTTAAGAACTTGTCTTTCTTTGTAATTTTTTTTCCAAGCTACTTGCCCCCCCCCCCCCCCCCCAAACCTCCAAAAAAAAAATGGAAAAGAAGAAAACACCATAAAAACCGTAACGAATAAATTAAAAAAAAAACACCAAAAAAAACACCACAAATTAAATCGGGAAAACAGCATCCATTACTTGTTTATTTCTGACAAAGCAGCCAGCAATGTACCGTCTTCAGCTCTTCATATTGGGGATCAAAACAGGACACAGAAATCTTGTCTTTTTATTTATTTTTTTTTAAAGGAGAAAAACTATTAGACACTATGTAGGAAAAGTTATTTATGGGAAATAAATTCTTAGAAAGTAGAGACCTTGACCTTCAAAGGTGAGATGCGGAAGGAGGGTTCTCTAACGGTGGTGTAAAAAAAAAGTAGGTAATGGTTGCGTTAAAATGTAACGGTCGAATGAACAGTTTGTAGGACTGTTGTAAAGTCGTGAAGAAAGAGTTTCGGATGGAATGCTGGAAGGTAACGGGTCAAGGTCAGCGTAACATTCAGGACGGTCCATGGCTCATTCATGTTTGATAGGACGTGCGTGCGCAGCTAAGTGTCGTCAGACGGCGCGTGCTTCACGATTGACGTCTGCTACCAACGTAGATTGACCATTGCTGATCAGTATCTGATGTAGACAGCTGCGAGTGACCATTAAGCATTAGGGTACCGGTTGGGAGTGGTCAGCAAGAAACGTGTTTATAAAAGTCGTTTATTCAAATGCTATAAAAGGGGGGGGGGTGGGGGGTCAATGCACTGACCATGATATAAACAGAGGGAAGAGGGGGCCGGAAACAGGTTTTTGTGAACCCTGTTTTTTTCAAATACCCCTACTGTCACAGTGGTACATTTTTACATTAACAGAGTTTATAGTACTGTGGAGGTCTTCCAATGTCTCATGTTCATAGACTCTACCTCCATTTCGATGCATAATTCAACGTTATGGGACATATGAACCCGGTTGACTGTCTGTGCCTGATCAATGTGTTCAGTCAGATCAATAATGTAAACAGAGGCCTACGTTTAGTGTGCTGAAGATGCTCAATGTGTTCAGTTTAACAAATGTGATTAGTATGGTCAACGTGTACAGTGTGGTAAATGAGTTCAGTGTGGTCAATGTGTTCACTGTGGTCAATGTGTTCAGTGTTTTTAATGTGTTCAGTGTTGTTAATGTGTTCAGTGTGGTCAATGTGTTCAGATTGGTCAATGTGTTCAGTGTGGTCAATGTGTTCAGTGTGGTCAATGTGTTCAGTGGGGTCAATGTGTTCAGTTTGGTCAATGTGTTCAGTTTGGTCAATGTGTTCAGTGTGGTCAATGTGTTCAGTGTGGTCAATGTGTTTGATATGATCAAGGTGTTCTGTATAGTCAATGTGTTCAATATTTTCAATGTGTTCAGAGTGGCGAACGTGGTCAATATAACAACACGCCATCAATAAACGACAAGGTGACCAATAAAAAAGCCCATTATAATAAACCATTTTAAAACTTGTTTTTTTTTTTGCACTGACTCTAGGATCTTCAGACGTGGGGGAAGTCTTTCCTTGCTAAAATTAAGTTAAGAGTAGTGTACGAAGCTTTGCAAACATGTGTGTACAAGCCATTGAAGGTTAGGTCATGTGTGTGCAACCCTCTAAAGCGGTGGTTCTCAACCTTCCTAATGCCGCGACCCTTTAATAGAGTTCCTCGTGTTGTGGCGACACCCAACCAAAAAATTATTTTCGCTGCTTCTTCCCAACTGTAGAGCGTATTTCTTTTCCGATGGTCTTAGGCGACCCCTGGGAAAGGTTCATTCGACCCCAAAAGGAGTCACGACCCACAGGTTGAGAACCGCTGCTCTAAAGGCTTGTTACGTTACAACCCCAAAGGGTAATGCATTAATTTTCAAGGCAACAAATATTTTTTTTAGAAGCATTATCGTAACAGTAACAAAATCCGTTGTAACAAATGTCATCTCAGTTACAACATCCGGTGTAACAAATGTCATCTCAGTTACAAAATCCGTTGTAACAAATGTCATCTCAGTTACAACATCCGGTGTAACAAATGTCATCTCAGTTACAAAATCCGTTGTAACAAATGTCATCTCAGTTACAACATCCGGTGTAACAAATGTCATCTCAGTTACAACATCCGGTGTAATAAATTTCATCTCAGTTACAACATCCGGTGTAATAAATTTCATCTCAGTTACAACATCCGGTGTAACAAATGTCATCTCATTTACACAACATCTGGTGTAACAAATGTGATCTCAGTTACAAGATCCTGTGTAACATATCTGAATAATAATATGTTCTCACATTTATGAGAACAGTAGGTCTAATAAGAAAGAATAGGTCTTATAAGAAATAAGAGGAATTATAAGCAATAAGAAGTCTTATAAGAAGTAAGATGTCTATAAGACATAAGAGGTCTTATAAGAAATAAGAGGTCTTTTAAGAAATAAGAGGTCTAATAAGAAATAAGGTCTTATAAGAAATAAGAGGTCTTATAAGAAATATGAGGTCTAATAAGAAGTAAGAGATTAGAAATAAGAGGTCTTATAAGAAATAAGAGGTCTTTTAAGAAATAAGAGGTCTTATAAGAAATAAGTGGTCTTATAAAAGCTTTAAAAGCTGGTAGCAACATTCCTTTCCTCCCTCCAGGACCTTAACGCTAGTGACGATTGTCACCGGCAATTGACAACTCCAGTTTTACGTTCTGTCATGCCACCCGGAGGTTTGAAATCAAACGGGCAGAGGGGGGTCGGGAGGGAAGGAAAGGGGAGGGGGGTAAGCGAGTTCCGCCTACAAAGTGCCCCCTCAGGGTGTCTTAAGATAGAGGCGTCATGTATCCGGCCGTTAATGACAGGGTGCCGTTAATATACACGATGGTAGCACGAACGGGGGGCGTTTTGTGGTTGTTGTTGCTGTTGTGTACATGTTACTCCCGTGTTGATGTGTACAATGAAGTGACGTCATTTGAAGAACACCAAAAACACAGCCTTGTATCAACAGTTCCGGAGTAACGACGAACGTGACTTACAGGAACGTGTAGGGCGGACATGACCTCACTTATGTGTACAAGCGGACATGACCTCACTGATGTGTACAAGCGGACATAAACTCAATGATGTGTACAAGCGGATACAACCTCATTGGTGTTCACCAGCGGATACAACCTCAATGGTGTGTACACACGGATAGAACCTCAGTGATGTGTACAAGCGGAAATAACCTCAATGATGTGTACATGCGGATATGACCTAACTGATGTGTACCGGCGGATGACTACTCTGCTGGAGGCGTTCGGGCCAAACGCTCTTTTGATTGCCCTGTATGTTCATTCCAGCTGGTGCTTGGACTTCTTTTAAAATGTGTATGCTGTAAGTCAATTCTGCTTCAATTATGTGTCTTTGTATCGACACATCATTCTCCTAGTATGCGGTCCTGAAACGTTAGAATATATGGAAGTGTTAATCTGTGTCTTTTAATAAAAATAAAAAAAATTTCATACCCTAAATGTCACCAGATGAACAACACAAGAACTTTGGTGTGAGTTCAGCATCGTGACGGAATCATGATGTCAGAATCATGATGTCAGAATCGTGATGTCAGAATCGTGATGTCAGGAGAATCGTGATGTCAGAATCGTGATGTCAGAATCGTGATGTCAGAATCGTGATGTCAGGAGACTCGTGACGTCAGAATCGTGATGTCAAAATCGTGATGTCAGGAGAATCGTGACGTCAGAATCGTGATGTCAGAATTGTGATGTCAGAATCGTGATGTCAGAATCGTGATGCACACCGTCATGACTTTGAACGGATTTTTCCGATAACATGGTTCACGTCCTGCTGATTGAACTTTTGAGATCATTAGATGTTTCAAAATGGCGGCCACGGACAGCACTTGCTGCGGTAATGATTGGTGAAGTTGGGATGAGGGGCTGCAAGAGTTGACAGGTTGGAGGTGAAGGAGGGGGGCGAAGGAGGGAAAGCTATGGAGGTGTTGAACTATATATATAGACTGAGAGGTACTGCATGAGAGAACAGGATAGAGTTAAAGAAGGCCGAAGTTGAGAAAGATCCAGAGGTGTTGAAGTTTATTATATAGAGTGAGAGGTGCTGCATGAGATAGCAGGATGGAGTTGAGGGGGTTGGAAGGAGTGAACGGCTGAGAAGGCGTAGAAGTAAAGAGTTAAGCAATTATGGAAGGAGTGAACGGCTGATAAGGCGTAGAAGTAAAGAGTTAAGCAATTATCAGGCTCTTAAATCTAGGAAGATTTTTTCCTTCGAACTTTTCGGGATATCGGAAGTAGGAGAGGGGCGCGAGGGCTGACTGGAAGATGTTCATCAAGGGATAGGGGTGGAAGGGGTGGCAAGGATACGGCGTTGAGACGGGGGACCAGACTGCCCCCGGGGTCGGAGAATTAATTACAAGAGAATAAAACGTCTATATGCATACAGGCATGTAGCGAGAGATGGGGGAGGCATGGAGAGGTACAAAAAAAAGTAAAGGTTGTGTTTAGAGATGTAAGGAAAATAACAAAGAAATAGAGAAAGTCCAGGGTATAGGAAATTTTGATGGAAACCAAAGAGTTAAAGAAACAAATGCAAGAAAACGTAACGAACATGTTTGTTTGGTCAGGAACTCCAAGCGTTGGATCGACAGGAAGCTAGAAGTGAATAGACACTTGGATGTTAGATGAGCCAAAATCACAGTCCGGGTTAGGAGTGGTACAATTTGAAAAATTACTGACCAGACCTTCAAAAATGTCCGTAGTGTTAAGACTTTTTAAGACATTTTGTTCTTCTTTTATAACTTTCGAGATTTGACGTCTTCAACGGCAAGTTTTTGGGAAACGGTCTCCTTGGAAACTTTGGTTATAGCTTTGTTATTTCTTAGAATTGTTTTTATTTATTTATTAATGTTCATAGAAAGAGATGAATAAAACTAGGGACGAGGTGAGAAAGATTGAAACAATGTTCATGTGTGGAGCGGACAGGTGAGAAAGATTGAAACAATGTTCATGTGTGGAGCGGACAGGTGAGAAAGATTGAAACAATGTTCATGTGTGGAGCGGACAGGTGAGAAAGATTGAAACAATGTTCATGTGTGGAGCGGACAGGTGAGAAAGATTGAAACAATGTTCATGTGTGGAGCGGACAGGTGAGAAAGATTGAAACAATGTTCATGTGTGGAGCGGACAGGTGAGAATGATTGAAACAATGTTCATGTGTGGAGCGGACAGGTGAGAATGATTGAAACAATGTTCATGTGTGGAGCGGACAGGTGAGAAAGATTGAAACAATGTTCATGTGTGGAGCGGACAGGTGAGAAAGATTGAAACAATGTTCATGTGTGGAGCGGACAGGTGAGAAAGATTGAAACAATGTTCATGTGTGGAGCGGACAGGTGAGAAAGATTGAAACAATGTTCATGTACGGGTGTGAGAAAGATTGAAACAATGTTCATGTACGGGTGTGAGAAAGATTGAAACAATGTTCATGTACGGGTGTGAGAAAGATTGAAACAATGTTCATGTACGGAGTGTGCGAAAGATTGAACCAATGTTCATGTACGGAGTGTGCGAAAGATTGAACCAATGTTCATGTACGGGTGTGAGAAAGATTGAAACAATGTTCATGTACGGAGTTGACAAGTGAGAAAATTGAAACAATGTTCATGTACGGAGTTGACAAGTGAGAAAGATTGAAACAATGTTCATATACGGAGTTGACAAGTGAGAAAATTGAAACAATGTTCATGTACGGAGTTGACAAGTGAGAAAGATTGAAACAATGTTCATGTACGGGGTGTGAGAAAGATTGAAACAATGTTCATTTACGGAGTTGACAGATGAGAAAGATTGAAACAATGTTCATGTACGGAGTTGACAGGTGAGAAAGATTGAAACAATGTTCATGTACGGGGTGTGAGAAAGATTGAACCAATGTTCATGTGCGAGGCATGGTCAACAGAAAGATTAGACAGGATAAATTTAAAAGACGTACTATGTCAAGGTTTAGAGAAAGAAAAAAAACTGATTCAAAGACTTAAGATGTCCAGAAAGACTAGAATAGATGCAAGAACATGAGATGTCCAGGTGGAGAGAAATACAAAGAACATATTCAAAGAGATCAGATACGGGCATGAGATGTTCAGGTTGAGAGGAAGAAAAGAACAGATGCAAGGGCATGAGATGTTCAGGTTGAGAGGAAGAAAAGAACAGATGCAAGGGCATGAGATGTTCAGGTTGAGAGGAAGAAAAGAACAGATGCAAGGGCATGAGATGTTCAGGTTGTGAGAAAGACAAAAACAGATGCAAGGGCATGAGATGTTCAGGTTGAGATAGAAGACATTAAAGCTAATTAAATCGGCTTTACATAGAAACCATTTCCCCTTTCTTTTTTTCGCCCCTGTTTCAAGTTTTATCAAGTGAATGAAACTCCTTCGGTCGGAGTCAGTGAAAGGCAGACAATAGTATGTCTGACAGCGAACAGAAATGGCAGACCGACAGGCGTCTCGTGGCCGTCTGTAAGCAGACAGAAGCTGAGACAAACAGATGGACATTGATATATGGACATTAGTGTTTTTCAACTTGCAGGACAACCGGCTCATTTAATTGAATACATTTCATAATTATGATACGGACATACGTTATATGGACATATGGTATATGGACATACGGTATATGGGCATATGGTATATGGGCATACGGTATATGGGCATATGGTATATGGGCATACGGTATACAGACATGCGGTATATGGACGTACGATACATGGACAAACGTTATACGGACATACGGTATATAGACATACGATTTATGGACATACGGTATATAGACATACGGTATATGGAGATACGGTAAGTGGACATACGATAAATGAACATATAGAGACAAATGAGACATATTAAATATTAGTGAACCGATAGTTGTTGTAGCTGATGATTTTATGTAAGTTACTGATAATTTTATATTAGTGACGGATGATTTTTATATAAGTGACGGATGGTTTTATGAATGTGACGGATGATTTTATATAAGTGACGGATGGTTTTATATAATTGATGGATGGTTTAATGAAAGTGACGGATGATTTTTATATAAGTGACCGATGGTTTTATGAAAGTGACGGATGATTTTTAAATAAGTGACGGATGGTTTTATGAAAGTGACGGATGATTTTTATATAAGCGACGGATGGTTTTATGAAAGTGACGGATGGTTTTATATAAGTGACGGATGGTTTTATGAAAGTGACGGATGATTTTTATATAAGTAACGGATGGTTTTATGAAACTGACGGATGATTTTTATATAAGTGACGGATGGTTTTATGAAAGTGATGGATGGTTTTATATAAGTAACGGATGGTTTTATGAAAGTAACGGATGGTTTTATGAAAGTGATGGATGCTTTTATATAAGTAACTGATGGTTTTATGAAAGTGACGGATGGTTTTATATAAGTAACGGATGGTTTTATGAAAGTGACGGATGCTTTTATATAAGTAACGGATGGTTTTATGAAAGTGACGGATGATTTTTATATAAGTGAGGGTTGGTTTTATGAAAAATACGATTGTGTTTAGGAAGGTCGTTTTGTTCATCAAATAAAATAAAAAAACAAGGAGAAAAAAACAAATTTAAAAAAACCTCCCTTGATTCAGTCATGGCATTTTAGGGCAATCGCCAAGAGTTGTCCTGCATTAAGCAGTTGTGTCTCCCAGGTAAAGGCCATCTTAAGTTCAAACACAACATAAATGAAAAATGTCTAGTGTCATTTCCATCACCTGGTCTTGTTGATTTGTACATGTTTTGTTTCTTAGTGTGTACATCTGGGGATCTTTTGTTTTGGTTTTTTGGCGTCAGTGTGTTGGTTAATTTTTTTTTGTATAATGCACTAATGTTGTTTTTGTGTGTGTGTGTGTGTGTGTGTGTATTTTTCCGTACAAATTCTGTTCCGTGCGTACAAATGTAATTTTTTAGTGTGTGTGTGCGCAACTTTTTTTTTATTGGTGTGTACAACGTTTTTCTCTTATTTTTTTTAATATTTTTTTTTTGGTTGGTGAGTAGACATTGTTTTCTCCTAAAATAATTAAACGCTGCAAGTCGTTTTAAAGAGTTGCACACAAAAAAAAAAAATTAAAATAAAAAAAAATTTTGGGAAATTATTGCAGAAAGATATTGGTGACTCACCGTCGGCTGTCTCCTGCTGGTCACTCCTGTCGTCTGCTGACGTCAGTAGGGCAGTGAATGTCTCCTGTCAGCAAGGAAAGGACTCCACAATCAGTATGCTCGCCAAAATAAACAACAACAGCAATAAAAATGTCCCGGTCAACTGTTAAGTTTTTCTCAGTCCAGAGATCCCACAAAGCTTAGGTTTATTTATTTTTTTCGCTTCTCAACTTCTTGGCAGTTACTTTCGTTTGATTGGATGTTAGTTCGACGACGGAGTTGATTGATTTTCTTGTTTATATTTTCAATAAATCTTTAATTTGTTAAATTTTTTAGATGTTGAAAGCGTGCTTCATCAATTGTCCCGGTCCGTGCCCCAATTCATCTTGAGTGGGGGGTGGACGAAAAAAAATTCACAGAAATAATCTTGAACAAACTTTAAAGTGAATCTTGAGTTTAAATCAAACGCAGCTATCACAAGAACATTTTTTTTTTCGTTAACTAAATTTGTTTTTATTTGATAAATTATTTGTTTTCTTTTCTTTCGTTTCGTGTTCCCTACGTCCCAAAGAACAAGTCGTTGTAGTTAAGCCAGTGGCCGGATGAGCGCGCGCAGACTTTATATCGGCATGGCGATTGGTAGAGGGGAAGTAAGCCAGTTTGGAAGAGGCGGGGGGAAAAAAACGGGGCTCGGAAAGCGTCGTTGTCAAGGAGTCATGCGCAGGCCACGCGCGCCGCGGCCGACGGCTTCCTGTCGCATGGAATCGTGTGGGGGCTAACAGTTCCACTTGGATATCACCGGTTACTGATCTTAGATTGGAAACATTAAGTGATCGTACTGGGGCTCCATGTAATGAGTTGTTAGGTAGGTGGGTGGGGGGGGGGGGAGGTTGGTTTCTGAATCGTGAGTAGGTGGGAGTGCCAGGGTGAGGAGGGTCTCATTCGAAAGTAGGGGGGGGGGATGTCTAGGGGGAGTTGCAGTGACCGATGCACAAGCAGTGCGTTTCATAAAATGACAGGGACGTGTACAACGATAATAGGATTAAAGATTATTTTATAAACGAAGGCACCACAAAGGGAAAAAATGTGTTTTGGCGTGTATCATGATTAATACTGATTTATGATTGTGATTTATAAATGTCATCTCAAACAACATCAGTTAGTTGTATACTGGGGTCGGCGGGTGTTGGGGGTACTAGTATGGTGGGGCACTGAGGTAGCGGGGCTTTGAGGAAATGAAGCACCAGGGTTATGGGGTTCTGATATGCACCGTTATAAACGCCATAGTATGTGAGCTACGACTTATGGAAAGAAAGTGTATTTTATTGTGGATGTCTTACAGTCTAAGGGTATTGTGGATGTCTAACAGTCTCAGGTTATTGTTGGTGTCTTACAGTCTCAGGGTTCAACACTTTTTTTAGTCAGTTGTGACAGTGGTCAGAGACGTAGCGAAGGGGGCATGGGGACCGATGTCCCTGGGCGCCAGACTAGTTAGGGGCGCCAAAATGTATTATGATATTATTTTATTGATGAAAATAATGGGTTTCAGAGGTGAAAAAAGAAAGGGAGGCGCTTTAAAATAAATCTTGTCCCCCGGGCGCCAAACACCCCAGCTACGCCTCTGACAGGTTGGTTTCCTTAGTGTGCACCATGGCATCCTAGTGGGTGTGGTAAAAAGGGGGGGGGGGGCGGCCGATACTCAAAGTATAAAACGTTCATAATTTTATTTTAATTTTGTAATCAACGAGGTAGGAACCGACATTTGGTGGACCTGGTTCAAACGAGTAACCCACACTGCGACAACTGTTTGCAGACGCCTTTACAAAGGGTTACAAGATGGCGCCCTATTATAATTCAGCTTATCGATTTCAAAATGATTAATATCGACAAATTTGCCCGGATTTCACGATCACTTTAATGCTAGTGTTCCATCTGAATGTACTTCTACAAGGTAAGATAATCTTATTGTATTGTCAGGCTTCAGTATGTTGAAAACAACATATAGCAGCATGGAATTGACTGCTAAATATTGATATCAGTAATTTATGACAGCCCCCACACCCCAACCCCCCCCCCCCCCCAAAATTTTTTTTTGTGGCGAAATCAGAGGTCCCCAAACTTTTTTGTCTCGTAGACCACTTTCCATGTTTTTCGGTTTTGGGTAGACCCCCTGCTTACATGATATTGATTTTTTGCAAATTCATTAATACTTTACAAATACTTTAAATGTAATTTTGACAGCCGGTATAAGTGCTACTCACTTTATAACGGTAGTGAAGTGTAGGGTGCATTTTTTTTTTAAAATGTTAATTTTTAAACATTTATTAATTGAATTCAAATTAAGCGAACCAAATTAAAATCTAATTTCTGTTACATAAAATAACTAAGCCAAAATAGTTCTTAATCAGTTTCATATATCAGAAAATATACATATAACTTAAATTTAATATGATTCTTCATCACGTTTCATGAAAATTTATGTTTTTAAAATTTTTACTTCATAGGTACTTGTATAATTTATGTAGGAAGATATAAGTCTTTATATTATAAGGTAATATTATGTAAGTAAATATGTACTATCTGTGTATGTGGATTATTCCATTCATGGAATGCCAAAATAGAAGTCACGACTTGCTTACATGAGACCCACTATAGTTGACCCCCATTTTCCTTTCATGGACCCACCACTTTTTTTTCTTGCTGACATGGACCCCTTGGGAATCACTGGGCTAAATCATATCGGTAAAATATGACGACCCTCCCCCCAACCATCAATAGGGTAAAACTTATCAGTAAAATATGACTATCCCAACTAAAGGGTAAATCATAGCAGCAGCTAAATACCACTACCCCCCATCAATAGGATACAACATATCAGTTAAATAGGATTATCCCAATCTATAGGGTAAATCTCTAGGGTAAAACACATCAGCCAAATATGACCACGCCCAAACATATGGTGGGTGCATCTAACCGACATGGTCACTTGCCTGGTGATACCCGTTCGACTTATCCCAAGAAATACACCTTCGATTGTGTAGTTGAAGATCTTATCCCCAAGAACACACCTTCGGTGGTGTAGTCGACGATTGGTATTTCACAATGTCAGGGTGAAAGTTGATATTGTCACATGGCTAGGCTGACCGATGATATTGTCACATGGCTAGGGTGACCGATGATATTGTCACGTGGCTAAGGTGACCGATGATATTGTCACATGGCTAAGGTGACCGATGATATTGTCACTTTGTTTGTGTGATATTTGATAGAGTCACATTGTTATTGTGATAGATGCTTTAACTAAAATGTTTACCCTCAATCTTTAACCCCCCTTCCTCCCCCCCCCCCCACACACACCCATGCACTAACACAAATCCCATAAAACACAAACACAAACACAAACAAAACAATAAAAATAACTTTATCGTTAAGTGTCTAATATAAACCAGGCCAATTTGCCATTGCTTCTGAAGTCGATCTGGTTCTATCGCCCTATTTAAAAAAAGAAAAAAATGCAAAAAACAACAGCAACAACAAAACGCACCAGAGAAAAGGGCGCAGAACTCTCAGTTTATCAATAGCTCGCGGCAGATAACTCTAACATCATCTTTCTCACGTCCGTGTTGCACAACCGGTCCTGACACTAACCCGCGGTATTGTCCAGCACTGAATAAACTCCCTGATGTTTCCTCTCCGGAGTCCAAGGGTTTTATGGCGACATGTGCTCACATGTTTTTATTTTTTAAATTTTGTGTTTTTATTTTATTTGATTCGTGTCTTTCTTGTCTTCATCGACCAGCTGCAGCATCCATCATTTTATGGTGTGTGTGTGTGTGTGTGGGGGTGTTTTTTTTTACCTCACTTTTTGTCTACGTCGCATTACTTTGTCTATGATTTGCTTTTCATGTGAGTCTAGTGACCTTTTTTAAAACAGAGAAGACACTGGCAATTTCAGCCTTTAGAATCTGGGGAAACTCCACGAAGCCCCCACGTGGGAATTTTTTTTATTGAAATCAGATTGGTTTAGGGAAGATATGGCTTAATCACCCAGCGTCGGAAACCGGGAAGAGAAACACACACGGGGTAGGGGCTGATCGTGGTGTGATGTCATTTTAATGTGTTGATATGATGGCGTGGAAGTTTTTGTCCACATTTCGTCCACACACCACTTGTCTAAATACTAAATATTAAAAGCGATGACGATTTGGCGGCACGCCCTCGCCCCCCCCCCACCACCCACCCATCCTGCGTCTAATGCTCCGCCTTTGCGTTCTCACTGATCGGCGTGTGGCTAAGACATGGCGGCACGAGGGCCCCTCGGGCGGACAGGGCAGCGCGGGGGGGGGGGGGGTTAGTGCCCTGCTGTTGGGAGGCAGACATGAACAGAAATATGGACAGATCTCTCATCATCGCGGCTACAAACAGCCTTCCGCTCTGATGGCCCTTAAGAGAACGGTCATCTCAAACGGAAGCTATGCTGGCCATCACTGAAAAAATATTTATGTCGAACATGCAAATGTCTGAGATGAAACCGAAGACAGTCGCCATAGATATTTATTACTTTGGCCAGCAGCATGCCAGCGGTCCAATTTTGTCAGGTGATTTGCGAAGTCTCCTTCATGGAGTTTAATTCGTAAAAGTTGATAGACCTTTTTTTTTTAATGCTCCGGAGCTTCTCCTGCGTTGATTGGTTCTGGTATACATTCAGTTCGTTTTGTTCGGAGCTTCTCCTGCGTTGATTGGTACTGGTATACATTCAGTTCGTTTTGTTCGGAGCTTCTCCTGCGTTGATTGATTCTGGTATACATTCAGTTCATTTTGTTCGGAGCTTCTCCTGCGTTGATTGGTTCTGGTATACATTCAGTTCGTTTTGTTCGGAGCTTCTCCTGCCTTGATTGGTTCTGGTATACATTCAGTTCATTTTGTTCGGAGCTTCTCCTGCGTTGATTGGTTCTGGTATACATTCAGTTCGTTTTGTTCGGAGCTTCTCCTGCGTTGATTGGTTCTGGTATACATTCAGTTCGTTTTGTTCGGAGCTTCTCCTGCGTTGATTGGTTCTGGTATACATTCAGTTCATTTTGTTCGGAGCTTCTCCTGCGTTGATTGGTTCTGGTATACATTCAGTTCATTTTGTTCGGAGCTTCTCCTGCGTTGATTGGTTCTGGTATACATTCAGTTCATTTTGTTCGGAGCTTCTCCTGCGTTGATTGGTTCTGGTATACATTCAGTTCATTTTGTTCGGAGCTTCTCCTGCGTTGATTGGTTCTGGTATACATTCAGTTCATTTTGTCCGGAGTTCGACAGTTGGTTGATTAATTCTGTGGCAATGATATCTCAGAGATCTATACGAGAATTGTTTAAACATAGCTACATTGGGTTTCCACAAGGCATAATTAGCATCGGGTAGCCAAACTAATGCCATGTTCGGGGTCGTAGGCCAACTGATGTCCTGTGTGGAATCATAGGCCGACTGATGCCATGTGCAGAGTTGTAGTCCAACTAGTGCCATGTTCGGGGTCGTAGGCCAGCTGATGTCCTGTGTGGAATCATAGGCCGACTGATGCCATGTGCAGAGTTGTAGTCCAACTAGTGCCATGTTCGGGGTCGTAGGCCAGCTGATGTCATGTGTGGAATCATAGGCCGACTGATGCCATGTGCAGAGTTGTAGTCCAACTAGTGTCATGTTCGGAGTCGTAGCCCAGCTGATGTGATGTTCTGATTCGTAGCCCAGCTGATGTGATGTAGAGGGTCGTGCATGGGAGGAATGATGAAGGGGTCAGTCGCATCGTGTGTCATCATCAGGGCGGGCCAAAATCGTAAAATTTTTCAAGCATATACGGTACCCCCCCCCCTTGTTTACACAGGTCCCCACCTGACCCCTCCCGCCACTTTCGCTAGGGACCCTGGGTTCCTCTCAATTTCTGCTTCCTTCCACCCCCCCCCATACAAAAAAAAAGTAACAGAAAAGCACTGCTTTCAATACTTTCATAAATCAATCAATCTCAATGCTCATATCAAATATCGTTTGTTGGCGAATGCCTCGTCAGAGCTCGGCTTTAACTATTTCTGTCTATTTGATCAAATAAAACAAAACATGAATACTTCAATAGTACTTTGACACGGTATGATATATGATGTCATTATGTCCACACAAAAAAGTAGGGGGGGCACTTACACTTTTTGGTCACCGAGAGACCTCTCCCTTTCTCTCTATCCCCATCTCTCTCTCTCTCTCTCTCTCTCCATCTCTCTCACTCTCCCACGTACAGAGTCTAACTTAGACAACGTCATAGTCATCACTAGGAAAAACCAATAAAACCAACTGATCACTTGACCCAATCAAGCAGCGAAGTGGTTTGTTTAACGACGGAGTCGTAACTTTGTTGCCACAACTCTTCCCCCCACCCCCCAACTGACAAGCTATCCGGACTTTGTCTTTGACCACTCCGAGTGATCACGAGGATGTCCGTATTTGGAGCCGAGTTTTTGTTTTCTTCATACATATTCCACTAGCTCAACTGCTTCCATCATTTCCACTATGTCCCAGTTCCACCAGATCCACCACCTCCGCCAGTAAGTGGGCATCTGACAAGTATTACAATGAATAATTTTCACGTTTGACGCCCCCAATAGTAGTTTATTGTTACAATACCTAACTCCCCAGAGGGCGCTGCTTAATAATTCATGCACCTTGTATCCGGAGACAGTGTCAGGCAACCTCTGCGCTGTGTTGTCAGTAGGCGATACTTCTTTCTCGGGCAGAGGCGTTTCATGGAAAGGGGGGGGGGGGTAGGAGGGTGAAACATGTTCATAGGAGGTGGTACATAGTTACTATGCCAGTCTTCTTAATCTTTATCAGGTCATTTTTCTAAATAATGCGTTAATGTGAAAATCAATACATTTTGTATCACTGAAATAGAGGGTGTGTGCGGCGGGGGGGGGGGGGGGGGGGCGCCGCTCGAGGTTAACCACCTGCGTTTCCGACGCTGGTATAAATTGTTTTCAATACGAGCGCACAGCCAGCGGAGTCACATGACGGTGCGATGACCATTGGTGCTATCCATTTGTGTCTGACACGAACACACATACTGTCAGTGACTGGACAAGTTGTCAGTGCGGCGTATAATAGCCCAGCCGGCCACCTAATGACACCCATTACTGAGACCGACTTTGATCCTGGACTGTGATGTCACACCACCACTTGGACGGACCGGTCAACGCGGTCATGGGAGATCCAATAATTGAGAACCTGGTATGGCATTAATTTGATATGGTCTTCAGCGACTTGTTTGGAATGAAATTATTTTATCTGGGGACCCTGTCTTGTTATATTTCATTGTTTCTATGGACCTAGTCTTGTTATATTTCAGGGTTTATATGGACCTAATCATGTCATATGTCATTGTTTGAATGGACAAAATGTCCGAAAATTTATAATTTCGATCCCAACAATCTTATAAGATCATACCAGCCATTGAGGTCCAGACATGAATGAGCTGTATGAATCTTCACTAATTACTTGAGTTTATCGAAATGATATAATTGCCTATATTCCTCAACTCCCCCCCCCCGATGACATTATGACAAATATTATCATTATATAATTGCCCATATTCCCCACCCCCCAATGATGCCATTATGCCACATATTATCACGATATATTGGCCCATATCCCCACCTAATACAATTATGCCACATATTATCATTATATATTGGCCCATATCCCCATGCCATTATGACACACATTACAATAATATAATGGCCCAATCCCCCCCCCCCCATGCCATTATGCCACATATTATCATTATATCTGATTTTCGCTGTCAGGCTGACCTCACCATGCACGTTCCAAGAATTCCCCGACTCTTTAGCTGCTTCTCGATTCCAATAAATTGTTATCAATGCGCAAAGTTTTCGGCCCCCACCCCCTCCCCCACACCCAGTGGCGTAGTGAGGGGGGAAAGGGGGGCATCATGCCCCGGGCGCTACTCACAAAGGGGCGCCAAATGGTATATTTTACTATAATATTGTATGGTTTTCGAATGGGGGGGACGCTAAAAAGGTATTGGGGGCGCTAAAAAGGTATTGTGCCCCGGGCGCGAGTTAAGCTCGCTACGCCACTGCCCACACCCACTCCATTCACCAACCAACCTTTCCTTAGTCCTCATTGTGATAAAATAATAAATTTCAAGTCTGCATTTACCCTGTTCTTACTTGGATACTTCAGAGATCGAACATGTCCTCTCAAGTCATGCTGGTATCGACTCCAAGTGCATGATTTGAATAATGAGCCGATTACAAGAGGCGCTCGAACCGGCGAATACGTGACGTCTCGTGACGTCACTTCCCGCACTGAGACACCACGAGGGCGGTCTATTAATAGACACTCGGGCCGGACTGTGATGAAGGTGGGCCCATGATTTCAGCACTTGGACACAGCGTGCAAACACAGAAATATATTTAGTCAAATGCATCCCCCTGGCTTCTGACTTATCGTTTGGGATATCGCCATGGCATAAGCACAGGGTTTGAGTGCCTCGAAGGTCAAAGGATGGTTTGACATACGGACAGAGTTTGGGTGGTGTAAGGTCAAGGTCGAATTGACATAAGCCACGGGTTTGAGCGTTGGAAGGTCGAGGTTACAGATATGACATAAGCACGGGTTCGTTGTGAAACGAACGATATGAATGACCTATTATCATGATCTACACACTGAAATCATGACACTTTGTACAGAATCATGTTATTTCTCACATCATTATTTTAAAGCCAGTGGCCTGAATCAAAAAAGTATAGTCACACACGAGCAACCTTGTCGGATTGACCGTTTCAGAAGACATCGGATCAAGAGAAAGAAACCTCTGGAGACATCGTATTGTCAGAATTCACCTCGAAAAGAATTCAAATCGTAAAGAATTCATCATGTGAGACATCCCCTTTGGAAAGTAATCACCTCGGAAAGAAATCTCCGAGGATAGAAATCACATCGGAAAGAAATCACCCCAGGAGAAATATCACCCATAGGAGAAATCAGCCCAGGAGAAATCTCTCAGAAGACTTCCTCTGAGAAACGAGCTCATGAGAAATTCCCTTAGAGCTATGACCGCAGGAGAACCTTAACTGCAGCAGCGGCAGCATCGTGTAGTCTTTTGTTTACGTGTAGGATGATGTTGGGAGAACGACAGCAGAAATTGTGTCCACATAAAACTGTTTCCCACATCAGACACTCTTGTCTACATCAGACACATCTAAATCAGACACTCTTTTTGGACATCAGACAGTTGTCCACCTCATGGGCCCTCCCTAACATGGACAACAAACTGTAGAGAAGAGACTGCAACCCACGTCCATCGATGAGTTTTACAGGACTCCCAAGATCTGCCACAGGACTCCCCAGATCTTTCACAGGATCCCCAAGATCTGCCACTGGGACCCCCCAAGATCTGCACAAGACTCCCAAGATCTACCACAAGACTCCCAAGATCTGTCACAGGATCCCCAAGATCTGCCACTGGACTCCCAAGATCTGCCACAGGACCTCCAAGATCCGCCACAGGACCCCCAAGATCTGCCACAAGACTCCCAAGATCTGCCACATGACCCCCAAGATCTACCACAGGACCCCCAAGATCTGTCACAGGACCCCCAAGATCTGCCACAAGACTCCCAAGATCTGCTACAGGACCCCAAGATCTGCCACAAGACTCCCAAGATCTGCCACAGGACCCCAAGATATACCACAGGACTCCCAAGATCTGCCACAGGACTCCCAAGATCTGCCACAGGACTCCCAAGATCTGTCACAGGATCCCCAAGATCTGACACATGACTCCCAAGGTCTGCCACAGGTCTCCACTCTCCAATTAATTCCTACAACAAAATCTTGAAAAGTCTGTTCGTCATTCAATAATCTCTACACCCTTGAATAATCTCTTCGGCATTGAATAATCTCTACGTCTTGCATAATGTCTACGCCCTTGAATAATCTTTTCGTCCTTGAATAATCTCTGCGTACTGAAATTATTGAAATAGATTTTAAAATTAAATTTTGTCCCAATCCACCCTGTCCCAACCCCGATAGACCTTGAATTTCACCCAAGAGATCCTCACTATCATCTCACTGATTCACCCTTAGCACCCCAAAGTGCCATCCTTCACACCCCCCCCCCCCCAGCGAAACATCTCTCGCACCGCTACTTTGGAGACCAATACGCCAGAGAAATACCCTCACCTACCCCTTACAGCTACCACCACACCCCCCCCCCCTTATTTTAAACACACTGCGAGAGATTTCCTTCAGATTTTTAAGCCAAACCTAGTGAGGGGGGGGGGGGGGGGAATCCTGTAAAAATCCTATGTTAATCCTAGGATCGATACCACAGTTGATATAATGACTTACCCGGCTCGACTTAATGAGGGATCGCTTAAAAGCTTCCACGGCGGACGAATCTAACATTAAGTACTCGACTATTTACCCCCAAACAAGCCATAGCCCCCCCCCCCCCCCAAATCACGCCACATCAGCTGCTGTGGGCGCACACACTGCTTGTCCCGTCCTCTGGTATCGGCGATGAACGAATACACTCAAATCGATATTGACAAGCTGTATATCTCCCGATGCGAATACAATCGGAATATTTGCTCATGTACTCGCGAGCGTCCACTTCCTTTGAGCGCGATCCGTCTTAAGCCCGGAAGTGAGAAGGGGGGAGGTAATGTGGCGACGCAAAGTTTCATTAAGAAGAGAGTAATCCCCCGATTAATGCCCCGCACTTCAGTCT
The DNA here is from genome assembly GCA_964017045.1 of Omphiscola glabra. Taxonomy (NCBI): domain Eukaryota; kingdom Metazoa; phylum Mollusca; class Gastropoda; family Lymnaeidae; genus Omphiscola; species Omphiscola glabra. The sequence continues at coordinate 24,875,994 of OZ024801.1, read as the reverse complement.
GATCATAGCCACAGGATGATGGACATTCAACGGTTAATAGACGCTGCTGCGTCCAGCGCTCAAAATACATAGTGGACCTGAGAAATTAAGGACGTCAGGCGTAGATCAACAAGAAATGGCAGTCACATTATCAAATGCGGGTTATTTATACGCGTGCTGTTAATGGATTTTAAAACTCGTTTTGTGTGGAAATGGTAGAGGGAGGTGGGGGAGTTGAGAAGGGAAGGGTAAGGTATGAGAAGGGTGGGTATGGGAAGGGAAGGGTATGAGAAAGGAAGAGTATGAGAATGGGAGGGTATGACAGAGAGAGAGAGAGAGAGTTTATGAGAAGGGAAGTTTATGATAAAGGGGGGGGGAATGAGAAAGGGAGAGTATGAGAAAGGAAGGGTATGAGAAAGGAAGGGTATGAGAAAGGGAGGGAATGAGAAGGGACGTTTATGAGAAAGGGAAGGAATGAGAAAGGGAGAGTATGAGAAGTGAAAGGTATGGGAAGGATAGGGAATGGGTAAGGGAGGTTTTGAGAAATTTAGGGCATGAGAAAGGGAGAGTATGAGAAAGGGATAGCATGAGAAAGGGAGAGTTTAGATGGGGATGGCAGGAAATGAATGGCGGGAGTGGGAAAGACGAGGGTAGCTAAAGGGAGATGGGTAAAGTACAGAATAGGATGGGGGTCGGGACGGTAGGTGAGAGGACGTAACCGGGGGTATGGGGGGCCATGAGAGGATTTATGGGAGTAGAGTGGCGGATGTTTTGACGCATCACAAAAGTGTTCACTGCGAGATTATATTTTTTTAATTTAAAAAAAAAAAAAAAAGATGGTTGGCATTTACAAATGGACTAACGTCTGCAAACTTAGTTGTACATGCTTGAATGTGTCTTGGCAGCGTGCTGCTTTTGGTTTCATCTTAAATATGCAGTCATTGCCTGTCGCTCTAAGTAAAACTGAATACCAGTGTACACCCACCGCCACCCTTGTTGGGTCTCGTTGAATGATTCATGGTTAAATCCTGCCGGAGAAAATGTTCAATTAAGTTAATGGGATTTTTGTAAAATGAAATTCCATTTTATATGTAGGAAAACGATAGGATTACAAACCCAATTTTTAAAAAAAAAATCTTAATTTTTTTTTTTTAAGAGGTGAGAAGAGAGGGAGATTGGAATTGAGAATGAGGGCGAGAAGGAGAGGGAGAGTGGAATGGAGAATGAGGGCGAGAAGGAGAGGGAGAGTGGAATGGAGAATGAGGGCGAGAAGGAGAAAAAGACGAAGATATGTGGGGTGGGGGTAGGGAGAACGAGAGAAAATAAAGAGATGCAAGGAGATAGCAAAAAGCTTAGAATGACTGATTTAGTCGACGGCAATTATGAACGGGAACAAAACAAAAAGAAAGAGTGAGAAGGGGAGGGGGGGGGGAGAGAGTGGAAAGATAGAAATAATGGAAGGAAGGAAGAAAAGAAACAAGTGAAGGACGGTACACGAATTGGAAATAATATATATAGATATATTAAAATAGACGCTCAAAAGTCAGTGTTTAAACGCGCGTTAAAATGTTATAAATAATTTAAAATTGCTTAAAAATGCATTACGCAGGTAAGGGTCTGTTGTACAGTAGTGTAGTGAGACACTAATGGAGTCCCTGGATTCGAATGAAATTTAAAAGAAACTTGGATATGTTTTATTTTATAAATTTTTCTAAATACTTTCAGTGTCTTTTTAAGAAAACAACCATTTTTTGTGTGCTCCTAACGTTAAATTATATTTTTTTAAAAATAAAAAAAAAATTGTCTAAATTTCGAAAAAAGAAAAATAATTTTATATTAAAATTGTTACTTGTATGTTATCGCCAAAAAGATGAACTCTTTAGTTTTTGTTAAACAGCGAATGCTTACAAAACTCCCCCGTGAAAGTGCCCCTTACGTTGCATGCACCTGATCGTGTGCCATCCGTTGACTCGTGTCTAACTGGCGTAATGTCTGTCCTGCACCCACCTTCGCGCCCCCCCTCCCCCACCTCCATCCCTACTCGCGTTCCTACAGTTAGGAAGCTTGACTACTGGAATAGAAGGACATCTTCTTACGGCTGGTTTTTTTTTTTTACAATTTTTTTTAAAAAATCCTTTATACCAAGTTACCTTTTGTACCTGTGTTTCTTGGTGGCAAAGTCTTCGGAAAAGCTAATTGATTCACTCCCCGTCAACCTATCGAGCTGAAACTTGGTACATGGACTCGTTGCCAATGACAACACGTTATTTCAAACTGTCAGCCCCACCACACAACGCCAACCCCCAACCCCCCCCCCCCCACACACACACAAATACGTTTTTTTCCTTATTTTTTCAAGGGGAGAGATGAAGGAAATATAATGCAACTATTTCTTAAGAACCGTAGCCCCCACTAAGTCGCGCAATAATGCAACTATTTCTTAAGAACCGTAGCCCCCACTAAGTCGCGCAATAATGCAA
>OZ024801.1:24611035-24868535 GCA_964017045.1 Omphiscola glabra | reverse complement strand
ATGAAATCTGGTAATAATAATGATGCATTAATTATGTCCTAATCATGTATGAAATCTGGTAATAATAATGATGCATTAATTATGTCCTAATCATGTATGAAATCTGGTAATAATAATGATGCATTAATTATGTCCTAATCATGTATGAAATCATGCACCAATGACGCATTAATTATGTATTAATCATGTATGAATCAGCCTATTAATCATATATTAATCAGCCTATTAATCGTGTATTAATCAGCACATGATAGGTGCCATCTTACCTACAATAAAAGCTTATGCAGATAAAGCTTTAAAATATAACTTAAATGTTTTAACGTCCTCTTTAACATTTTATATAAGAGATATTAAACCCTGGGGGGGGGGGGGGGGGGGGGGTTTGGGGGGGGGGCTCGCGAACCCCTGTGGATGCTAGGTGGCATTTTATGGGGGTGCAATGTGTGTTTATAAGAAACAGATGAGCCATTGAATTATAAGTTTTGATGTGAATAAATGTGGAAGTTTATACATTTCTTCATGAACATGTTACTCTAAGTAATAGTTCGGACTCACCCCCCCCCCCCCCCAACCAAAAAGCTCCCAGCATTCCGCGCAATAGAAAGGGACATAATCGCAAATCTATCACAAATCATAGTTTTTACACGATAACGTCCCTTGATCAACGCCGAACTAAGTCGATGGATCAATTGATTAAAGAAGACAACGACTAGAATCAGCACCCTCTCCTTGACGTAAGAGCAGATGGAGCATCAGGTGTTTCCCCCCCCCCCAACCACAACCACACACCACCCCTCGCCACCCCTTTCATCTCTCCCTCTTTACCTGGCGCCACCTACCTTCGTGACTCACCTGGCAGTCTGACGGAAGCGTGCCAGGCGGGCACCTGTTGATGCCGACAGGAGTCACGCAGACCCTCTGAATGGGTTACAGCGATGTCGTGAACAGGGCGAAGAGAAAAAGTCAGGTTGGAATGAAACACATCTAAATATTTAGAGATGCAGAGATAGAAAAAAAGGATTACATTTGTAAGAATATTTTTAATAACCCCCATCCTGATGAGCCAAAGACCCTCATATCAATGAGCCAAATACCCTCATATCAATGAGCCAAATAACCTCATATCAATGAGCCAAAGACCCTCATATCAATGAGCCAAATACCCTCATATCAATGAGCCAAATACCCTCATTTCAATGAGCCAAAGACCCTCATATCAATGAGCCAAATACCCTCATATCAATGAGCCGAATACCCCATACTGATGAGCTAAAGACTCCCATACTGAAGAGCCAAAGACATCCATACCGATTATCCAAAGACCTCCTTACTGATGAGCCAAAGACCCCATACTGATGAGCCGAAGGCCCCAACACTGATGAGTCAAGGAACCCCATACTGATGAACCATACACCCCCATACTGATGAGCCAAGGACCCCAAATACTGATGAACCATACACCCCCATACTGATGAGCCAAGGACCCCAAATACTGATGAACCATACACCCCCATACTGATGAGCCAAGGACCCCAAATACTGATGAACCATACACCCCCATACTGATGAGCCAAGGACCCCAAATACTGATGAACCATACACCCCCATACTGATGAGCCAAGGACCCCAAATACTGATGAACCATACACCCCCATACTGATGAGCCAAGGACCCCAAATACTGATGAACCATACACCCCCATACTGATGAGCCAAGGACCCCAAATACTGATGAACCATACACCCCCATACTGATGAGCCAAGGACCCCAAATACTGATGAACCATACACCCCCATACTGATGAGCCAAGGACCCCAAATACTGATGAACCATACACCCCCATACTGATGAGCCAAGGACCCCAAATACTGATAAGCCAAATTTGTGAATTTCAAGCGTTTTATTTGTTGTTGTTGGTGTTTTGTTGTAAATTCTGATTTTAAAAATCTTATTCATTACTCTAACTATAGATGTAACTTATTGTAAGCCCCTTTTACAAACATTAACAACAAGCTTACCCACCGATAGACCACCACCTTTCCGAACCAAGTAAATGAAAATAATGTTCAGCTAACAGAGACAATGGCTCCAAAATAGGAATATTTATCTCATCTTTTTTTAAAAAGTATTATTATTATAATTGTACAGTTAGATTCATCCCCCCCACACTCATGTAAATTTCCTTCAGGTTTCATTTTAACTAAGACCGGAAGTAACCCCCCCCCTCCCCCCCTTTCCCATTGTTTATAGAAATACACAGGTGAACCGAAATATCCGTCAATAACCTCGTCTTTCGTGAACTAGCGCCTTCCACAGGATTGATTATACCTCCCCACTTCCAATTCATTGATTATACCTCTCCACTTCCAATTCATTGATTATACCTCTCCACTTCCAATTCATTGATTATACCTCCCCACTTCCAATTCATTGATTATACCTCTCCACTTCCAATTCATTGATTATACCTCCCCAGTTCCAATTCATTGATTATACCTCACCCCTTCCAGTTAATTGATTCAATCTGTGTCATAATTCCAGATGATTTTGAACCCCTATGATTATATTCCATAATACGACTAAAGTTTACCTCCACAAGTCTACATCCATCGTTTTCCTTCCATTGTTCTACCTCAATGGGTCGCCTTCCATTGTTCTACCTCCATCGTTTTCCTTCCATTGTTCTACCTCCATCGTTTTCCTTCCATTGTTCTACCTCCATCGTTTTCCTTCCATTGTTCTACCTCCATCGTTTTCCTTCGATTGTTCTACCTCCATCGTTTTCCTTCGATTGTTCTACCTCCATCGTTTTCCTTCCATTGTTCTACCTCCATCGTTTTCCTTCGATTGTTCTACCTCCATCGTTTTCCTTCCATTGTTCTACCTCAATGTGTCTCCTTCCATTGTTCTACCTCCATCGTTCTCCTTCCTTTGTTCTACCTCAATTTGTCTCCTTCCATTGTTCTACCTCCATCGTTTTCCTTCGATTGTTCTACCTCCATCGTTTTCCTTCCATTGTTCTACCTCAATGTGTCTCCTTCCATTGTTCTACCTCCATCGTTTTCCTTCCATTGTTCTACCTCAATTTGTCTCCTTCCATTGTTCTACCTCAATGTGTCTCCTTCCATTGTTCTACCTCAATGTGTCTCCTTCCATTGTTCTACCTCAATGTGTCTCCTTCCATTGTTCTACCTCAATGTGTCTCCTTCCATTGTTCTACCTCAATGTGTCTCCTTCCATTGTTCTACCTCAATGTGTCTCCTTCCATTGTTCTACCTCAATGTGTCTCCTTCCATTGTTCTACCTCAATGTGTCTCCTTCCATTGTTCTACCTCAATGTGTCTCCTTCCATTGTTCTACCTCAATGTGTCTCCTTCCATTGTTCTACCTCCATCGTTTTCCTTCCATTGTTCTACCTCCATGGGTTTCCTTCCATTGGTGTCATTCCATTGTTCTACCTCCATGTGTCTCCTTCCAATGGTCTACTTCCATTGGTCTTCGTTGGTCTGGTTTAATTGGTCTACTTCCATTGGTCGTTTTCCAGTTGAGAAATATTACTGATAAAGATGAGGGTTAAAGTTTGTTACATGGAATTCCTTATAGTAGACCTGCACAACTGAAAATGTAAGGCGGGACGGAATATTTTATGAAAAACGTATGCGGGCCGAAAGATAATAGGACGGGGGGGGGGAGCTATTTTGAAAATAATAATTATAATATTTTGTTACTTCGTGGGCCGCAAAGTGCGTGCTGGTGGGCCGCATGGGACCCTCGGGCCGAACGTTGTGCAGGCCTGCCCTACAAGATCTTAGCTCGGAACGCGTGCGACAGAGAGAGACAGAGAGAAAATGAGAGAGATTGAGAGAGAGTGAGAGAGAGGATGAGAATGAGAGACGGAATGAGTGACAGAAAGAGAGAGAGAAAGAGAGAGAAAGAGAGAATGAAGGAAAGAAATGAGAGACGCAGGGAGAGAAAGAGAGATAGAGAAAAAGCTCGAGAGAGTGGAAGAGAAAGAGATAGAGAGAAAGAGATATCATCGACATTGTAATGACATTGGTTTGAACTGTCGCCATGGAGACATTCCAGAAGATTCATCTGCCGCTCTACGCACTCATCTGGTGCTCATCTGCCGCTCTACGCACTCATATGGTGCTCATCTGCCGCTCTACGCACTCATCTGGTGCTGCCAAAGATGGACAAATCTGTCGATATATTTACCACGACCCATGCGTATGTCTCCTTCTGCTAAAGTACATTAAGGAAATGTTTTCAATAACAACACAAATGTTTCAAAAGAAGCGCTCTACTTTCAACTAAATCAAATTAATTTCAAAACGAATCAGGACCGGAAATGGCTTGGCTCCGTATTGCCTCGACCTGACTGAAGTCTTAAGAACTCCACCAATCGAAGGACTAGATGGTGTGGTCAACAGATGTCACGTGGGAGGAGAGGAGCCTATGGCATGTTAAGCGATGGGATGGGTGGTTGCAGATGGAGCGGTCGGCCCCGGACGGCGTTTCTTTGTGTCACAAATGACTGGGGCGGGGGTACAGGACAGAGCTCAATTTGACTTATAGGATGGACTTAAATTGCGGTTAGTTTTGGGAAGGCATTGATAAGTTGGGGTTAACGACGGAAATTCCTAATTGACCGGGAATGAGGGGGGGGGGAGGTATGGATGGGTTAATGGCTAACTATCCTGGACCACATAGGGTGGTACAGAAATTGTATATAAGATAGGACTCTTCGTGACATAGGGAGAGCTTCGTGGACGGTGATTAGGAAGTTGTAGACGCAGCGTGACTAGACTTAGTTGAGGGTAGAACCAGTGATAGACTGTTAGTCAGGTGTTAGAGTGGGGGAAGAGGCTTTACTTAGTTTGTTATGCTCACCAATACAACATTTATCTAACGCTGTTGCTGAGGAGTCGTTTGGTCATTCGTTAATGTTCTGTGGTTTTCTTCGTTGTACTTCTCAAACGTCTGCATTAGTGAACCATCACAGAGAGGAACGGCTCCGTACTATTTACGAGACCACCAATACCACTTGGTACATGACCATAATTACGGGCCATACCTCATAATACCATCTAATCTGTGACACTTTAGTCTTATAATAAAGGGCGGCATTTTTAGGCCAACTGCAGAGGTTTTTTTTTAAACATGAAACAAAACAAAAAAAAGGGGGTGGGGCTGCCTCGTGTAGCCCTAACTCTAGCTACGCCACTGGGCCGAAACATACGCAATGCTTTGTGTGCTTAAAAATTATTTTTGAAAAATATGTTATTTTAGAAAAGGATTATCATACATGCTGGTAAAGTTGTGTGGGGGAGGGGGCGCACTGAGCCGGGATGGGGGGGGGGCAACTATTCCCCCCCCCCCCCCCCAAAAAAAAAATCGCGGGCAAAAAATAAAACACTACTTTTTAAAATGAAATGATGAAATAACAAATTTCATCAAATTTTAACCAAAGTTTCAGGTGAAATTGGACGCTCCGTTTCTTAAGGTTCCTATTACGCTAGAGCTCATGTACGTCCCTTGGTTATGGTCACTTGGCATAGGCGTATTCGATTACACGTTACACGAAGATCATTACCCACGTTTTGGTTTGTTCAAGGTTCGGTATACATATAACAGTAATCATTGTCCCATCCATCACACATTTTTTTTTATATTCAAACCCCTCTTTTAAAAACAACAGGAACCAGATTAAAATGTGTGACCATTAATTAACTCACACTGGACTTGTAACCAATTTTTTAAACTAATTTTATGACGGATATCGGAACTTATATTTGTACTTAAATTGGAACTTACTTTGGAACTTATATTAGAACTTATATCGGAACGAATATTTCAACTGATATAGCCCAATATAGTAACGGTGATATCAGTAATTAATCATTCGCAGATCAAAATCGTTTAAGAACTCGGAGATCACAGCCCACGGGGTAGTTTTGGCATCTGACAAATGTCGATAAAATTTCCCCCAATAAACCTGGCATATTGAACTAATTTAGGGATGGTATCAAGTCTCTGACGTTATTGGCCAGGTAATTACGTGACGTGGAGACAGACTACTTCCGGTTCAGAATTATTAGCTAAAGAGTAGACTCCCTGATTAAAATGTCGTGGTGATGTAGCTTTTGTAAAAACAATTTTTTTTCCTTCCTTTACTCCCCCCCCCCCCCCATTTTCAACACCATTTTATGCACACGTTGGGTTGGGGAGGGAGAGGGAGACTTTGTACGAGAAAATGCCAGAACAAAATAGGCCGTCCTAATTAAAGGTGCCACGTCACACACAAATATTCATCAGCAGAGGTTCTAATACCAACAGCTGTAAGGACATTAGTACCGAACCGAACTGCCATTTCCACCAATCGTTGATCATGTCAGTGGTATAAAACTAGCACGCATTTATTTCCTTACAGATACCATTTTGTTTAGAGGATTTTATACGATTTTGTTACATTTACCATCATAAATTATCTTTCTCATCAGCTTTCTGACATCAAGTGACATCGTGTCCTGCTTTAGAGGACATCATTTCATGTCTTTATATGACATCATTTCATATCATTTGATGACATCATTTCATGTCATAAGATGACATCATTTCATGTCAATAGATGACACCATTTCATGTCATTAGATGACATCATTCATGTCACAAGATGACATCATTTCATGTCATTGGGTGACATCATTTCATGTTATTAGATTACACCATTTCATGTCATTAGATGACATAATTTCATGTCTAGGTGACATCATTTCATGTCACTAGATGACATCATATCATGTATTTAACTGACATTATGTCATGGTTTTAACTGACAACACTTCACGGATTTAAATGACATAATTTCATCGATTTAATGACATAATTTCATCGATTTAATGACATAATTTCATCGATTTCAATGACATAATTTCATCGATTTAATGACATAATTTCATCGATTTCAATGACATAATTTCATCGATTTCAATGACATAATTTCATCGATTTCAATGACCTAATTTCATCGATTTATTGACATAATTTCATCGATTTAATGACATAATTTCATCGATTTAAATGACATAATTTCATCGATTTCAATGACATAATTTCATCGATTTAATGACATAATTTCATCGATTTCAATGACATAATTTCATCGATTTAATGACATAATTTCATCGATTTCAATGACATAATTTCATCGATTTCAATGACATAATTTTATCGATTTCAATGACATAATTTCATCGATTTCAATGACATAATTTCATCGATTTCAATGACATAATTTCATCGATTTCAATGACATAATTTCATCGATTTAATGACATAATTTCATCGATTTCAATGACATAATTTCATCGATTCAATGACATAATTTCATCGATTTCAATGACATAATTTCATCGATTCAATGACATAATTTCATCGATTTCAATGACATAATTTCATCGATTTCAATGACATAATTTCATCGATTTAAATGACATAATTTCATCGATTTCAATGACATAATTTCATGGCGTATCTGCTCTCCCGTGGATCCTATCGTCTCTCGTGTGGATGTCATCTTTCCTCGCGGTGCTACCAAAGTGTCTAGTGTTTTATACATCGTGTCTCGCGTGCATACCGTCGTGACTCGCGTGCATATTGTCGTGTCTCGTGTGCATACCGTCGTGCCTCGTGTGCATACAGTCGTGTCTCGTGATCACACCGTCGTGTCTCGTGTGCATACCGTCGTGTCTCGTGTGCACACCGCCGTGTCTCGTGTGCACACCGTCGTGTCTCGTGTGCACACCGTCGTGTCTCGTGTGCACACCGTCGTGTGCATACCATCCTGCGTCCTTAGGATGTGTCCTCCCATTATGGATTGTTGTGCACATGGCATCGCATGTTGACATCAGGTGGTGGTTATAAAGAGACGGGGGGGACCTTTCTCAACACTTAGGTAATCAGCCTCATCAAAACGGGGATTCACCTCTATCCTACCTGCCAATCACGTTTTGACAATATCGACCACTACACCCGACACATCCACGAATCAAATTTTAAAGTATATTCCAAATGTGACCCTAATTATTGGAAGCGAAATCTTTTTGTTTTTGTTTTTTTGTTGTTTTTTGTTTTCCTTAAAGGGGGAGATTGGCTTTGAGAAGCTTTTTTAAAATGAAGGGCTGAGTAGAAAAAGTACTTAAGTTACAATTTTTCAAAGCTGAGTTAAGACATGCATTATATTTGATTGCTTTCCCTGAATCATTCCTGTAAATATCATTCATGGAAAATGTCCACAAGTGTTTGATTCAGAGTTACCAGGAACAGATTTTAATGTATCTAAATAAGAATTTAAAAATTTTAAACTCAATTTTCTCAAAACTTCAAAAATACACTTAAGTACTTTTTCTACTCGGCCCTTCAAATTATTTATTTTGGAGAAATTCGCCCTCAAAGTTTTGGAGGCTTGTCTTTTATTTAATCTAATGCCCTCAAGAAAACCAAGGGGCCGTCGAGCCTTAGCTCACTATGTCTTCGTACGCCCTTCTTATGCCCGTCTTGTGCCCTTCCCATTGTGCCCAACCCGACCGCTCGTTATATCGGGCCGCGGTTTGGCACTCGGGAAGCACTTCTATCTAATCGGCTCGATTCCTTGCGACTCCAGTTCTTCGACTCCGGCCTCTTTGATTCCGGATATAAACGTTGCATTTATGTTCCATATATTGGCCGACACCCCCTTAACCCTTGACCCGTAACCCTTCAGAGCAGAATGTATGTTACTATAAATTTCGGCTGCTTCAGTTATATCACTGAACATGAGCTACTTCTGTACACATTTCTAACCCTTACTACATATCTCCCCAAAACCTCTACCACTCATCTCACCTAATTCTACTACACATCTCCTAAACCCCTATCCCATATCTCCCCAACTCCTATCCCATATCTCCCCAACTCCTGTCACGCATCTCCCCAAAAAACTTCTACAAACTTTCAGAGACCCTTACCACATCTCTTCTAAACTTCTGCTACACATCACTCCAAGGCCCTGCCACATCTTTTCCAAATTCCTGCTATACATCCCCCAGAAAGCAATGCAAGATCTCTTCCAAACTTCTGCTACACCTCACTCCAAGGCCCTGTCACATCTTTTCCAAATTCCTGCTATACATCCCCCAGAAAGCAATGCAAGATCTCTTCCAAACTTCTGCTACACCTCACTCCAAGGCCCTGTCACATCTTTTCCAAATTCCTGCTATACATCCCCCAGAAAGCAATGCAAGATCTCTTCCAAACTTCTGCTACACATCACTCCAAGGCCCTGCCACATCTCTCCCAAACGTGGGCTACAAATCACCCCCATGCAAGGCCCTGTCACATCACTCCCAAACGTGGGGCTACATATCACCCCCAAGCAACGCCCTGCCACATGTCTTCCAAACTCCTGCTACACATCACTCCAAGGCCTTGCCACAATATGCGCCTAGCTATAGTAAAGAGGGAGAGTGCGAGCGTTCAGATCAATAGTTTGTGCTGTCGTTAGTTTCACTATAGGTTGGGAGGGCCTAGAGGTTGGGAGGGCCTAGATGTTGGGGTGACTAGATGTTGGAGTGCCTAGATATTGGGGTGCCTAGATGGTGGGGTGCCTAGATGTTGGGGTGCCTAGATGTTGGGGTGCCTATATATTGGGGTGCCTAGATGTTGGGGTGCCTAGATGTTGGGGTGCCTAGATGTTGGGGTGCCTAAATTTTGGTAATGCCTAGATGTTGGGGAGTGCTAGATGTTGGGAAAGCCTAAATTTTGGGAATGCCTAGATGTTGGGGAGTGCTAGATGTTGGGAAAGCTCAAATTTTGGGAATGACTAGATGTTGGGGAGTGCTAGATGTTGGGAAAGCCTAAATTTTGGGAATGCCTAGATGTTGGGGAGTGCTAGATGTTGGGAAAGCCTAAATTTAGGGAATGACTAGATGTTGGGAATGCTTGCTGTTGTGAAAGCCTAAATTTTGGGAATGTCTAGATTTTGGGAAAGCCTAAATTTTGGGAATGCCTAGATGTTGAGAATGCTTGCTGTTGGGAAAGCCTAAATTTTGGGAATGGCTAGATTTTGGGAATGCCAAAAAGATGATTTTGGTGGCAGGCTGTCGTCGCGAGAAGGTTTGTTTGTGAGAGGGTGTGAGGGAAGAGATGTGTGTGAAAGTGAGAGAGGTGATGTGTGAGAGAGAGGGAAAAAAAGATGTTTTCGAAAGTGAGAGAGGAGACACGTAGGAGACAAAATATACGTGCAAAAGGGACAGAAGCGATGCGTGTGAAAGTGAGAGAAGAGATTTGTGTTATTAATTTATAATAATAATATCACCCGTCTCCCATCTATCCTCTCCCATTCACCCTATCATATCCACCCTCTACCATCCATCCTTTTCTTTGTATTAAAATCACCCTCCTTCTTTTCTCCATCTCCCCTCTCTCTCTCTCTCTTTCTCTCTCTCTCTTTCTTTCTCTCTTTCTTTCTCTCTCTGTCTCTCTGTCTCTCTCTCCCTATGTCTCATGATCATCGAGCTGTCAGAAACTCGTAAACAGCACCCTCTCCCCCCCCCCCCCCCGATTAACATAAACGGGCGAGGACACAAAGCGTGCCGGGCGGCCATTGTTGGCACAAATCCCCAGTAAGTTGTGAGACTTCTCTCAACTCATTGAGTCTCTTGTGGACGAATAACGTGGTCACTGGATGGCACTTGACTGGTCCTCAAACGACTTCATGTGTACACAGACACAGTCTGGCGCCTTTCACAGTGCCTCAAACAATCTCATCAGAAAATTGTTTTAAGCAGCGGTTCTCACCTCTTTGGGTCGCGGCCCCTTTTGGTAGTCGAACGACCCTTATACAGGGATCGCCCAAGACCACCAGAAAACATATTTATGAAGTAGCAACGAAAACAATTTTATGATTTTGGGGTCACCACAACATGATGAACTGTATTAAGGGGTCGCGGGATTAGGAAGGTTGAGAACCGCTGGTTAAAAGGATGAATATCTTTCTTGATTTTTTTTCATTTATTCTTAGACAAATCCAAGAATCACTTTCGCCCCGTACTGGCAAAATTTGATCGATTTCATCTCAATCAATATTTCAATACAACAATGGGCTGTTGTTGTTTTTGAGTACAATGGAGAGTTCATTGTTAAACACCTTTAAACAGCGTTGATCAACTTCATTCCTTTGTGTTGATATTTCTTGCTCGTGAGGATGTATGTAGGCTCGGGATATGTGGTTGGGGGGGGTAGGGGTGCGTGGTAGGTGGGTGTCATGTTGCCTATGTTGGGGCTAAATTTCTTCCCTAAACAAACTTGTTTAACAAATAAACATCGCATATAAAAGGAAATTTTTCTTGTTAAAAACTATCCAACAAAACCTTGGGGGTGGGGGGGGGGCGACGGGGATGGGGACCTATTCACGTCCCCGGAAGGGGGGGCAGGTACATCACGGCTGAAAAGTATTAGGTGGTGCCCCATCAAAGCGTTGGGGGCCCAGATGCATCATGGCTGACAATGTATTAGGTGTTGACCCATCAAAGCGTTGGGGGCCCAGGTACATCATGGCTGACAAAGTATTAGGTGTTGACCCATCAAAGCGTTGGGGGGCCCAGGTACATCATGGCTGACAATGTATTAGGTGTTGACTCATCAAAATGCTGGGGGGCCCAGATACATCATGGCTGACAATGTATTAGGTGTTGACTCATCAAAGCGTTGGGGGCCCAGATGCATCATGGCTGACAATATATTAGGTGTTGACCCATCAAAGCGTTGGGGGCCCAGGTACATCATGGCTGACAAAGTATTAGGTGTTGACCCATCAAAGTGTTGGGGGGCCCAGGTACATCATGGCTGACAATGTATTAGATGTTGACTCATCAAAATGCTGGGGGGGGGGGGCCAGATACATCATAGCTGACAATGTATTAGGTGTTGACCCATCAAAGCGTTGGGGGGCCCAGGTACATCATGGCTTACAATGTATTAGTTGTTGACCCATCAAAGCGCTGGGGGCCCAGGAACATCATGGCTGACAATATATTAGGTGGTGACCCATTAGTGCTGGGGCCCAGATACATCATGGCTGACAATGTATTAGGTGGTGACCCATCAAAATGCTGGGACCCAGATACATCATGGCTGACAATGTATTTGGCAAAAGTTTAAGTTTTATCGATACCTTTTGAGTTTGGAAATGAGCTAAGACCAGAATAAAATTTACTCATGAGAAAATGACCATCATCAAAATATTGATATCTCGTGACTCATTCCAAGAATACCATAATGAAAGGTAGAATCTGAAACGCTATAAATAGATCTGACCAGTCCACCCGAAGGTCATTGACCTATTTAAGTGATTTACCAGTTATCTCCCGGTCGCCTTTGTTCTTCAACTCTACGTGGCCCAGCTTGTTTCGAAGTCCTGTTGTAGCCATACTGTTTGATTATATTTTTTCGAATGTAAATATAATTGTCAACTTGTGCTTGTTAGATTGAATTTGTTAACTTGGGATTGTCAGTTTGTCATCGTTCACCTGGGATTGTTAACTTTTTATTGCCAATTTATCCGTTCAGATTGACATTAAAATAAATTTCTCCAAACTTTATTTTGTTCCATTCATTATTTTTATAATGACTTTAAAAAGAACGCAAAAAAAAAATATTTTAAAAGAAAAATATATTTATGTTCACTTCATCTATCTAGTGTGATCAACGCGTCACATTGCGTCCATCATGTGGTCGCTCTGTGAGGTCCACGCGCCACATTACGTCCATCATGTGGTCGCTCTGTGAGGTCCACGCGTCACATTACGTCCATCATGTGGTCGCTCTGTGAGGTCCACGCGTCACATTACGTCCATCATGTGGTCGCTCTGTGAGGTCCACGCGTCACATTGGGGTCCATCATGTTTTCATTCTGTGAGGTCCACGCTTCATATTTTGTCCATCACGTGTTCACTCCGTGTGGTCCACATGGTGAAATTTGTCAATCATGTGGTCACCCTATGTGGCCCACAAGGTGAGATTGATCCATCATGTAGTTACCCTTGTGTGGTCCACACGTCAGACTTCGACCTTCGTGTGAAGTCGCCTCCCTGCCGGCATATTACACTTTAATAGCCCTTTGAAAGACACGGCCATTTTGTAGGTCAGCTGAACAAACACTCTGACTTCCGGTTCCTGTAGATGTAATCAGCCATCTTAGCTGTCTCTGATTGGAATAACATAAATAGGGCTAATGAGTTCAAATCCCGAGAGCCAACTGGCCCCCAGGTAGACAGGCCATATCGGGGCTATTTGCAGCTCATAAACGGAACATCTTGAAAACATAGACTCGTCACGTCGGTGCTATATCCATTTAGTTTAGACATTCAAACGTAGACATTCAAATATATGTTGACATTTCCAACATTGACATCAACTATAACTATAAGTTAAGACATTCAATCATAGACAACAGCTATAAGTTAAACCATTGAAACATAGACATTCAAGCATAGACATTCAAACATAGACATTAAAACATAGACATTCAAACATAGACATTCAAACATAGACATTCAAACATAGACATTCAAACATAGACATTCAAACATAGACATTCAAACATAGACATTCAAACATAGACATTCAAACATAGACATTCAAACATAGACATTCAAACATAGACATTCAAACATGGACATTCAAACATAGACATTCAAACATAGATATTCAAACGTAGACATCAAATATCTATACTGAAGCCAACAAATCCGCAACTGAACTTTGAGATTATCTTTATTGACACGCTTCTGTGACAGCATCGTCTTGTACATAATGATAAATTATCATAAATAACATGATTATTTGTCATAAATAACATGATGAATTGTCATGAATAACAGGGTCTGGCTAAGACCAAATAACAGGGATGGCTAAGACCAATTAACAGGGTTTGGCTAAGACCAATTTTGGTGCATCACGCTAGTGGCGTAGGAAGAGAAAAGGGTTGGGGGGAGGGGGGTGGTTTGCGGGCTCCGATATTTGGCGGTATTTTTTCTCTTAGTATTGAGTCTTTTTCTCTTAGTATTGAGTCTTTTTCTCTTAGTATTGAGTCTTTTTCTCTTAGTATTGAGTCTTTTTCTCTTAGTATTGAGTCTTTTTCTCTTAGTATTGAGTCTTTTTCTCTTAGTATTGAGTCTTTTTCTCTTAGTATTGAGTCTTTTTCTCTTAGTATTGAGTCTTTTCTCTTAGTATTGAGTCTTTTTCTCTTAGTATTGAGTCTTTTTCTCTTAGTATTGAGTCTTTTTCTCTTATTATTGAGTATTTTTCTCTTAGTATTGAGTCTTTTTCTCTTAGTATTGAGTATTTTTCTCTTATTATTGAGTCTTTTTCTCTTAGTATTGAGTCTTTTTCTCTTATTATTGAGTCTTTTTCTCTTAGTATTGAGTCTTTTTCTCTTATTATTGAGTATTTTTCTCTTAGTATTGAGTCTTTTCTCTTAGTATTGAGTCTTTTTCTCTTAGTATTGAGTCTTTTTCTCTTAGTATTGAGTCTTTTTCTCTTATTATTGAGTATTTTTCTCTTAGTATTGAGTCTTTTTCTCTTAGTATTGAGTCTTTTTCTCTTATTATTGAGTCTTTTTCTCTTAGTATTGTAGAGAACCTTAATGCGTCTCTATTCTATAATTAATCTGCAACCTTGTACACTGTCTCTCGTGTGCACCAATATGACAAAACAATTAGGGTTATAGTCTTTGAACATTTAATTGTCTTATCCTTTGACTTCACTTATTTCTCTCGCTCTCTCTGTCGTACTCCACTCCGACTGTCACGGTCCCTCTCTAACTCCCGTCCGTCCACCTGCCTGCCCGGCTGAGTTCTCCCCGGCTGAGTTCCTCTTAGTCCCGTCCTACTGTCCCTTTTATAAATCCCAAGTTCCCAGGGCCCCAATCCCCTTCTTATGTAACACACCGCGTAATAGGTCATAAACCAAGGCCGCCATTCCTTCGCGGCAATCTGACAAGCTTGACACTTTGTTTGATGTAGGACTCCCCCACCATCCCTTACGGGTCGACTATGGTCTGGACACTCGAATATCACTTTAGGAAATGGCGTCAGCGGGCCGTCGAGCTTAAGCTCCTTATGCCCTCCCCGGCGCCCACCCGCACCTGCCGGCCGCCTCGGCGGCAGGCCGTGCGGAAGGGCGCCAGAGACCTCCCCGGGCGTGGAGCGTCCCCGCCCGCAACCGCTCGATCGGGTTCGCCGGCGGAGACCCTCCACGACCGGAGACATCTGGTCGACCAAAGACGCTGTGTTTCAAGCGTCCGTAGTCCACTCTCCCAGGGGCCGGGACGGTAAATTAACGTCCTAATATCTCCCCCCACCCGTCCCGTGGAAGCATCGGACGCCCTCTAAGAGGGATTCTACAGTGGGTTTCCACCTCGCGACTAGTTCGCGAAATAGCTGGGACGAAACGGTTGCCTAGGAGCAGCTTTCTCAGGGCTGCATATTTAGAATCACCGGCTATAGGCTTCCACCACAGCCTATAGCCTCATATCCCTTAACGGCAACTTGTAATCATGATCCCTACCCTGTGTTTGCCTTTTCTTCCCCCTGTGAAGCATCACAGGTGGCAGCCCTGTAGGAGCTGTTTATTCCAGCAACTACCATGCATGGCCGTGTCTGCCACGCGGGACACGCAATGGTTGTAATGTGCCCCGGGTTAACGCCGAGGGGGTCGGTGGCCAGCGCTTCCAAATCGGCAAGTCACTACAGACTTGTCAACCGGAATCCCGGGGGGGGGGGGGTCTGGACACTCAACGGGTCGACTATTGTCTGGACACTCCACAGTATTGAGTCTTTTTCTCTTAGTATTGAGTCTTTTTCTCTTGGTATTGAGTCTAGAGGCGCTGCATATTCGGCCAGGGCGCAGTTTTTTTTCGTGGAAGGGGGCGGCAAAAATATCGGCCTGCCCAGGGCAGCACTGACCTTAGTTACGTCACTGCATGTCCACGTTAGTGTCACGCTATGTTCCCCGTTGTTATCACACTATTTCCTCTTTGTTGTCACACTATGTCCAACGTTGTTGTCACACCATGTCAACGCTGTTCACACATGTCCACGTTAGTGTAGCACTGTGTCTCACGTTGCAATGGTCAATATATGTCCACGCTACAAATGTAAAACTGTGTCCAGGCTACTAGGATCCCGCTGTGGTCACGTTGCTAGCGTCGCCGTGATAACGCTACAAGGGTCGCGGTGAGAACATTAACATCACTCACAGCGGTTACCCCCCCCCCCCCGGGGCCTCGGCCTCGTTTCCATGGCAACACCGCCATGGATACATCATCGATAGGGAGGTCTTATTAATGCCCTGTTCTAAACACCACCTGAGGCCGGCCATTTTGATTGAGCTCCTTGTTGTTCTGTTTCTTTGTTCTGCTTATTGTCTCTGTTTCAGAACACAGTCGAACATCAACGACCTTGGCTCGTGACCCTGGCCATTTGAGTTGATGGAGAAACTTAAACATTTTTTTTTAAAAATTAATAATGTGTTTACCAAAAATTTTGCGTGCAGCTTATTTGTTCACAGTCGCAGCTTATTTGGTGACCGCTTATTTGTTCACAGCTTATTGGTTGACAGCTTGTTCGGGCACAGCTTATTTGGGAACATCGTAATGGGCACAGCTTATTCGGGTACTGATTGTTTCGGCACAGCTTATTTGTTGACAGCTTATTTGGGAATAGCGTATTTGTTGACAATATTGACATCTTATTTGTGCACAGCTAATTTGTTGACAGCTTATTTGGGTTCAGATTATTTGGGCACAGCTTATTTGTTGACGGCTTATTTGGGCACAGCTTATTTGTCGACAGCTTATTTGGGCACAGCTTATTTGTCGACTGCTTATTTGTGCAGCTTATTCGGGCCTTACTTTTGTTATTATTTTTTTTTTTTAATTTAATTTAATTTCTCTACCGGTCGCTTCAATGTAAGTGGAGGACGTACTTTTAAAACAGGAGAAAAAAAACAAAATACTTCTTTTACATTAATAACAGGAAGTTATGCCTCTCGACAAGAACGTGGGGGTGGGGGAGAGACCGGGGGGGGGGAGGTACAACAACGACGAAATAACACAACTCAACACCGTATGCAGCAGTGTAAACAACATCAAGCAAACAATACAACTGACAGTAGCATGACCCACTAGAGTAGTTCTAGTGGGTCGTGACTGTAGACGGCGTCCCGTAGACGCATCGGGCAGGACGGACGGAGTAGGTACAGGATGTAAGGTAGAGAGAGATATCACCTGGCTCGGTGACGGGGCAGCGGATCCGAGGAGAAATCTGGACAAACAGGATCGTAAGACGAGACTCCACTTGAGAGGAACGGGACCCTCATTAGTTTTCGTGGCTTTTGTTATGTAAGCCAGAGGCTGGTTGCGCTAAGTTGGTTTTGGGGCCTGAATCATCTAGGTCAGGTCAGTGGCGTAGCTAGGGGGTCGGGCCCGGCGTTGCTGTGCCGCCCCGGGCGGGTCACGTTTTTCCCTCGCCCCTTCCATGAAAAAATCAGCACCCCACCATGTACAGAACGCCTTTACCGCACATTACGGACTGCCCTTTCCTAAACCACTTTTTTCAAAGGGTTGCGCTAATAGGTCAGGGCGGGAATTATGTAGGTCAGCGAATACGTATGTAGGTCGGGGCTTGGGTTATACAGGTCAAGGATTAGTTACTAGGTCAATGGAAGGGGTCGGGGCTTCTTTTGTGTAGGTCAAGGTTTGATGCGGGTCGCGGTGGTGTAACTAGATTAGTGGAAGGGGTCATTGTTTATTAGAAGGGGTCAAGGCTTGTTGGAAGGGGTCAAGGCTTGTATTGTCCGTAATTAAAAGTCATGCCACTGTGGTGATCTGACGAAGCACTGAGGTTATGCCAATGGAGCACTGAAGTACTGCCAATGGAGCACTGAAGTCCTGCCAATGGAGCACTGAAGTCATGCCAATGGAGCACTGAAGTCATGCGGGTGCTGGGTGGCCGAGTGGTCTAAACTGAGCAAAATCTCAAGTTGATGGTCTGGAGTTCAATCCCCGCCAAAGCCCAGTCAAGCAAACACACCACCAGTACCCCGGGTGGATGGGACTCGTTAACCTTGGACGGCAACTCATCTAAGAGAAGGAAACTCTGAATTCAAACCCGGCGATGGAGTCCCGATAGGCGGATAACATTGATACAATGAAACATTCCGGCAACTCCCGGGTGGATGGGACTCGTTAACCTTGGACGGCAACTCATCTAAGAGAAGGCAACTCTGAATTCAAACCCAGGAGATGGGGAGATGGAGTTCACATGCGCCTAACTGGCCTCTCGAACATCGAACCTTGTAACGCGCTTCGAGCCTTTGGGAATGAAGCGTGATTTCTCAAATTTCTCAAATAAACTTCATTATTATTATTATTATTACTATGCCAATGGAGCACTGAAGTCATGCCAATGGAGCACTGAAGTCATGCCAATTGAGCACTGACATTATACCAATGGAGCACTGAAGTCATGCCAAAGGAGCACTGAAATCATGCCAAAGGAGCACTGAAGTCATGCTAATGGACCACTGAAATCATGCTAATGGAGCACTGAAATCATGCCAATGGAGCACTGAAGTCATGCCAATCTGTTGTTCTAATGGAGCACTGAAGTCATGCCAATCTGCTGTTCTAATGGAGCACTGAAGTCATGCCAATCTGCTGTTCTAATGGAGCACTGAAGTCATGCCAATCTGTTGTTCTAATGGAGCACTGAAGTCATGCCAATCTGCTGTTCTAATGGAGCACTGAAGTCATGCCAATCTGCTGTTCTAATGGAGCACTGAAGTCATGCCAATCTGTTGTTCTAATGGAGCACTGAAATCATGCCAATGGAGCACTGAAATCATGCCAATAGAGCACTGAAGTCATGCCAATCTGTTGTTCTAATGGAGCATTGAAGTCATGCCAATGAAGCACTGAAGTCGCGATTTTAATTTATAATGGTAGGCAACAACTGTAAAGTATGTCCGAATTCGCTGAAGTAAATAATAGAACAGGGTATGTGGAAGCTTGAACAGAAAGAAAAGACAAAACAAGAAGAACGTTTAGGCTAAGAGCCTTCCCAGCAGACAGAACAAATTAAAATAAACGGAAATAGAGACAGGTTAAAAACAAAACAAAAATGGTCGCCATTTTTTGTTACCGGAAGTTGGGTTTGTAAAATACAAGATTACAGGACTTAAAGTAATGTTATGTTTTATTACTTTGAACATTTTCATTTTAACGGAAACAAATATTTTGGAGATATGTAAAATATAAGAAATCAGAAAAGAAATACAAGGAAATTGAGAATCATTTGTAGGAGAGTGTTTGATTAATACCAAATGGTGATGGTGATATTGTACTGAGGTAACACACTTTCCTCCATTCACTCCAAGTGCAGATACGTGTGAACCATGCAACACTTATGTTGATAAATCTCCCCGCGCAACTTCCGGCGCCTTGTCCTCCATTTCACTGACGCCGTTAGCACGTCCTTATTATTCCTAACCGTTTGTAGGGGGGACCGGAGGCCGGCGGCAGTAAGTAACCAACCACGGACCCCCACTTGACGCCACTCTACATACACTCGGGCTCGGGCCCCTACTCACACACCACGCAGGAAGTGTATTGGACGTGAAGATAATCCAGCCGCCGGGAGATGGGCCAGTGCGGACGTTGCGTCGAGGAGAGCGTCTTGACATTCTGTGGGTAGTCCTCCCGCGGCCTGGGGGGACATTTTGAACATGTTGGCATCAATTGTTGGCATTTGACCGCACGTCTTGATTGTAATGTCACTAAATCAGGCTTTTTAATTACCAGCAGTTCATGCACTTCTAATGAGCTTGTCTTGAAACAGAATTTATCCATGTCTAAGTAGATAATATATTCAGGTAGGTCATGCATCCATTCTAGGTTGGGCATATGTTTATTTCTAGGCCAGGCCTACAATTATGTCTAGGCCAAGCCTATAACTATGTCTAGGCCAGGCGTATAACTATGTCTAGGCCAGGCGTATAACTATGTCTAAGTCGGGCTTATAACTATATCTAGGCCAGGCTTATAACTATGTCTAAGTCGGGCTTATAACTATGTCTAGGTCAGGATTATATCTATGTCTAGGCCAGGTCTATATCTATGTTTAGGCCAGGCTTATATCTATGTCTAGGCCAGGCTTATATCTAGGCCATGCTTACATCTAGGTCAGGCTTATAGCGCTTCTCAAACTTTTGCTCGACAAACCTTAATCAAATGATTAACACTTCGAATATGGTTAAACAGGCAACAAAGCCAACATGGAAAGCACTATCTGCAGATAGTGGCGGTGTCTGGGATACATTGTAGAATGCTATACAATATTGCTGGCACCCGTCCGTCACAAGGTGACGATGGTATGGAGTTCGCAGGACGAAGTCCACAAGGCCTGGGATTATTCTTTCAAGGATTATTAGCTGGTTCCCAACAGCAAATCGCCTCTCTCCACGCCAGTGGATAACCCCAAGGGAACATCATGTGGATGATACAGCTTGGCACCAGTGGCGTCGCAGGAGTTGTCGGAATGTTTCATTGTATCAATGTTATCCGCCTTTCGGAACTCCATCTCCGGGTTTTGAATTCAGAGTTGCCTTCTCTTAGATGAGTTGCCGTCCAAGGTTAATGAGTCCCATCCACCCGGGCTGCTGGTGGTGTTTTGCTTGACTATGCGCACAACAAAATTCACCGAAGTTAGCACCATTTATTGGGATTCTTATAAAGGGCGTGACTTTGAATGCATGTCGTGTCACGTGACTTCAGCCGACGGGAAGTTCGCGCATTGCCGCCGCCATTGTTTGAGGAGTTACCTCTATTTATTGATACTAACAATAATTAAGATGGTAATAATAATAATAATAATAATTGCCGGCTGTCGGGACTCTAACAACACTAGGATACGTTCCTTAGTGTCGTTCTTCGAAGAAAACACTTGACCTCAAGGATCCGTTAAGTGTTGGAGAAGGTTTTAAAACATCTTGTGTTGATGTCATTGGTACATTGCGGATCTGGCTTCTTTCTTTTAGAAATGTCAAAGCCCCCCCCCCCCAAAACCCCCCAATTTGGAGACATCAAGGCGGGTTCCGGTCCCGTGGATCAAAATTTTGCAGTGCATCGGAGAGCGGCGTAAAGAAAAAAAGAAAAGGGGGGGGGGGGGGAATAAGTATACAAGGGTAAGTCATCGTTCTATTTGAGGGTTCGGTTGCCTCCACTAATTTGGTCCGGTTTATAGATACAGAAAACACAAGCTCTTGGTCTCAGTAAATAAAAAAAAAAGTATTGCACAAATTAAGTTACTTTACCAACAAGTAAGAATACTTTACCTTGAGATACATTCGTGCAACGAAAAGAAAGAAAAAGAAAAAAGAAAGAAAAATAATCAAATACTTCAAGAAAAGTATGGCAAACATTAAAATTATGAAAATCATTGAAAATTATGAACAACACAGGAAATTATGACTAACATCAATATTATGAAAATCATAGAAAATTATGAAAAACACAGAAAATTATGACAAACATTAAAATTATGACAACCATAGAAAATTATGACAGTAATATAAAAAAAAATAATTACTTTGTAATGCAAACTGATCAAATCCCTTTATCCTAGCTGATTCACAAGACAGTCATTTGGGTTATGTTTACATGCCTACGGTGCCTCTGGTTTCTGTTGGTCTGTTAAGTCTGACGCTCCTGTCATACAATGCCTCTGGTTTCTGTTGGTCTGCTAAGTCTGACGCTCTTGTCATACAATGTCTCTGGTTTCTGTTGGTCTGTTAAGTCTGACGCTCCTGTCATACAATGTCTCTGGTTTCTGTTGGTCTGCAAGTCGAGCAAGTCGAGCACTTCTGTCGAAGCCAAAAGTCAATGCATTAAAGGAATTGCAGTGCATTGCCTTGGAGAACCTAAGGCACGCGTGTCGAATTGGACACGCAGAGCTCCCTTCTCTCTCTCTCTCTCTCTCTCTCTCTCTCTCTCTCTCTCTCTCTCTCTCTCAGCGCGTGAGCCATGGTTTGACAAATTATTAGCAAGGAACACATTAACAACCAGGGCCGGCTTCAGGCCACTGCAACCTATGCGGCCACAGTGGGCCCCGCCCCGAATTGATTTTCTAATACAAAATCTTAATTTTCACTTATTATCCTTATCCTCTAGCCAGAATGGGCCCCGCGCAATCCGTTTCGCATAGGGCCCCGCAATTGTTAGGGTCGGCCCTAACAACAATTATCGAGAAATCTCCCACCAAAATCCAATCTTTAGCTCAAATACAAATCTGGATCATCAGAATCTCTGGTTTTTATCGTATGGCTAGTTTTTCTTATAAGACAACAGACCTTAATGTATGTGTTCTTTGTCTTTCTTATAAGACAACATACTTTAGTGTCATTTTTGTTCCTTCTAACCAGCACCCCAGCATTCAGGTTCAAATACATTGTCGACGGTAAACAAGTGGATTATTTGTTGACCTTTGCCAGTGAGTTTCTGAAATGTTCACCAAAAATGGGTCTATGGGAAGTACCATTAGTGAGAAATCAGTTCAGGTAAAGCCCCATTGGCGAGATACTGAGGATGTTGGGACAAAGTCTACTTCACTATTGGTATTCGAAATGAATGTGCTTGTAAATGTGCTTGTAAATGTGCTTGTAAATGTGCTTGTAAATGTGCTTGTAAATGTGCTTGTAAATGTGCTTGTAAATGTGCTTGTAAATGTGCTTGTAAATGTGCTTGTAAATGTGCTTGTAAATGTGCTTGTAAATGTGCTTGTAAATGTGCTTGTAAATGTGCTTGTAAATGTGCTTGTAAATGTGCTTGTAAATGTGCTTGTAAATGTGCTTGTAAATGTGCTTGTAAATGTGCTTGTAAATGTGCTTGTAAATGTGCTTGTAAATGTGATTGTAAATGTGATTGTAAATGTGCTTGTATATGCTCTCGTATATGCGCTTGTAGGTGTGATTGTATATTTGCTTGCATATGTGCTTGTACACTTGCTTGTTGGGATTCTTGTATATGTGATTGTATATGATTGTAAAACAGATTTATGAAAACAGAAAAAGACAGCACTCGGTTACAATGGCGTAGTGCCGCCCGGAGCGGGGCCACATTCCTTTTTGCCGCCCCCATTCCACGAAAACAATTCCAACGTTGGTCGAAAAATGCAATCCCTAAATATAAAGCTATTTAAGTTAAAGTGCCCACCTTCATACGTTAATTAAGCGAATTGATATAAACACATACAGATTCAACAGACTGCTGGGGTTATTTCCCTTGAGCTACGCACTTTTCCATCAAAACTATAGACACAACGGACCGTGTAAAACAAAAACTTTTTGTGTGTGTGGGGGAGGGGGGGGGGGCTGTCTTTTTAAATAGACTTTCTCTATTTTTTTATTGAAAATTATCGAGAACCAAAATGAATCCAGCCCGCAGATGAAACAAAGTCTGCTGAAATTAAAATTTAAAAAAAAAATTCCTTAATCTTATAATGTTTGAGCCATCGTGAGTTGTCTTTACAGAATTTTTTTTTTAATGTACTTTAAACTCGTGACTGGCGTCCAATTACGTTACGTCTAGCGCACTCCCCCCCCCCCCCGAACTCCACCCCCACCCTCACCAAACACACTCAAGAAGTCCTGTTCTTTAAGATGTTTACCATACGGCTGAGTATTCCATTCAAAGCTACTGAATCTCTGCTGACATCAAATGATAGTATCATATTATTTACATTGTTTGTTCAATGACATGATTTTATACAACAACCCCCCCCCCCACCTTTTTTCCCTTTTCCCAAGATATATATATATATATATATATATATAATGTAATTCATTTCATGTTCAGTAATTTGTAGCATAAAACTGTGTCCTACTGAACAACTAACCACTCCACAAATCACAAGATCGCCATTAGTTGTTGTAGGAAGAAGTCCAACACAGCAACTTTGACCCAGGGGCGTTATTTCAGGTTTTTTGCAGGGGGAGGGGCAAAACCAAAACTTGGTCAGCTTGTTAAGTTGTTTATTAGTGGAGGCGCCACAGAGCATAACGATTTAGATAAAACCTGCACATTTGGTAGGGAAGGGGGAATTGCCCTACCGGCTCTAGCAAAGGGACGCACCTGCATTGATCACCATGAATTGTTGTATGAGGAAGTCAGACACAACACAACTGACCAACACAATTTAGAAAAAAATGTTTTTACTGGTAACAAAGAATCTGACTCCACGTCCAGCTTTGACTTGCTCAGACCAATAAGAGTGTATGAAGGTCATGGTCAATAAGAGTGTATGAAGGTCATGGCCAAGAAGACATACATTCAGTCATACATTCAGTCATACATTCAGTCATACATTCAGTCATACATTCAGTCATACATTTAGTCATACATTCATTCATATATTCAGTCATTTAAAAAAGGGCTGTCACCAAACGCATGCTTTTGTTCCCCCTTCTTTTTTAAAAATATGTATATTCATAGTTAAAGAGATTATCTCTCTCCCTTCCTCACTCCCTTCCTTCCATCTCTTACTCTCTCCCTCCTTCTCTCCAACTTCTCCCCTCTCTCTCCCTCTCACTGCTCCCACTGTCTCACTTCCCTTCTCTCTCCCTTCCCTTCTCTCTCCCCTCCCTCTCACTCCACCCTCTCTCCCCCTCTCACTTTCCTTCTTTCTTTCTCTCTCTCTCTATCTCTCTCTCTCTCTCTCTCTCTCTCTCTCTCTCTATATATATATATATATATATATATATATATATATATATATCTTATTTCTGCCAACCTATAGTTCTCTCTCTTTCAAGCTTCCAGCCCTTTGATTATCCCTATTGTATCCCCGTCCTACAGTACTGATTCAAGCTCTTGCTCTGATGACAAAAAAAAAAAGACCTGGCAGTCGACAAGAAGAAAACAGAACCACAAACACACTCACACAAACACACACACACACACACACACAAATACACGGCTTAGAACTACTCGACCATCTTGTCTCAATAATATGACCCGGAAGTGCTCATGACCCCGTCTCTGGTCGTCCTTCCGGTGATCGGCCTGTGACCCCTGACCTTCTTTTCAACGCAAGAGACGTTCGCGTCGAGATTACTCGTTCCGGTGTTCCGTTTGTAATACGCGGCACACGCAACGCCAAGACACGCCACGTCTATGAGAGAACAACGGCCACTCTCCGGAGGTCAAAGGGTAGTGTGTCGCTAGCCTATGGCGCATGACAGTCTACATGAGTGCAATATTTATAGAAACATTTCCCTGACCCTGTTGGTATTCCGTAATACGACTCAACAACATGTGAACTATAACAATGGTTGGCAGCCATTCGGCACTGGTGTGCCAAATTAAGGATTCTAGTTCGTTCGTCGTGCCCGGGTAATGCCTCTAATTCATTCATCGTGCCAAAGTAAGACTTCTAATTCATTTGGCGTGCCAAAGTAAGACTTCTAATTCATTCAGCGTGCCATAGTAAGACTTCTAATTCATTCATCGTGCCAAAGTAAGACTTCTAATTCATTCAGCGTGCCAAAGTAAGACTTCTAATTCATCCGGCTTGCCAAAGTAAGACTTCTAATTCATTCAGCGTGCCAAAGTAAGACTTCTAATTCATTCGGCTTACCAAAGTAAGACTTTCAAATATTAGGTAATTATAGTTAAAATTGTGTTATGACATGGCCTACCTTTGGTGGTGACAAGGCCAGGCACCAGAGAGTGATGACAAGGCCAGGCACCAGAGAGTGATGACAAGGGCAGGCACCAGAGAGTGATGACAAGGCCAGGCACCAGAGAGTGATGACAAGGCCAGGCCCCAGAGAGTGATGACAAGGCCAGGCACCAGAGAGTGATGACAAGGCCAGGCACCAGAGAGTGATGACAAGGCCAGGCACCAGAGAGTGATGACAAGGCCAGGCACCAGAGAGTGATGACAATGCCAGGCACCAGAGAGTGATGACAAGGCCAGGCACCAGAGAGTGATAACAAGGTCAGGCACCAGAGAGTGATGACAAGGCCAGGCACCAGAGAGTGATGACAAGGCCAGGCACCAGAGAGTGATGACAAGGCCAGGCACCAGACAGTGGTGACAAGGCCAGGCACCAGAGAGTGATGACAAGGCCAGGCACCAGAGAGTGATGACAAGGCCAGGCACCAGAGAGTGATGACAAGGCCAGGCACCAGAGAGTGATGACAAGGCCAGGCACCAGAGAGTGATGACAAGGCCAGGCACCAGAGAGTGATGACAAGGCCCGGCACCAGAGAGTGATGACATCAATGCTACAGACATCCACTCTCTGCGCTTGGCATTTGTTGACGTCACCGGTACAGCTATAAACAAATATTGGTATCGTCCGGCCAAGTAAAAAGCTCATGTCTGTTATGTCTATGATTTTAATCTTCGCTCGTATGAATACATTCAGCGTTCAACGGATCATCTTTTCAACAGTATTCAATCATTCATTCAGATTATTTACGTCGTTAGCAAACAATGTGAAGGACACTGAAGCACGGCTTTATTGATATCAACAGTGTGACGCACTTCCTTTATGTTAATGTTCCCAGCGCAGAAGGAAACCCGTTACTAAATCATCGCCGTGGACTCACCTCATGAACAGGGTCAAGGCCGGCACAAGGGAAGTGTCCTTGTCGCTAACAGTGTCACGGGGG
Source organism: Omphiscola glabra (assembly GCA_964017045.1). Taxonomy (NCBI): domain Eukaryota; kingdom Metazoa; phylum Mollusca; class Gastropoda; family Lymnaeidae; genus Omphiscola; species Omphiscola glabra. The sequence continues at coordinate 24,841,759 of OZ024801.1, read as the reverse complement.
GGGGGGGGGCATTGCCAGGGTCAAGGTCGGCAAAAAGGAAGTGTCCTTGTCCCTAACAGGTGCCACTGGGGGCATCGGCGTCCATTTGTCATCATTACAACTTCGTTTGTTGTTGTTGTTGTTTTGCCATGGCCGTTAGCCTGTTAACAGTGTGAAGATAATGTTTGTCCTGCAAGCCTTCAGATTAAAGATAACGTGTGTCCTGCCAGCCAGCAATGTAAAGATAATGTGTGTCTTCCCAGCCAGCAATGTAAAGATAATTGTGTGTCTTCCCAGCCAGCAATGTAAAGATAATGTGTGTCTTCACAGCCAGCAATGTAAAGATAATGTGTGTCTTCCCAGCCAGCAATGTAAAGATAATGTGTGTCTTCCCAGCCAGCAATGTAAAGATAATGTGTGTCTTCCCAGCCAGCAAAGTACACATTATAATTTTACATCCCTCAAACACCCCCCCCCCCCCCCCCCCCATGTCAGTAGTTGTGCAAAATAGTACTTGAATTCATTGAACAAATTATGTGAATAGATGAGAGTCGACAGTTGAGTGGGTGATGAGTGTGAGAAGCGCGTGCGTGTGTGTTGGGGGGTGGGAATGTGGGTGGGGTGGGTATGGGTGGGGGGGGGGGGCCAACAACCCACTTAAACTCGTGATATTGCAATGAAATAAAATAAATCGTAGTTAGTAAAAAAAAAAAAATGTTTGATAATTTCTGATTGATGTTATTTACTTCCGTACTGCGGATTTAACATTGTACACAAGCCTGGATGTTGTACACAAGCCCGTATGTTGTACACAAGCCCGTATGTTGCACACAAGCCCGTATGTTGTACACAAGCCCGTATGTTACACATAAGCCCGTATGTTGTACACAAGCCCGTATGTTGTATACAAGCCCGTATGTTGCACACAAGCCCGTATGTTGCACACAAGCCCGTATGTTGTACACAAGCCCGTATGTTGTACACAAGCCCGTATGTTGTACACAAGCCCGTATGTTGTACACAAGCCCGTATGTTGTACACAAGCCCGTATGTTGTACACAAGCCCGTATGTTGTACACAAGCCCGTATGTTGTACACAAGCCCGTATGTTGCACACAAGCCCGTATGTTGTACACAAGCCCGTATGTTGTATACAAGCCCGTATGTTGCACACAAGCCCGTATGTTGCACACAAGCCCGTATGTTGTACACAAGCCCGTATGTTGTACACAAGCCCGTATGTTGCACACAAGCCCGTATGTTGCACACAAGCCCGAATGTTGCACACAAGCACGCATGTTGCACACAAGCCCGCATGTTGCACATAAGCCCGCATGCTGCACACAAGCCCGTATCCTGCACACAAGCCCGTAAGTTGCACACAAGCCCGTATGTTGCACACAAGCCCGTATGTTGCACACAAGCCCGTATGTTGCACACAAGCCCGTATGCTGCACACAAGCCCGTATGCTGTACACAAGCCCGTATGCTGCACACAAGCCCGTATGTTGCACACAAGCCCGCATGCTGCACACAAGCCCGTATGTTGCACACAAGCCCGTATGCTGCACACAGGCCCGTATGTTGCACACAAGCCCGTATATTGCACACAAGCCCGTATGTTGCACACAAGCCCGTATACTGCACACAAGCCCGTATGTTCGCATCGGCTAGTTAGGCACAGAGGCACGGAACTGGGGGCTTTCCGGAATCGGGGCATGCCTCAAAACTGAGGAGGCAACACATTATGGAATCCCGCCCTTTAATAAGAAATTGTGCAAATTAAAATGTGTCTTTTACAATAATTATAATCTTAATAATGATTGAAGTCAATGTTAACCACATATTTTACTTTGTTCCTCTTTAAGGGGCCGCTAATTGCTAGGTAAAACCAAAACAGACAAATTATTAAATTTCCATAGATAATTTCGTAAAGCTACATAGATATTTTGGTAAATTTACAATGATAATTTGGTAAAGCTGCATAGATATTTTGGTAAATTTCCATAGATAATTTGGTAAAGCTACATAGATATTTTGGTAAATTTCCATAGATAATTTCGTAAAGCTACATAGATATTTTGATAAATTTACAATGATAATTTGGTAAATCTGCATAGATATTTTGGTAAATTTCCATAGATAATTTGGTAAAGCTACATAGATATTTTGGTAAATTTCCATAGATAATTTGGTAAAGCTACATAGATATTTTGGTAACTTTCCATAGATAATTTGGTAAATCTACATATATATTTTGGTGAATCTACATATATATTTTGGTAAATCTACATAGATATTTTGGTTAATCTACATAGATATTTTGGTAAATTTCCATAGATATTTTGGTAAATCTACATAGATTTTTTGGTAAATCTACATAGATATTATGGTAAATCTAAATAGATATTTTGGTAAATATACATAGATATTTTGGTAAATTGCCATAGATATTTTGGTAAATCTACATAGATATTTTGGTAAATCTACATAGATATTATGGTAAATCTACATAGATATTATGGTAACAATGTCTGTTCATGGGAAGCAGGCTTGTTGGAGGGTGGCTATATCCCTTGAAAATGTTTTTAAAAAAATTATATTCTTCATTAAATGTAACTAAATATTCCATGACAAGTTTGCTATAGTCACATCCAAACTTATGACGTCATAAAATTTTTCAGTTTTCAAGGAAATCAATAGATACGTTTTGCCAAATCATTTCTTTTACCGTATACAGCCCCAATGATTGTGTGTGTCCTTACATCATGCTTCAGCCCTAATATTTGTGTTTGTAATGATTGTGTATGTCCATATACCATGCTTTAGTTCTAATGATTGTGTGTGTCCATACACCATACTTCAGCCCTAATATTTGTGTGTGTAATGATTGTGTGTGTCCATTGACCTTGCTTCAACCCTAATGATTGTGTGTGTCCATACACCTTGCTTCAGCCCTTATGATTGTATGTGTCCATATACCATGTTTCAGCCATTATGGACTGTATGTGTCTATACACCATACTTCAGCCCTAAGGGACTGTATGTGTAATGATTGTGTGTTTCCATACACATAACTTCAGCCCTAAAGACGTGTGTGTAATGATTGTGTGCGTCCATATACCATGATTCAGCCATTATGGACTGTATGTGTAATGACTATATGCATCTATACACCATACTTCAGTCCTAATGATGTGTGTGTAATGAGTGTGTGTCTATACCCCATACATCAGTCCTAATGATTGTGTGTCCAGCAATAAACAAGCATATTTTCCCCACAAAACCCTCCCCGATGGCCATCACTATCAAATATTCATGAGGCAGCCCAGGCAGTCCAACTGGAATCTAACCCAGCAGTGGATGAGTTGACTTGCGTGAGACACGGTCAGGAAATATTACCATGACAACCAGGACTGCAGACAGCGGGATCAGGGACATTTTCCACCTTATCCCCACACCCTTTCCCCCACCCACCTCCTCCACCGTATCGCACACACCTCTTCCACACCACACCTCCTCCATCATGTCCACACACCTCTTACACACCACACCTCCTCCATCATGTCCACACACCTCTTACACACCACACCTCCTCCATCATGTCCACACACCTCTTCCACACCACACCTCCCCCATCATGTTCACACACCTCTTCCACACCACACCTCCCCCATCATGTCCACACACCTCTTCCACACCACACCTCCCCCATCATGTCCACACACCCCTTCCACACCACACCTTCCCCATCATGTCCACATACCTCTTCCACACCCACCTCACACCTCCTCCATCGTGTCCACACGTCTCTTCCACACCCACCTGACACCTCCTCCATGATGTCCACACACCTCTTCCACACCCACCTCACACCTCCTCCATCATTCTCCTATACCCCCTTCCGCCTAACACCACACTTCATCTACCCTGCCACCTGCTATTAGTTAGCTGTATATTTTTTTTTTTTGGTCTTCTGAACCACGCAGATTTTAAAAAACCCAAGAAGAACTCCTAAATGTTGTTAGATACAGTTTTGTTTTCATTTCAAGCGCTTTAAAGTAAGTTTCTCTTTTTTCTGTTTGATGATTCGAAAGTTCTCACGGACTTTATCAGTCCATTCATTATGTGTCCAATTTTTTTTTTACCAACTGCCCCTTAATGTAGGGCCGGTGGGCAACCCTGGTGCCGTCTGTCTATCATATCCAAGAGATGGAACGCACGTCCGTTTGGGTTGATGTGATGGTTACATGGCGCGACCCATCGATTAGCCAACAAACAATCTTCTTCCGACATGCGCACGGAGATGAACTTCCGGCTCTGTGGAGGTCACCAAGAAGACATCCGGTGATGTATAGTTAGCTGAACGGCCGGCTGGATGGTTTTCGTTTCTTTCACTCAAAACGTTTTAAACAACTGGAGTTAAAGAGTATTTTCTATTAAATTATTATTATATATTTTTTTATGACGAGCGGGGTCTGGTTGGCTCGTGACTTAGTGACTCCATTCCTCCTTACCCCCCTTTTAACACCTTCCTCACTTGATCGCACCAGTATAGAAGGGTTACCGGAAATTTGATCGAAAGAAATTTCGTCGACGGAAAATTGATCGACGGTAATTTGATCGAACGGAAATTTGGTCGAATCTTTTTTTCAGTCCAAACGTTAAAATTTTCGTCAAATTTCTTTTTGAACGCACTATACTATATCGTAAAACATAATAATGCGTTCAAAAAGAAATTTGACGCAATATTTTAACGTATAAAATTAAAAACGATTCGACAAAATTTCCGTTCGATCAAATTTCCGTCGATCAATTTTCCATCGACCAAATTTCTTTCGATCAAATTTCCGGATACGGTATAGAAGTGCTTTTATCCATTAGCCCATGTGGCATCTGAATCACGTGATTATCGAGTACACGGGAATCTCATCACGTGGTGACGTGCTCATGATACAAATCTTGTGAGCTGCGGCTGGTGTTGCCTAAGGACTCGCACCTCTCCTCGCTCCTCTCCTCTTCTTCTGAGAAGTTAAGGAAATACAATCACACGAGAGTTGGTCCCTCACACCCACGAACCAAAGTCACTCAGCATGTTTAATATAAAGCATGTCGAGGGGGAGGGCCGGTTGCTATAAGGAAGCAGCCACACCAGAAGCTAAATATATGTAAGAGACGAGGGCTTGACCGGGTGCAGTTTTTTTTATTACCGGGTCCGGTCTTTTTTGAGAAAATACCCGGTGGGTTTAAGTGTTACAACAACAACGAAATATCCCATTGTAATCCCGACCCCCAATGAGTTACAGATCTCGATTAAGAACCCGATATATATTTATATAAATGTATGTAGGTATATTGTAAATTAAACTTTTTATGTTTCTAGAAAATTATTTCTTTAAGAATTGTTCACTACTTTGCCAATGAAAAATACCACACTTAATAAGTCAGTTATCGGGAATCGATACCAAAACCAATCTGTTCGAATCCGATTTGTTCCAAACCAATTTTGACGAAACAATGCTGTCCGAACGGAGGTTTCTTCAAACTGAATATTTTCAAAAATGTTTTTAACTGGGAGATGGGAGTGATCAATTGGGCAAGTATAAACCTTTTTAATAAAAAATTATTTTTTAAAATGTTTTTTTTACCCCGTCCATTATTTCCGTTCGAAGTAACTTCTCCTCGAACACCATTCCGCCGAAACAAATTGATTCTGATCAAATTGATCTTTAACAAATTGTCTTGTTATTAATTTCCGGACACGCAGTAATACAGCAGTAGGCCTGGCGTGTCCGCGCATACTTTGGTGCCACATCGTTAATACACCGTAATGTATTTTTCATTCACTGGATAAAATGAAATTCTCACCCAATGACCCCCACTTCCCACCCGCACACTAAATCCAAACACGTCACTCCTTCATTGCCCTGTTTGTTTAAGGCTACCAAGTCTCTCCTCACCCCCCACCCCCCAAATCCCACCACGTTACTCCTTCATTGCCTTGTTTGTTTAGAACTACCACACCCACCTCAAAAAAAAAAGGACAATTGTATTAGACAATTCTGTGGAAAAACAACGAACACTCCCTAACACCGACCCTTCACTTCCCTTGCCTCGCACTGGTCTCCCCCCCCCCCCCCCCAACTGCTCGTCATCGCCGAAAGATAACAACTGCTCTAGCCCAATTAATACCTTGGCCGGACATCTGTTGACAAGACTTCCCCAAAAAAACAGGAAAAAAAACAAGGGAAAAGCGCAACTTTTTTTATTAAATCTATTATCCTTAACTTATTTTTTTTTAAATCATGACGTCATAGATGACGTCAAATCTGTTTGAAATCCCTGACATTGAGTAACGCCACTAACACCAGACGGAGCCTTGAACTCGAAGCACTCACTACTTGTTTATGACATCTTCGGGTGGGGGTTGGGGGGGGGAGAGAAGGGGAGTGGGGTAATATGAATAACAAGGAAAGGTTGTGTTGTAAACAGCTGTAGCCGGTGCTGCAGGTGGCGGGCTGTTCTTAGGTGGTTTAACCTTTAACCTTCGGTTTACACATCCACAACCTCGACACTCGGGGGGGGGGCGGATTAAGAGATATGGGCACCCTGTGTCACGGTATGGGAAGGGAAGGGTAAATATCGCATACTATATTATTATTATTGGTAGTTTTCTATAGCGCGGTACCCCCCAGCCTAGGGGCTGGGCTCACCACGCTGTACATGCAATTTAACAAACATAATCATGAACTTAAAAATCTAAGATACATTAATTAAATTTTTTTTAAAAATGTGTATTCGCTCCAACTATTCCATAACTATTTACATGTCAAGCCATGGACGGCACTCAGCAGCATCGTTTATCGGTCAGAGGGGGGAATCAGTCAGGATAGTAGAGTTTAAAGAGATGTGTTTTGAGTGCAGTTTTGAAGGCTGTGATGGTTGTTATATTGCGGATGTGTAGTGGAAGAGAATTCCATTGTTTGGGGGCACAGTAAGAGAAAGATCGTTCACCGTATGTTTTTGTGCGAGTCTTGGGAACAGAAAGAATACGCGCGTCTGCGGAGGAGCGAAGCTGTCGAAGGGGTTAGTAGACAAAGAGAAGTTTGTTTAGATAGGAAGGGCAGGAATTCGAGAAAACGTTGTGGCAGAGAACAGAGAGTTTATAGTCAATCCTTGCTTGTAAAGGGAGCCAATGAAGTGAATGAAGTAGTGGTGTGACGTGATCACGTTTTTTTTTTTGCCTTTAAAACTAGCCTAGCAGCTGAGTTTTGAACCTTTTGTAGTTTTTCTAAGAAGTGTCAAATTGTACCAAACTACAACTCACATCAATGCAATGTCTACATTTACACTAAACCAGTGGTCGGAAAATCGTGACTCGCGAGCCGCATGCGGCTCTTTAGCGACATGAGTGCGGCTCGGCCATGGTTCTTGAAAAGAAATTTGGCTCTCAAAAATTGTTTGCCGACCACTGAACCAAACCATCAAGAAGTCTCCACGTGTACCAGGCAAAATCTCACGTCAGTATAATGTGTCCAATGTACCAAACCCCATCTGAACTTATACCAAACCACACCTGAACTTGTACCAAACCCCATCTGAACTTGTACCAAACCACATCTGAAGTTGTACCAAACCACATCTGAACTTGTACCAAACCACATCTGAACTTGTACCAAACCATATCTGAACTTGTACCACACCACATCTGAACTTGTACCAAACCACATCTGAACTTGTACCAAACCACATCTGAACTTCTACCAAACCACATCTGAACTTGTACTAAACCACATCTGAACTTGTACCAAACCACATCTCAACTTGTACCACACCACATCTCAACTTGTACTAAACCACATCTCAACTTGTACCAAACTACATATCCCGTCACTAGTATGTCTCCGCGTGCATAAAACCACATCGCCCGTTGTTATTATGTCTCCACTTGGGCCAAAGCCAAATCTCCCAAAGCCACATCTCCCAAAGCCACATCTCCCAAAGCCACATCCCCCAAAGCCACATCTCCCAAAGCCACATCTCCCAAAGCCACATCTCCCAAAGCCACATCTCCCAAAGCCACATCTCCCAAAGCCACATCTCCCAAAGCCACATCTCCCAAAGCCACATATCCCAAAGCCACATCTCCCAAAGCCACATCTCCCAAAGCCACATCTCCCAAAGCCACATCTCCCAAAGCCACATCTCCCAAAGCCACATCTCCCAAAGCCACATCTCCCAAAGCCACATCTCCCAAAGCCACATCTCCCAAAGCCACATCTCCCAAAGCCACATCTCCCAAAGCCACATCTCCCAAAGCCACATCTCCCAACACTACAGATAACACAAGTCTGGCCTCTAATCACCTTGCTGATTACGTCGCACTTGCGTTTCTTAATAATACATTATTTCAACAATGGCCCTGCATTTTTAGCTTGATCTTGACTTTGAATATGCGCCCTTCTCCCTCCCTGTCTCTCTCTCCCTCTCTCTCTTTCTCTATTTCTCTCACTCTCTTTCTCTCACTCTCTTTCTCTCTCCCTCTCTCTCTCTCTTTGTCTCTCTCTCTCTTTGTCTCTCTCTCTTTTTTCTCTCTCTCTTTCTCTATCTCTCTTTTTCTCTCTTTCTTTATCTCTTAAGCCAGTAGAAAATCTTCAGTGTATCCATATCTCTTGGTGTGTTTCTCTCTAAACCTTTCCTCCTAGCCACATAAACTAATCTATCCACACCTAACCTGACCTGTCCACACCTAAACTAATCTATCAACACCTAAACTGATCTATCCACACCTAAACTGATCTATCCACACCTAAACTGATCTATCCACACTTAAACTGACCTATCCACACCTAAACTGATCTATCCACACCTAAACTGACCAATCCACACCTAAACTGACCTATCCACACCTAAACTGACCTATCCACACCTAAACTGATCTATCCACACTTAAACTGATCTATCAACACTCCACACCTAAACTGACCTATCCACACTCCACACCTTAACTGATCTATCCACACTCCACACCTAAGCTGATCTATCCACACTCCACACCTAAACTGATCTATCCACACTCCACACCTAAACTGATCTATCCACACTCCACACCTAAACTGATCTATCCACACCTAAACTGACCTATCCACACTCCACACTTAAACTGATCTATCCACACTCCACACCTAAACTGATCTATCCACACCTAACTGATCTATCCACACTCCACACCTAAACTGATCTATCCACACCTAAACTGACCTATCCACACCTAAACTGATCTATTCACACCTAAACTGACCTATCCACACCTAAACTGACCTATCACACATAAACTGATCTATCCACACCTAAACTGACCTATCCACACCTAAACTGACCTATCCACACTCCACACCTAAACTGATCTATCCACACCTAAACTGATCTATCCAAACCTAAACGAATCTATCAACACCTAAACTGACCTATCAACACCTAAACTGACCTATCCACACCTAAACTGACCTATCCACACCTAAACTGATCTATCCACACTTAAACTGACCTATCCACACCTAAACTGACCTATCCACACCTAAACTGACCTATCCACACCTAAACTGACCTATCCACACCTAAACTGACCTATCCACACCTAAACTGACCTATCCACACATAAACTGACCTATCCACACCTAAACTGACCTATCCACACCTAAACTGATCTATCCACACCTAAACTGACCTATCCACTCCTAAACTGACCTATCCACACCTAAACTGACATATCCACACCTAAACTGACCTATCCACACCTAAACTGACCTATCCACACCTAAACTGATCTATCCACGCCTAAACTGATCTATCCACACCTAAACTGATCTATCCACACCTACACTGATCTATCCACACATAAACTGATCTATCCACACTCCACACCTAAACTGATCTATCAACACTCCACACCTAAACTGACCTATCCACACCTTAACTGATATATCCACACTCAAACTGACATATCCACATATAAACTGATCTATCCACACGTAAACTGATATATCCACATCTAAACTGATCTATCCACACGTAAACTGATCTATCCACACTTAAACTGATCTATCCACACCTAAACTGATCTATCCACACGTAAACTGATATATCCACATCTAAACTGATCTATCCACACGTAAACTGATCTATCCACACCTAAACTGACCAATCCACACCTAAACTGATCTATCCACACCTAAACTGATCTATCCACACTCCACACCTAAACTGATCTATCCACACTTCACACCTAAACTGACCAATCCACACCTAAACTAATCTATCCACACCTAAACTGATCTATCCACACCTAAACTGATCTATCCACGCCTAAACTGATCTATCCACACCTAAACTGATCTATCCACACCTACACTGATCTATCCACACCTAAACTGATCTATCCACACTCCACACCTAAACTGATCTATCCACACTCCACACCTAAACTGATCTATCCACACTTAACTGATCTATCCACACTTAAACTGACCTATCCACACCTAAACTGACCTATCCACACCTAAACTGACCTATCCACATCTAAACTGACCTATCCACACCTAAACTGACCTATCCACACCTAAACTGACCTATCCACACCTAAACTGACTTAGAAAAAAAGGACCTTTAGAAATAAGGAGCTTTGGATATAGTGACCTTTTGGGAATAATGACCTTTTTAAAATAGTGACGTTTAGAAATGATTCGAATGAAAGAGAAATCCCAGCAATCATTCCTCTTTTAATAGCTACCTCGTTCAATTTTGTTAAACAATCGTCACACGCATGCTAAGGAAATTCTGACATCGGAAAACACCATGGGCGCCCGCAGAAAATTTTCTAGGGGGGGGGGGCAAAAATATTTTCTAGGGGGGGGGGGCAAAAAACGTTCTCTTTATTTTCTCTTTACTTGAATAAATTTGTTGTCTATTTTTGTCTAAAAAAAATTTTTAATCAATCAATCCAGGGGGGGGGGGGGCAAGTGCCCCACCTTGCCACTACTTGCGGGCGCCCATGGAAAAGACACATACTCTAGAGTTATGATGAAAATAATTTTGCGGTTGGTGTTCGTCCCGGTTACGGCATCAACCACTGACGTTAAATCTTTCACGTGCAATTTCGTTTTCATGTATGTGATAGTACGTGATGCATCATTTTCTTGTAAGAAGCGGTCATGTAAACGGGTTAGACTTCTGGCGAGAACACGTTTCCTATTCCCTTCGTTTTCCCCGTCAAAAGTATATTTTATTTTTTTTCTGCATACCCAAATACGTCACATATGCAAATCACATAGAAACAGTTACACAATGAATCTCAACACCAAAACACGCACCCTCTGAACAAATCATTAACACTCCCCACCCCCTTTTTATTTATTTATTCTTTTGAAAAACTGGAACAAATTATTTGGGGGGGGGGGGATTCTCATCGGCATCGAGTCTATGTGCCAAGTTTCGGCTCGATAGGTTGACGGGAAGTGGATCAATTGCCCGTCCGAAGATTTTGCCACAAAGAAAGGAACAAAAGCGAAGTCACTAAACAGGATTTCAAAAGAACATGGTCTAACGTAAAGTACAGTCAACATGGTCTAACGTAAAGTACAGTCAACATGGTCTAACGTAAAGTACAGTCAACATGGTCTAACGTAAAGTACAGTCAACATGGTCTAACGTAAAGTACAGTCAACATGGTCTAACGTAAAGTACAGTCAACATGGTCTAACGTAAAGTACAGTCAACATGGTCTAACGTAAAGTACAGTCCTATTAACACTCACTAACGGACTGGACAATCAAACACACACACTCACATACGGACCGTAAATTCACTAACACACAGGCTGGGCGTCTGGTCAAACTCAATTTTGACTCGAATGAACTCTTTGGGCTTCAGTTAACACAGTGCTTCTCAACCTTCATAATGTCGCGACCCTTTAACACAGCTCCTCGTGTTGTGATGACCCCTTCGAACCATAACATTTTTTTCGTTGGTACTTCATAAATATATGTTTTCCGATAGTCTTAAAGTCTTAGGCGACCTCTGTTGTAACGTGCGTTCGACCCCCCTCCCCCAGCCCCAAAGGGTTCGCGACCCACAGGTTGAGAACCGCTGAGTTAACAAAATGTTTCATTAGCTCATACGGACAACGAGTCTGGCCTTCCCTAGACACGGGAGTTAATACCTGCAATCCAAACATACTAGGAGCAGGCCAGCAGTTTATCAACAGTGATCATAAACATTTATTTTTTAAAAGGGGAAAATCACCAGTTCCAGGACATTCGTATTATTGACCAATTTATCACCAGACGTAATTAACTAATGTTGGTCTTTTTTTTTCTTCTCAACATTATAACCTCATTGTTTGTGTGTGTGGGGGCCGCGATCTTGGTGGTTTTATCGGTCATAAAAAGGGTCACTTCCGGTCCTGACAATCACTTTCGATAAGATAAAAGAGTTTTATTGATTAGTGGGTGTGTCACAAGCAGGTGTAATGGAATAGAGTTTGGTCAGTGGGAGATTGTGTTGGGGAGTGGGGTTAGTTGGGTTGTTATTGTTTTAATGGGGGGGGGGGGGTTTGCAGATCCGTGGGGCAATACCCTTCGATGTCATTGACTGTCACATGGGGCAGTACTCTTCAATGCCATTGACTGCCGCATGGGGCACTACACTTCGATGCCATCGACTGTCACATGGGGCAGTACACTTCGATGCCATAGATTGTCACATGGGGCAGTACACTTCGATGGCATAGATTGTCACATGGGGCACTACACTTTGATATCATTGACTGTCACTTCATCTCCAGACCACAACGGACGTCACCAATGTGTTTCACGTAGTTTCGTGAGTCAGGAATAACTTTGATATGGTATTTGTTGAAGTGACGCATAATCACGTGATCTCTCTTTAAAACATAAATTAACATTTGCCGATTTTCCCGAAGATTCAGAGTGAAATGTCACATAATGTACATATAGAATGAAATTTTGTGTTCTGTCTATGATACAGGGTTATGTGAAGGATCCTAATATAATTTCAGGATGACCTCTTATTTCAGTGTCCGACATTTAACCTGCGTTAATTTCAGGATAAACTCTTATTTCAGTGTCCGACATGTAACCCACCCCCCACCCATGTTATTTACTGCAACATATCGTGACCAGAACGAGGTCAGAGACAGATTTAATCTCTTTTATTGATTTCCCTTCCCCCACCCCACAGTGAATGTTCAATGTGATTTGCATAAGGAATCCGTTAGAGATTTGGGGCCGGAAGTTGATGAAAAGTAACCCAGATCCAATAATCAAATTGTTCCAGTTGCGGCGCCCCAGTGACGCCATTGGCATGGGTTTAACTCCCCACGGACGTGGTTTATTAGGGCAATTCTATAGGGGTTTCCCGATGTTTACTATGGTGACTGGGTGACATGGTAGCTGGCTGACATGGTGTCTGTGTGACATGGCGACCGGGTGATAAGGTGACCGCGTGACAGAATGGCACGATGAATGGATGACATGTGACCATATGACATGGTGACAGTATGACATGGTGACTGGTTGACATGGTGACGGGGTGACATGTTGGCTGACTGACATGGTGTCTGGATGACATGGCGACTGGGTGATATGGTGACTGGCTGACAGGGGGGCACGACGAATGGATGACATGGCGACCGTATGACTTGGTGACTCGGTGACATGGTGACTGGGTGACATGGTGTATATGTGAAATGGTTACTGGGTGTCATGAGGTCGGGTTGAAATGATGGCTGGACACACGTTGACTGGGTGGCATGGGAAGCAGATGACACGGTGATTAGAGAACGTGGTGATTATATCTCATGGGGGCTAGGCGGCATGGTTTCTGGACGGCGTTGTGACTGGATGGAGAAGGCTTTCAGAAGGCCCAAATGATGTCCATAAATATTGATGCTTGTACTAGAACTGGTAGATAGCTCTTAGTTGTCTGGCTTTATGATTTTTCAAGTTCACGGAAAGGGTAATTGGAAATTAGTCAAAGTGAATGAGGGGGAAGTAATCCTGAATGGCGGAGTAAACAATAAGGCATTAACATGGTGGACGAGTCCATTCAAAAGTGCTCGGGGGGGGGGGGGGGGAGGGGGGGGGAGGGGTGTATTCAACGGCTCGTTAGTTCGGTTATGTCATTGGTGAAAATGTGGACACAGTGTGGTGTAGTGCTTCCGGGTTAATAGCAAATAGGTCTGGAGATGAAGTGACAGTCTATGACAGCGAATGACAGAATTAGTATGATAGTCTATGAGCTTCTTTGTCTGCGTGTGTAAAGTCTGGGACAAGTGTATTTGGCGTATATGACATAGTGTATGTTGTTTTTTTCTGTAACGGTATGCGAAAATGTACGTCCGACACATGTAAGTGTGTGACAGCAGATGACAGAATGTGACAGTGGGAAAGATGGTGTAAAGTGTCACGTTAATTTATGCACCCCTCCCCCCCCCCCCAACCCGGATCACGCTGATCACACGACTGCGATAAGGATAAAGATTTATTTTTAAAACAGTGTTTCTCTCGATGCAAGGCTGAGGCGTCTACTCTTGCAGGGGTGGACCAATGGAGCGCCCCGGTTCTCACTTATATAACCAAGGCGCGCCGCGCCCTGTCCACAAAACAAGTGATTGTAAAGTGATCGAAAGGTCTGTGTGTTATGTTATCTGTGTTTTGTTATCTGTGTGTTATGTTATCTGTGTTTTGTTATCTGTGTGTTATGTTATCTGTGTTTTGTTATCTGTGTGTTATGTTATCTGTGTTTTGTTATCTGTGTGTTATGTTATCTGTGTTTTGTTATCTGTGTGTTATGTTATCTGTTATGTTTTCTGTGGGTTAAGCTTCATCTTCAGAGCTGCTAATCAATAGTCTTACTCGGTCTACAACTAATTTCGTCACGGTTTCATGCTTAAACACACTCATACACATACAAACATACATACATACATACATATATATATATATATATATATATATATATATATATATATATATATATATATATATATACACTCCATATTACTCTACAATTCCTGGCCAGCTTATGATTAGATTTCTCAAATATTGGGAAATAAAGATTTGGATAACCTACTTATGACGCCCACGACAGAATCCACTTCACGAGGGAGGCAACAAGAGTTCACGCGGGGTCGACAACTCGTGAACGGTTAAAAAAAATCTTTTTTTTTAAAGCTGCCAACTGAGCGACTGATATAATTACGTCCCCTGGCACCGGAACTGTCCATGTAAAACTTCTGTAGGATGGCAGGTCATGACTTTCATAAGACAAAGTTTGATGTGAATGGCAGTCAGGTCTTTCATAAGACAAAGTTTGATGTGAATGGCAGGTCAGGTCTTTCATAAGACAACGTTTGATGTGAATGGCAGGTCAGGTCTTTCATAAGACAAAGTTTGATGTGAATGGCAGGTCAGGTCTTTCATACGACAAAGTTTGATGTGAATGGCAGGTCAGTTCTTTCATAAGACAACGTTTGATGTGCATTGCAGGTCAGGTCTTTCATAAGACAAAGTTTGATGTGCATGGCAGGTCAGGTCTTTCATAAGACAAAGTTGGATGTGAATGGCAGGTCAGCTCGATCGGATTTGCGCATGGAGGCTCCCGCCCGAGGACGTCTGATCGACCGAAATAGCTGCGTTTAAAGCGTTCGTAGCCCACTCTCCCATGGAGTCAGGATATAGATTGTCAAATATTCTGGTACATATATGAACCCTCCGGCTCATATCAGAAATATTTGTGTTGTCTAGGTCTTCGATATTCCACTTCAAATAACTGTCTCTCTCCCTCTCTCTCTCTCTCTCTCTCTCTCTCTCTCTTCCTCTCTCTCTCTCTCTCCCCCCTCTCTCTCTCTCTCTCTCTCCCTCTGGTACGAAGAAGACAACACGGTCCAGAGTACACTACAATACTTTATTCCAGATCTGATGACAATTCCTATTAGTCCTCTGACATCGTATCCAAATGTACAAGTAGATATTCACAGCCTGCAATCAAACTCAGCTACCAAAAAACTAAACGTCCATCCATTTGAGAGCGAATAATCATACATCAGCTCTCGTTACAAGTTATCTCTCGCAGTCAAGATCGTTCACTCTCCAGGTTCGTGAACATAATAATAGCCCCCCCCCCCCCGCTCTCATCGCAAATAGTTAACCCCCTTTTTATACCTTCAACATCTCATGTAATCGGGATATTAACATCGTTCACATTCGTCCACATGTCTCATTTGTCCCAAAATCACAATACACACTCTCTCACTGATTCCATGACCTTGACATTGCTTAAACGTCCCAATATCTCCCCCCCCCCCCTAATCCCGGGGAAGAGACGGACACCCTTTAAGACGTGGTCTACAGTGGGTATTCCCCCCGCATCTAGTTTGCGAAATAGCTTGGACGAAACGGTCGCCTAGGAGCAGCTTTCTCAGGGCTGCGTATTTAGAATCATCGGCCGGAGACTTCCACCTGAGCCTCTCGCCTCATATCCCTTAACGACAACTGGTAATCATGATCCCTACCCTGTCTCTGCCGTTACTTCCAACTGTAAAATGTCACAGTTAGCAGCCCTCTAAATGCTGTTTTGTTTCCGGTCTGTCCTTTGTCTGCCCATGCAGGACGCGCAATGGGGGTCTTGTTCCCCGGGTTACGCCGAGGGGGTCCAGTGGCCGGTGCCTCCTAATCGGCAAGCCACCACAGACTTGTCAACCGAGCTCCGGGGAGGTCGACCACTGATCACCAGGTCAGTACTGTGTAAACAGATGTCTAAGTGATTCTACAATACACTGTCCTGACCGTGTCTGAATATTAATGTATTGTTTTCCTCTGCACCCAGCAACTAGACACTTTCTTCTGCACCCAGCAACTAGACACTTTCTTCTGCACCCAGCAACTAGACACTTTCTTCTGCACCCAGCAACTAGACACTTTCTTCTGCACCCAGCAACTAGACACTTTCTTCTGCACCGAGCAACTAGACACTTTCTTCTGCACCCAGCAACTAGACACTTTCTTCTGCACCCAGCAACTAGACACTTTCTTCTGCACCCAGCAACTAGACACACTTGAGTTACCGGAAAACGCTATTTCTGTGTCTGTCTATTTCTGTCACCCTGCGTCTATTTTTAGTCTTTTTGTTTTTATTAAAAGTCTCCCTGTTTCGAATTATGTCTCTTTCTCTTTATCTATTTTTTGTCTCTCTTTGTCGATGTCTGTTTTCTTTTTTCAATATATGTCTCTCTGTGTCTTTATGAGTTTCTCTGTGCTTAGTTCTGACTCTCAATGTCTTTTTCAGTCTCTTAGTTCCTATTTAAGTTTGTCTGTGTCTATTTATGTTATCCGTGCCTAATTCTGTCTTGATGCGTCCATTTATGTCCCTCGGTCTCTTTTTCAGTCTCCTAGTTTCTATTTAAAGTTCTCTGTGTGCATTCCTGTAACTCTTTGTCCATTGAAGTCCATCTGTCAATCTCCAGTCTATTGCCTCTGTATTTACCCAACTCTCTTTCAGTTGCTCTGTATGAGAGTTTCGCCATTGTTCTCTTTCTTTTCTCTCCGCTTCTTCTTGTACATCTCTCTCCTTCTCTCTATATATCTCTCTCTTTATCTCTCTCTCATTCTCTCTCTCATTCTATCTCTCTCTTTTTCTCTCTCTTTCTCTCTCTCTCTCTATATATATAACTCTTTCTCTCTATATATATATCTCTCTCTTTCTCTCTTTCTCTCTCTCTTTCTCTCTCTCTCTATATATATATAACTCTTTCTCTCTATATATATATCTCTCTCTCTCTTTCTCTCTCTATATCTCTCTTTCTCTCTCTCTTTCTCTCTCTCTATATATATACATAACTCTTTCTCTCTATATATATATCTCTCTCTCTCTTTCTCTCTCTATATCTCTCTTTCTCTCTCTCTTTCTCTCTCTATATATCTCTCTCTTTCTCGTTGCCCGTCATCCAGACATGTCCAAAAGGCCAACAGACATCGGCAGTTGGCATAAACAATTTTTGTAACCTGATATATTATGTTAGGCCTGGTAATTTTCTTTGGAAAACGTCCATCTCTGCCATTTCACCCCCATGTGCTGAAACCATGGCAACTTCGCGACGATCGCCATGTTGTGACGTGTCAAATTCCACTCATAAATAATCTCGATATCACGTGACCAAACTTTTTTTAAAAACAAATACTTAAAAGCAACACGCCATGTGCCGTCGATCTAATTAAGCGGTGTGAATAATGAAACATCTTTGGAATCCGCATGGGGGAACGTAGGGGGGCCTTACCGGTAAAGTGGGGGCGTGGGGCAGGGGGAGTCTTCTGAATAAACCCATTCATCTACTAACTTGGTTAGGCTTAATAAACTAACATTGTCTTTCCCAAAAAGACTAATGTCAATGTGCAACGTTAAAGTCTCCGACTCCAGGCCCGCTACTCCGGCTTGTGATTATGACACCACAGTGCGTTCTTTAAAGTCTCCGGCTCCAGGCAACTACTCCGGCTTGTGAATATGACACCACAGAGCGTTCTTTAAAGTCTCCGACTCCAGACAACTACTCCGGCTTTTGAATATGACACCACACAGCGCTCTTTTTTTTTTTTTTTTTTTTTTTTTTTGTGATGCGACCTTCTCGCTGTCCAACAGACTTGCTCTTCGATTTCGGTAAATTATCTTTTGATGACGCCGTATACATAGAAAGCAAACCGAGATATTAATGTCTCTAGGCTATCGCTGAAACCAAGGGTTTAAATGTTGTTAGCGTCACATAATTTTTACACTATTCACGACAGCTGGTTGAAGAAGTCAGTCTAACTTGATGCAATCTTCAATGTGGAAAAAGAGTCTGCTGGGAATTCTCTATTGGCCAACCTGGTTGGGAATGTTCTGTTGGCCTTCTTCTTTCGCCTTTTTCGTCCTCGAGGAACAGCAGCCGATCTTCATCGACGTCTGTGTTCAGGACATAGGCCGCCTACAAGAGCCCTCCAGGCATCACGATCCTGAGCCAATCTCTCCAGCCTCCCCCAAGTGTGGCCAAGTTTCTTGGTGTCCGCCTCCACTTCACGGCGCCAAGTGTTCCTAGGCCTGCCTCTTTTCCGTTTTCCTTGAGGGTTCCAATTCAAGGCTTGTCTAGTTATGCTGGAGACAGGTTTCCTGAGCGTGTGGCCAATCCATCTCCATCTTCTCTGGAGGATCTCTTGTTCTACCGGTTCTTGCTTTGTCCGTTGCCACAGTTTCTGGTTGCTGATTCTGTCGGGCCAGTGAATCCCGAGAATCCTTCTTAAGCAGTTGTTGATGAAGGACTGGATTCTCTTCATATTCCCAGCAGTGGTTCTCCATGTTTCTGCACCATACAGTAGAACCGGTTTCACCATGGTGTTGAAGGTTCTGATCTTCAGTTTGGTATATAGGTGTTTGGAGGCCCAGACATTCTTGAGCTGTTGGAAGGCTGCCCGTGCCTTTCCTACCCTTATTTTGATGTCAGCATCTGTCCCACCTTGCTTGTCCACGATGCTGCCAAGGTAGACAAAACTCTCTACCTCTTCGAGCGCTTCCTTTTTGAGCCTGATGGGTGCTGTATTGGTAGCGGCATTGACCTTGAGGACCTTGATCTTCCCCTTGTGAATATTAAGACCAATACGTGCAGAAGTGTCTGCAATAGTTCTGGTCTTCTCCTGCTTCTGTTGTTGGGTATGGGAGAGAAGGGCAAGATCGTCAGCAAAATCGAGGTCATCAAGCTGGTCCCACAAGGTCCATTGAATACCATTCCGCTTCTGCTGTGTGGAAGTTTTCATCACCCAGTCAATGGCCAATGGGAACAGGAAAGGCGAAAGCAAACATCCTTGCCTCACACCGGTCTTCACCTGGAAAGCATCCGTGACCTGTTGTCCGTGGACCACTCGGCAGGTCATCCCCTCGTAAGAGTTTCTGATCAAGTCCGTGATTTTCCGCGGGACTCCATAATGTCTCAACAGTCTCCAGAGGGTTTGCCTATCCACACTGTCAAAGGCTTTCTCGTAGTCAACGAAGTTGATGTAGAGGGGTGAGTTCCATTCCAGGGATTGCTCTAGGATGATGCGCAGTGTTTCACGACAGCTTGTTGAAGAAGTCAGTCTTACTTGATGCAATCTTTAATGTGGAACTAAGCACGTGCAAAAAGCGTCTGCTGGGAATTTTCTATTGGCCTACATGGTTGGGAATGTTCTGTTGGCCTTAATGGTCGGGAATGTTCTATTGGCCTACCTGTTCGGGAATGTTCTGTTGGCCTACCTGGTCGGGAATGTTCTGTTGGCCTACCTGGTTGGGGATGTTCTATTGGCCTACCTGGTTGGGAATGTTTTATTGGCCTACCTGGTTGGGAATGTTCTATTGGCCTACCTGGTTGGGAATGTTCTATTGGCCTACCTGGTTGGGAATGTTCTGTTGGCCTACCTGGTTGGGGATGTTCTATTGGCCTACCATTGTTGGGGATGTTCTATTGGCCTACCATTGTTGGGAATGTTCTATTGGCCTACCTGGTTGGGAATGTTCTGTTGGCCAACCTGTTTGGGAATGTTCTATTGGCCACCCTGGTTGGGAATGTTCTATTGGCTGTTCATGGCACAGGGCAATCAACCCAATATATCCGCCTGTTGGCTGTCACAGGCCAATCAACCCAATATATCCGCCTGTTGGCTGTCACAGGCCAATCAACCCAATATATCTGCCTGTTGGCTGTCACAGGCCAATCAACCCAATATATCCGCCTGTTGGCTGTCACAGGCCAATCAACCCAATATATCCGCCTGTTGGCTGTCACAGGCCAATCAACCCAATATATCCGCCTGTTAGCTGTCACAGGCCAATCAACCCAATATATCCGCCTGTTGGCTGTCACAGGCCAATCAACCCAACATACCCACCTGTAAGCTGTCACAGGCCAATCAACCCAATATATCCGCCTGTTGGCTGTCACAGGCCAATCAACCCAATATATCCGCCTGTTAGCAGTCACAGGCCAATCAGCCCAATATATCCGCCTGTTGGCTGTCACAGGCCAATCAACCCAACATATCCGCCTGTTGGCTGTCACAGGCCAATCAACCCAACATATCCGCCTGTTGGCTGTCATAGGCCAATCAACCCAACATACTCGGCCGTAGAGACCGACCGCATTTCGGGATTGGGTTCGGTTTCGGACGAAACAGAAAAGTTAACTTTCGGTTAAATTTCGGTTTCGACCGAAAGTGACTGAGGTTTTCGGTCATCTACCAGAAGTCAGACTGTCTGTCTGTCTCTAGGCCGGCAATCCGATGTTCATTATTGCTCGACGTCTTGGTGTCATTGTATGTCATATGACTAATACACTGCGAAAACTGCTCACAGCTGCATGATGACCTACTTGTCCTTTATTTCCACAAAATTTCAATTTCAATTAGGCCTAGACATATGTAAACAGTTTTGTGGAAGAAAAACTAATGGAATGGTAACATTTATATCATTATTTCTGTTTTAAATTTTTCAAAAATAACATTTGTAACCCTAGGTTTATTCAATTCATTAATTTGTGATGTTCATTTTGATTTATCATTAGCATGCCCATCAGTGTTGTCACAGGCAAAGAAGAAGAATTTTGAATAATCCTAGGGCATTGTAATATTAATTTTACATTATTACTCTTTTTTATTTATTTGTTAAATTAAATTCAAGGAAACTTTGGCTTTTTCATTTGATTCATGTCTTGAAGTTCATCATTATCAACTCATAAACATTGTTATTTACGAAATAATAAGTGTGTGCATGTATCACGTGTTCGTATTATAATTATGTAGTAGGCCCACTGCAGACATGTTGACTTTTATGATTTTAACTACCAATTTAGAAGTCAGAAGAACATTTTTAAGAGACCATGTTAAAAAAAAAAAAGGGAATTCCCCACCATTGGGGTGGAGGGAAATTGGTCACCGAACGAAATAATGACGTCACCAGCACGGAAAGACTAATGTGTTGGTACTAGGCTAAATATTACTACAGCGATATCTTGACAGCAGTGGCGTAGTGAGGGGGGAGCAAGGGGGGCATCATGCCCCGGGCGCTACTCACAATGGGGCGCCAAATGGTATATTTTACTATAATATTGTATGGTTTTCGAATAGGGGGGGCGCTGAATAGGGGGGGCGCTAAAAAGGTATTGGGGGCGCTAAAAAGGTATTATGCTCCGGGCGCGAGTTAAGCTCGCTACGCCACTGCTTGACAGCTAGTTACGAAAACACAAAGAATTAGTATATGACGATAACCCACGAAACATTGTGGTGATATTTGTATAGCCTTAATAGCTGATATTTTGGTGACATTTGGCTCTATTAGAACCTCAATGACTATTTTTCTAGGTTGTAATTATATTATAAAAGCAAAGGGCACTCAAGGGTGTATTTTGCATGAATCTTGCCCCCCCCCCCCCCAACCAACCACTTTTTTCCTAATTTTCTCTTACCATACTACTTTAAAAAACATTTTAAACTAATTTAACTTACTTTTTAATTAAAATGGTAAAAGCCACAGTATTCTTTATTTATTAACATTAACGGTGATCTCATTTTTTATCAAAAGAATGTAAATATTGATACTTCCCCCCCCATCATTTTTCGATGTATGCAGAATGTATGCGAGAACTAATTTCAAAATATCTAAATATTTCGATTCGGCTTCGGTTTCGGTCGAAAGTCTCGTTAAACTTTTTGTTTCGGCTTGGGTTTCGGCCGAAAGTCATTTTTAACTTTCGGCCTAGTTTCGGTCTCGGCCGAGATAAGAAAATCACTTTCGTTCGGTCTCTCCTCTCACTGTTGCTTTCACGGGCCAGCCAACTCAAACTAACAACATAGTTGCAATCGCTAGGATTCAATAAACCTTTTCAACATGACTGTCTTTAAGGCATTTACCCAAACTTGAGATCAACCCAATATACCAACATGGTGGTTGTCGCATTGGCGATCAACCCAACATATAAATCTGTTGGCTGTCACTTGAGCTATCAATCTAACTTTTGTAAAACTGGTTACTGTCATTATGGGTATCAACCAAACAGCCTTGACCTACATGCTTACAGTTCCGTTTATTGTTTAAAAACAGATTAGTCTTGCTATGTAAATGTTAAATCCCTAACACACCAACACGTCATATTATGGAGACGCTCGTTTGACCTTTCTATGGATCCGCCCCTGAGAAGCAGCAATCCTTTACAGCCGACCAGATATCTCAATCGTATGCTGCGTGCAATTATTCCGGTCATTACCCGGTGAATCTAATCCCGTCATCCGGGAGGGGGGGGGGGGGCATTGGAAGTCAGGCAGTCTTGGTATCACTGTTATCTCAACTGGTCCAAGGCACACAGAATGTATCGTAAAAAAAAAAATTGACATTCGTACAATTTTTATTTTCTGCGGATTGTTATATTGAAAATGGAGTCTGAAACAAGGGGAAAAAGGGTATGATTGATACATTAGCTTATTTATTTCGTTGCTGCACTTGAATTATAATCAAATCATAATTTTTCAGTCTACAGTTGTTTTAGTCTCAATCATAAAGATTTTTTTGTGTTTAAACGTGGATTTAAATTACTTGTTAAAACACTGGAACAATAATCCATGGATGATTTTAATATAATAAGCTTGAGATTAGCAAAATTACACTACCTTATGGCGCCTCATCCTGCTCTACTCTCGGCATCGCCCATTCCACCTCAATCTATCTCATCTCAACCCACATTGCCCAATCTATCTCATCTCAACCCACATTTCCTAATCTATCTCATCTCAGACCACATTGCCCAATCTACCTCATCTCAACCCACATTGCCCAATCTACCTCATCTCAACCCACATTGCCCAATCTATTTCACGTCAACCCACATTGCCCAATCTATCTCATCTCAACCCACATTGCTCAATCTATCTCATCTCAACCCACATTTCTCAATCTATCTCATCTCAACCCACATTGCTCAATCTATCTCACGTCAACCCACATTACTCAATCTATCTCACGTCAACCCACATTGCTCAATCTATCGTAAATGTGACCCCCGCCCCTTCCTTTTTTAGACGTATTTACAGCTCCCAACAATATACGTCATACGCTACTCAACTCCCAGCCTCAGGGCAGTAAGAGAAAAAACGATATGACAGCAATGCCAGAACCTCATGGCAGTAGAGACATACGATATGACAGCAATGCCAGAGCCTCATGGCAGTAGAGACATACGATATGACAGCAATGCCAGAGCCTCATGGCAGTAGAGACATACGATATGACAGCAATGCCAGAGCCTCATGGCAGTAAGAGACATACGATATGACAGCAATGCCAGAGCCTCATGGCAGTAAGAGACATACTATTTGACAGCAATGCCAGATCCTCATGGCAGTAAGAGACATACGATATGACAGCAATGCCAGAGCCTCATGGCAGTAAGAGACATACGATATGACAGCAATGCCAGAGCCTCATGGCAGTAAGAGACATACGATATGACAGCAATGCCAGAGCCTCATGGCAGTAGAGACATACGATATGACAGCAATGCCAGAGCCTCATGGCAATAAGAGACATACGATATGACAGCAATGCCAGAGCCTCATGGCAATAGAGACATACGATATGACAGCAATGCCAGAGCCTCGGGTCAGTAAGAGAAAAAAAACGATCTGGCCGCAATCTAAACTGCGGGGGGGGGGGGGGAGAGAGGAAGTTTGGGAGGCTACGAGATGCACTCAACTGACCTTCGGTTGATCTGCTAAATTTGGCGTCTGTTGGCCCCTGTCACATAAATTGGATACTTTTGAAGGAACAGTTGCTGGTGGCGATGTAGAGGTGGGGGGTTGGTGTGGGGGGTAGTGCTGACCTCGCCCTAATCGCTGACATTGTGCAAACACATCTCTCTGAGATTTATAACTGCCAGTGACTGAGATAAGCGGAGTGCGGGGGGGGGGGGGTGTGGGGGGTAGCTGCGTCTCGGGTTTTCCAGCAAGTTGATGGATGTTTGGACCTGGTGTAGTAGTGTTTGCCCTGACAGTCTTTTTATGTCCTGATGCTATTTTATTATGTCCTAGCGTGGTTTTTTTATGTCCTAGCATGGTTTTGTTATGTCCTCCTAACATGGTTTTGTTACGTCCTAACATATTTTATTACAACTCTAGCATTGTGTTTTTATGTCCTAACATTGTTTTATTGTGTCCTATCATGGCGTAGCTATGTCCTAACATGGTTTTGTTATGTCCTAACATGTTTTTGCTATGTCCTAACATGGCTTAGTTATGTCCTAACAGGGTTTTGTTTTGTCCTAATATGGTTTTGTTATGTCTTAACATGGCTTAATTATGTCTTAACATGGTTTTGTTATGTCCTAACATGTTTTTGCTATGTCCTAACATGTTTTTGCTATGTCCTAACATGGCTTAGTTATGTCCTAACATGGTTTTGTTATGTCCTAACATGTTTTTGCTATGTCCTAACATGGCTTAGTTATGTCCTAACATGGTTTTGTTATGTCCTAACATGTTTTTGCTATGTCCTAACATGGCTTAGTTATGTCCTAACATGGTTTTGTTATGTCCTAACATGTTTTTGCTATGTCATAACATGGTTTTGTTATGTCCTAACATGTTTTTGCTATGTCCTAACATGGCTTAGTTATGTCCTAACTATGTCCATGCAATGGTGTCTCATCTACTCCGTCCAAACAAAAGTGTCTAGTCTACTGTGTCCATACCAAAGTGTCGAGTCTACATTGTCCCATACAATCGTGTCTAGTCCAATATGTCTATACAATGTGTTTCTAGTCTACAGTGTCCATGCAATGTGTGTCTAGTCTACTTTGTCCATACAATGTGTGTCTAGTCTACTGTGTCCATACAATGTGTGTCTAGTCTACTGTGTCCCATACAATCCTGTCTAGTCCACTGTGTCTATACAATGTGTTTCTAGTCTAATGTGTCCATAAATGTGTGTCTAGTCTACTGTGTCCCATACAATCGTGTCTAGTCCACTGTGTCTATACAATGTGTTTCTAGTCAACTGTGTCAATACAATATGTGTCTAGTCTACTGTGTCCATACAATGTATGTCTAGTCAACTATGTCCATACAATGTGTGTCTAGTCTGTGTCCATACAATGTGTGTCTAGTCTACTGTGTCCATACAATGTGTGTCTAGTCTACTGTGTCCATACAATGTGTGTCTAGTCTACTGTGTCCATACAATGTGTGTCTAGTCTACTGTGTCCATACAATGTGTGTCTAGTCTACTGTGTCCATATGTGTGTCTTGTGAGTTGTCCACGACAATCCGTGGGCGCACTTTCCTCTCCTAAAGTGCACTTGAGACTGACTTCAATCGTCGTCTTCATTATGAAGCAATCTTCTCCCCGGTTACGTCATCCGTCTCAATCTTCTCATGTTTAATGGCTTTCGACGAGAATGTGTTTTAGTGCGTGAGCGTATGTGTATGTAACTCTGGTGTTTTGATGTATGATTATGTGTAATTGTGTGTGTCGTTGTAGTTGTAAGAAAGGGAGTGAACTCTCAAATGATTTCGATCTAAACCAGCACCTACAGTATGCTGATGTACTCTTGTCTGTGACAAGGCCTCGTGTTACCTGTGTCTGGTGTACTCTTGTCTGTGACAAGGCCTAGTGTTACCTGTGTCTGGTGTACTCTTGTCTGTGACAAGGCCTCGTGTTACCTGTGTCTGGTGTACTCTTGTCTGTGACAAGGCCTCGTGTTACCTGTGTCTGGTGTACTCTTGTCTGTGACAAGGCCTCGTGTTACCTATCTGGTGTACTCTTGTCTGTGATAGGGCCTCGTGTTACCTGTGTCTGGTGTACTCTTGTCTGTGACAAGGCCTCGTGTTACCTGTGTCTGGTGTACTCTTGTCTGTGACAAGGCCTCGTGTTACCTGTGTCTGGTGTACTCTTGACTGTGACAAGGCCTCGTGTTACCTGTGTCTGGTGCACTCTTGTCTGTGACAGGGCCTCGTGTTACATGTGGCTGGTGTACTCTTGTCTGTGACAAGGCCTCGTGTTACCTGTGTCTGGTGTACTCTTGTCTGTGACAAGGCCTCGTTTTACATGTGGCTGGTGTACTCTTGTCTGTGACAAGGCCCTCGTGATACCTGTGTCTGACGTACTCTTGTCTGTGACAGGGCCTCGTGCCAGCTGTAGCTGATGCACTCTTATATGTGTCAATATCTCGTCTTACGGACTCACCTTACAGATGACATATAAAAACGACGTGTCTCGCAACGGGATGAAGAGGCTATTGCAAATCAACTGTATAATGATGGCAGTCATTGCTTGGGTTTCAGCAATTCTTTCAGGGGCGGAAGCCAGTTGTTTTGTTGGTTGTTTTTTTTTCCACAATAGGATTGTGTTGTTTCAGACAGTGATTTTTCTGCTGTATTCCACATGAGCTTGTTGTGTTGACCATATAACGTTGCCTTGAATGCAACTAGATAAGGAAAGATTTCAATTAAAAGAAAATTTACGAAAATTATCTTTTTCAGTGTGGCTTTTCAGTGTCTCCCCTGCTTATATTTATGATGATCCACCCATGCACTTTTGTCAGTTTGAAAAAAAACACAAAAAAAGCCCGGATTGTTTTCACCGCTTGTTGACGTCATGTCTTTTTGTAACGTTGACTTTTGAATCTGTTTTCTTTTATCATTTGCTTTATTAAATATTTTGGAAGTTAATTAAAATTGTTTTTCTGTTGGTGTTGTTGGTGTTGTTGGTGTTGTTGGTGTTGTTGGTGTTGTTGGTGTTGTTGGTGTTGTTGGTGTTGTTGGTGGTGTTGTTGGTGTTGTTGTTGGTGGTGTTGTTGGTGTTGTTGGTGTTGTTGGTGTTGTTGGTGTTTTTTTTATTTCTTACCAAGCTATGAGATGATATTATGAAAACGTCTTGAATCGAAAGTGCCCCCCGTACTTCTCTAGAGTGCTGAGTACTAAATGACCGCCCCTGCAGCCCTCGCGTCCATTCTCGTCTTATTGACCAAAAGTCTTTCATCTCTCGTTCTTCGTTCTCATCATTATACCGCCCCCCTTTTTCCCCAATCTCCAACATGTTGAAGTTTCTCTCCTTTTGGTTGTCGTCCTTCTGTCATCTAGACCAGGAATCAATCATACCAACTCTACGATTGTAGTAAAAGCAGTCACAAGAAAAAAGTCACAGGGAAAAAAGTCAAAAATTTTTGCCTGTGACTTTTTTTCCTAGCAAAATTTGTGACTTTTTTTCCGTGACTTTATTTCCGCTCATCAACTCTACTCCCTCCACTCCACTCCACCCCCTTTTCTCCAACCACACCTCCCCTTTTTATATTGTGCATTTGTTTTATTATCTGAAGGATTAGAATTTTTCTTTTCTTTTTTTATTCTTTTTCTGAACAGACTCGCAACAGATAAGCCAAGTTTCCTTGAGCACAACAGATAAGCCAAGTTTCCTTGAGCACAGCAGATAAGCCAAGTTTCCTTGAGCACAACAGATAAGCCAAGTTTCCTTGAGCACAACAGATAAGCCAAGTTTCCTTGAGCACAACAGATAAGCCAAGTTTCCTTGAGCACAACAGATAAGCCAAGTTTCCTTGAGCACAACAGATAAGCCAAGTTTCCTTGAGCACAACAGATAAGCCAAGTTTCCTTGAGCACAACAGATAAGCCAAGTTTCCTTGAGCAAAACAGATAAGCCAAGTTTCCTTGAGCAAAACAGATAAGCCAAGTTTCCTTGAGCACAACAGATAAGCCAAGTTTCCTTGAGCGGCACAATAAGAAATTCAGCTATGGGTTGTTGTTTTTTTTTGCCATCTTGGTACGGCGACATGACGTCCAGGACGTCTGATGCTTTCATTGGGGACTTTTTCGACTGTTTTCGGCCTTAAAAGTTCTTCATCTTTATGACGTCCTGTCATCTCAGCATTGGAAATGAATTTCTCTTTTGCTCTAATTTTTTACCTTTCAATGAGACATAAAAATACATCTCAAATTCAAGATCAATCTATTAATAATAAATAAATCCGAAGCGCCTTCTTTCATTCTCCAAATCATGGCCCAACTCCATAACATCATGGCCCAACTCCATAACATCATGGCCCAACTCCATAACATCATGGCCCAACTCCATAACATCGTGGCCCAACTCGATAACATCATGGCCCAACTCCATAACATCATGGCCCAACTCCATAACATCATGGCCCAACTCGATAACATCATGGCCCAACTCCATAACATCATGGCCCAACTCCATAACATCATGGCCCAACTCCATAACATCATGGCCCAACTCCATAACATCATGGCCCAACTCCATAACATCATGGCCCAACTCCATAACATCATGGCCCAACTCCATAACATCATGGCCCAACTCCATAACATCATGGCCCAACTCCATAACATCATGGCCCAATTCCATAACATCATGGCCCAACTCCATAACATCATGGCCCAACTCCATAACATCATGGCCCAACTCCATAACATCATGGCCCAACTCCATAACATCATCGTAATAAATTGTCATCATCTTCTCGCCGACTCATCGTCAGCCATTTTAAATATCATGACCCATTTTTTATACCAGCATCTATCTGACAAACCATCATCCATCTGACATACCATCATACATCTGACATACCACCACCAGTCTGACATACCAGCATCCATCTGACATACCACCACCACCTGTCTGACATACCATCATCCATCTGACATACCATCATCCTTCTGACATACCATCATCCATCGTGCCCTCACCATGCATCGATCCCACTCATCCCACCAATCATTCCCTAGACGACCCACCTTTTTCATCAATGTTATTCACTCTTTGACTCCACAATAAGCACGCCCCAAGCTGAAATCATTTTTACTCGTCATCTTACACAATGATTTCTCCCATGTTATTTTGTTATTTTATTTAATGAGTGCTCCTTCCGGTGCCTCTGAACTTTTATTTCAATTACTGAATCGTTCAACAAAAGAATTGTTCAATTACCCCCCACCTTCCCACCCGCCCTTCCCCCCCCCCCCCCCACCTATTTTTCTTATCTTAATATATATCAATGCTTCAGTGTACTGCGCATGTCTGAATTTCATAATAAAATATAAAGACCTAGGTGATGTGTTTTTTTTTAAAAAGTAAAATAATAGTCCTGGTTGTTACTTAAAGGAATCCAGTTACGATAACTACAAATAGAGTGAGATATCTGATACTTAGAATATTGCCAATGAGCACCATCAACTGTGGTAGCGGGCAGCTTAGCAAATATTCTGTCAGCCGCACCTCAACCCCACCCCACCTCAATCAGTACCAATCCACCTCAATTCCACCCCAAACCACCTCAATCAGTACCCACCCATCTCAATCAGTACCAACCCACCTCAATCAGTACCAACCCACCTCAATCAGTACCAACCTACCTCAATCAGTACCAACCCACCTCAATCAGTACCAACCCACATCAATTCCACCCCAACCCACCTCAGTACCAACCCACTTCAATCCCATCCCAACCCACCTCAACCCAACCCTAACCCATCTAAACCCAACCCTAACCCATCTCAACCCCACCCTAACCCACCTCAACCCCACCCTAACCCATCTCAACCCCACCCTAACCCACCTCAACCCCACCCTAACCCATCTTAACCCCCACCTTAACCCAACCCCAACCCAACCCTGCACTCAGTAGTGGATAGACTTTGGTTTTTTTTGGCACAAATTACAACACTTGTAAAACAACAACAACAACAACAAAAGAAACGGAAGACGCCCCTGCTCCGACTCCTCCCTACTGCTGCACCAGAAAACGCCTGTGTTTCAGCTAGCACGTGACAGCTGGACTGTGTCCACCACCAAGGTGTTACTTTGTCTGAAGAAAACAGATGAGGTCAGCATGACGTCCCTACAGTCTGGAAGCCAAATACAATATCTTTATGTGTTTTATTTATTACCTTTATCGAAAACGGTGGGTTGGGAAAAAAAAAGGAGGGGGGGGGGGAATATTTGCTTTTCTTTATAAAATGAAGCAAATAGAATTTGATGCCCCGTTAATTTGAATCCCTGGGGGACAAACAAGTAAATAAAATATTTTTCAGCAAACTTTATTTTAAAAAACATTTTTTGCAGCCAAACCATTATAAAATAACACTTTATATAAATATAATTGCTTTTTATTTCTACTTTGAGTTTTATCCAACTCAAGGTCTTTAACACTTGGTTTGCGAAGCTCACTAAAATAAAACGTCACCTTATGCCTTGGGAAGGGGGGGGGTCGGAGAAAGGGGGAGGTCAGAACCTGGATAAGCACCCCTCTCTTCTGGATGCATACCCCTCTCACTTGGATAAATGCCTCTCTCACTTGGATGGATGCCTCTCTCATTTGAATGGATGCCTCTCTCACTTGAATGGATGCCTCTCTCACTTGGATGGATACCTCTGTCACTTGGATGGATGACGCTCTTACTTCGATGGATGCCTCTCTCTCAACTGGATGGGTGCCTCTCTCACTTGGATGATGCCTCTCTCACGTGGATGGATGCCTCTCTACTGGATGGATGCCTCTCTCACTTGGATGGATGCCTCTCTACTGGATGGATGCCTCTCTCACTGATGTATGCCTCTCTCACTTGGATGGATGCCTCTCTACTGGATGGATGCCTCTCTCGTGTCATTTTCAGTTGACTGATACAATGTTTCCTTAAGTGCTGGCCCAGAGGACAGGCACTGGTCCGCGAGATTTACGCTGCAGGTCCGCACAACACCAATATGTATGGTCAAAGAAAATATAAAATATAATTAATAAGTCTGGCAGTGTTCCCTGGCACACAAAAAACATGTCCACCTTTCCATGGCACAAAAACATGTCCACTGTTCCTTGTCATATAAAACATGTCCACTGTTCCTTGTCATAAAAAACATGTCCACTGTTCCTTGTCATAAAAAACATGTCCACTGTTCCTTGTCATAAAAAACATGTCCACTGTTCCCTGGCAGAAAACAACATGTCCACTGTTCCCTGGCAGAAAAAACATGTCCACTGTTCCCTGGCAGAAAACAACATGTCCACTGTTCCCTGTCAGAAAAAACATGTCCACTTTTCCCTAGCAGAAAAAACATGTCCACTGTTCCCTGGCACAAAAAAACATGTCCACTGTTCCTTGTCATAAAAAACATGTCCACTGTTCCCTGGCACAAAAAAACATGTCCACCGTTCCCTGGCACAAAAAACATGTCCACTGTTCCGTCAAACCTTATAGTCAACCATACATTTTTATAGCCAACCCTGCATTAGTATAGCCAACCATACATTACTATAGCCAACACTGTTCATGTATAAAAAACACTTACAAACATTATTTAATTCAAGCCAAGATCATGAACTGTTCCAAATTGCATTACTCAGTGTGGCACTCTTGTAGATTTTATTTATTTTTAAAATTGGAATGCTGTCCCTGACCCAAATTTTTCTTGTATTAACAAAAACATCATTTTGTTTGTGTATGCTGATGACAATGGTTGTCTAACATGGTGCATCTCAAACTGGTAGTCCGGGGACCAGGGCCGGTCAGCGGGCTCCCTTGGGTCACCAGCTGACGTTTTGAAAAAAAAAAACTGAATTTTTTTTTTAAAGAATAAATAAAATTTAATGTTACAATGGCGCTGGTCATTACTGCAATCCGGTTTATTCCATCCATACCACCAAATTGAAACGTTTGAGAATCACTGAATCCATCAGGGAAGTCATTGACATATTTATCGCCCAATTTAATTTTTTTATTATTATTTGTGTTGAGCTATGGATTTTATGAACTACAAAAGAAAGGCGAAAAATTATTTTCCAGCAACCACACTTTGACATTCCACCATCTTGAGGTTGGGAAAAGGTGGGATTCGTAACTATGAAATAAACGCCGTCGTTGCTAAGATTTCATTTCATATAAAAGTGTGTGGGGGGGGGGGGGTCCAGAACATTTTGGGTTTACATATACAGTAGTGTTGTGAATTAATTCAAGAGATCCATCCAGTATCTTCCAGCGTTAGATGTACCAATAACTAGGAGGTAAAGTCACATTAACACATTTTGGTGAACTGTTGATCCCGACAGCGACCATCATATCTAACACGACCTCTTCCTCTCCTACCTCCAAACCAACACCTCCCCCTCCTCACTCTGCATCCAATCTAACATAACCCTCCTCACTCTGCATCCAATCCAACACATCCCCCTCCTCACTCTGTCTACTATCCAACACCTCCCCTCCTCACTCCCTAAATACCGTCCTCATACCCAACATATCTCCCCTCAATGTCCATGCCTCCGAAATATCCCCCCCTCCCCCACTCCACGTCAGCAACCGAGTTTTTCATTGTCCTACAACTATCATCGATAATATGGCAACAAAGCACTGAAGTGATCCATCAGACAGTGCCTACGCATGGACAAATAGATCCAACTGGACAGCGCTATACAAGATGCACAAAATAAAGTATTGTGAAGTGATCCATCAGACAGTGCCTAAGCATGGACAAATAGATCCAACTGGACAGCGCTATACAAGATGCACAAAATAAAGTATTGTGAAGTGATCCATCAGACAGTGCCTAAGCATGGACACATAGATCCAGTTGGACAGTGCTATACAAGATGCACAAAATATTGTGCAGTCTCAATGTGTATGAGCGCTTGGTGGAGCAATATTATGAAAGTTAAATTATGACAGTCATCAGAGGTGGATCAAGTAAATTAAATGTGTGTGGAAAAGGGGGTTGCGTTGCGGAGTGGCTGGAGGAGATAAGAAGTGAATTAGGGGTTTCAAAAAAGGGGGCATGTAATAAATATATCACTTTAGCTGCCTGGTCGGGGTTGCTTTGGCAAGTGGGGGGGGGGGGTGTAGCACTATCTAAGTTTATCCATCCACTTTTTACGCCCATGAAAGATTTTTTTAATCACTTCAGTTGTTTGTTTTTTTCATATACTATTTTTTAAATTTATTTTTTGTAATAATTTTTTTTTACATTCAAATGAAAGACTAAGGATTTTTATGTTATTAGATTCTACAACTGCGGCTCTCAACCTGTGGGTCGCGACCCCTTTGGGTCACAGGGGTCGCCTAAGACCATCGGAAAACACATATACCCTACATTTATCAAGTAGCAACGAAAGTAATTTTTTAGTTGGGGGGGTCACCACAACATGAGGAACTGTATTAAGTGGCCGCGACATTAGGGAGGTTGAGAACCACTGTTCTAGAAAACTGTTTCCTTCGTGTTGACGTGATGTTCAACCTAAAGGACCAGTGATCATACGATTTTGTATTAGCTGGACCGTGTGTTGCCTAAAGTTCGGGAATTATTTGGACCTTTTGTCTGAAAGAAATCATGCAGGGCACAGCGAGAGGAGGAAGAAGAAGAGCAAGACAGAGTAAAAAGATGTGAAGATAACATCAAAGAGTGGACGGGATTAAAACTATAGGCGATGCTGTGCGTAGTGCAGAAGACCGAGCGGAATGGAGAGGAATAGTTTTCGTGTCATCTGTGGCGCCCCAACGGTCGAAGGACTAAGGGACATGATGATGATGATGACGACGACGACCTGAAAGATCGGACGTGGCATGGGATGACGTCACTACATTGCGTCACTATACGTTGGTCACAACATACGTCCCGTCTCACCTCAATATTAAATGATAAAATCAAGTATGCCTCAACAATCTCTAAAAAAAAAAAAAAATTAAAAAATTAATAATATTTTTTTTATTATTTTATTTATTCATGTTACAATTGTTTCATTTTGTGGAGGTCGTGTGTTCGGCCGAAAACTGTGCGACGTCACAAACAAAGAAAGCTGTGCATGTGACCGTAAACACTACATCCGGAAGTTGTTTTCGACTTTATTGTTGTTGTTTTGTGTTGTTTTGCTGCTTCAGAAGTTGTTTCGGTGTTTTGGGTGCCCCGTTTCACCACAACTATTCTCTATGCTGTAGAACTGAAAATGCCGGGAAGAAGCGGTATATGTTCCAAAGCGCATACTTGATATAAATAAAGACCGTCTGCAAAAACGTTCAAGTGATATTTTCATTGACTTTGGGTCAATCCAAAAAAAACGGAACTGAAACGAGCGAGTAGTGTCTTGGGTGTCTGACCTTTTCCTTAAATAAGAATAATGGCACAGTTTCTGAATACACTTGTATTCACTGGCTGCTCTCAAATTGCTCGCAACACCAGTGGTTCTTAAAACTGAGGAAAAGATACTTTTTTTTTGGGGTGGGGGGGCAGTGGCGTAGCGAGCTTAACTCGCGCCCGGGGCACAATACCTTTTTAGCGCCCCCCCATTCGAAAACCATACAATATTATATGTAAAATATACCATTTGGCGCCCCTTTTTGAGGAGCGCCCGGGGCATGATGTCCCCCTTGCCCCCCTCGCTACGCCACTGGGGGGAGATAGCTACGTCTCTCTTGCCCTTTAAAATATGACCTATCAATAATATGACCTATCTATAATATGACCTATCTGTAATATGACCTATTTGTAATGTGATCATAAAAATATGTTTGATTATGTTGAAAGGGAAATATGACTGGGGACAATTCGAGACCAATGTGCTCGTGTGTGGGTGTGATTGTGTGTTTGTGTGTGTATGTGTGTGTGTCTGTACATTGCATTATTGCCTATTAAACGAGTGTACATATTATTATTATTATGTACCCACCACAATTGCCAACAGCCACTAATTTCGTTTCTTAACCTCGATAATACAAATCTGACTTCTCATCCTCTTGAAATGTGTCCTACCCCCCCCCCCTTTGCCATTTCCTGCTTGCTGTTGCTATGTCTGCAGGTCGTTACAAACATCCGGGTATTCCCGTGTCTGCAGCGCCTTAAACATCCGGATATTCCCGCACGTAGTCCATGAATGAATGGCGAGAGCGGTGCACCATTTCTTCTACGGCCTTGCTTCCATATTCATACTCCATGTCACGTGATTATATTCAACCACTTTCTTGACCAAACTGCGTCACGGTCAATGTCCGTAATCCCCCTCCCCCCCCCACCAAACAGACACACATTAAAAAAAAAACCACATATCTTTGATTCGCTGAAATCTTCAAAAAAGGATCAAAGATTAAAGCTACGCACCTTAGGCTTATCGGGTCGCGATGGCCTTAGCCAATGGACAATAAAGTGTGTCTATTTGAGGACTGGTTCAACTAGTTGATCCTTGAGACTTCTCTGAGACCTTGATATAAAAAAAAAGCTTCAATGGAGAGCGGGACCTGGAGAGCGTGACCTGGAGAGCGGGACCCGGGGAGCAGGACCCGGAGAGCGGGACCTGGAGAGCGGGATCTGGAGAGCGTGACCTGGAGAGCGGGACACGGGGAGCAGGACCCGGAGAGCGGGACCTGGAGAGCGGGATCTGGAGAGCGGGACCTAGAGAGCGGGACCCGGAGAGCAGGACCCGGAGAGCGGGACCTGGGGAGCGGGACCCGACCTGGAGAGCGGGACCCGGAGAGCGGGACCTGGAGAGCGGGATCTGGAGAGCGGGACCTGGAGAGCGGGACCCGGAGAGTGGAACCCGGAGATCGGGACCCGGAGAGCGGGACCTGGAGAGCTGGACCTGGGGAGCTGGACCTGGAGAGCGGGACCTGGAGAGCGGGACCTGGAGAGCGGGACCTGGAGAGCTTCCAGTGTTATTTTCTTCAAAACACGGAAAATATAGATATTTAATTTACCGTTAGCGATTTCCGCTTTAATAGCAAGATGAAAAGGTGATTCCAATCAAAAGCTGTTTAAATCAAAGACGCTTGTACTTTTGAAACAAACACTGGCTATGGATTTAGTATACGAACCCATCTCAGGGGCTCCAGAGGCGGATCAGACGAGCGGATAGCGAAAAAACGTCGCTATTCTTTTTAAAAAATACTTGTATCATTCTATCACGTTTATCAAACAGAGACAGATTTAAAGCACTGCACACCACTGCACACCACCACTCCCCCAAACCAAAACCTAACCCCCCACCCCCACCTGCTATCACGTCTTACTCCTCTTTATTTTTCTTAAACCCCCGCTGCTGTATATTGATCGCCACTTTACTTCGCCCCTGATGTATCACGACTAGAGTTTGATGTCCAAAGACCCCCCCCCCCGGCCTCTTCTACCACAACGGATCAACTTATCATTGTCAAAAGATTATCTATATCTTAATATATATATATATATATATATGTATGTATAGAAACGCAAACATATTTGTTCCACGTGAAGGTCTACTCTAATTAAAATCAATATTTCTTTAGGGCGCGGCTCTCTTTGAACACGTTTAAGGTGCAACGACAGAAGAAAACATTACTTGTTTGTGTCTCTGTGTCTGGTTGTGTCTCCGTGTCTGTGTGTTTATGTGTGTGTGTGTCTCTGTGTGTGTCTCTGTGTGTGTGTATGTGTGTCTCTCTGTGCCCGAGTGTGTCTCTGTGTGTGTCTGGCTGTGTCTCTGTGTGTGCCTGTGTGTGTCTCTGTGTCTGACTGTGTCTCTGTGTGTGTGTGTGTGTGTGTGTGTGTCTCTGTGCCTATGTGTCACAGGGCTGTCAGATTGTTTTAAACAAAAGGGAAACAAATAGACAAGGGACGATGAAGAAAGACAAGGGGTGCAGACTTTGCACTAGACAATATAGACAGACAAGGGGTGCAGACTTACAATAGACAATATAGACAGACAAGGTGTGCAGACTTTACACTAGACTATATAGACAGACAAGGGGGGCAGACTTTACACTAGACAAAAGTGATTACATACTGGTGGAGGGACACATAATAAAATGGACAGAACACAGTTTTGACAGAATGCAGTGTTGACAGAATGCAGTGTTGACATAATACAGTGTTGACAGAATACAGTGTTGACAGAATGCAGTGTTGACAGAATACAGTGTTGACAGAATACAGTGTTGACAGAATACAGTGTTGAAAGAATACAGTGTTGACAGAATGCAGTGCTGACAGAATACAGTGTTGACAGAATGCAGTGTTGACAGAATACAGTGTTGACAGAATGCAGTGTTATCAGAATACAGTGTTGACAGAATGCAGTGTTGACAGAATACAGTGTTGACATAATGCAGTGTTGACAGAATGCAGTGTTGACAGAAGACAGTGTTGACAGAATGCAGTGTTGACAGAATGCAGTGCTGACAGAATACAGTGTTGACAGAATACATTGTTGACAGAATACAGTGTTGACAGAATGCAGTGTTGACAGAATGCAGTGTTGACAGAATGCAGTGTTGACAGAATACAGTGTTGACAGAATACAGTGTTGACAGAATGCAGTGTTGACAGAACACAGTGCCGACAGACCTGCATTTATGTAACAGTGCGTAAACATATCCCCCAACCGTTGGGCATACCGCCAACGGACTAGTAGCTTAATTAAACTAGTCTCTATTTTAATTAAACTATTGTTGGCACATTTCCCCCACCCCACCAACACACACACAGGATATTAAAAATAAAAACATACATCATTTTGAAAAGAGAGTATTACTATATCTGTTTAGTCAGTTTCTCAATTGGCTACTTCACATAGAAAAATGTTAGAAAATGTTATTATTAAGGTTTTTGTTTTAATCTTTACGATTTTTTTTAACTGTTCTAGTTTTCAAGTTCTTTCGCGTGCACTTTTCATTTGTCTTTTTACGATAAATATAATCATTATTTTTAAGATGGAAAATGGGAAGAATTTTTTTTTTTTTTTTTTTTTTTTTGGTCTAAAATACATGTAATAAGATTTGCTGTTTGTCTCTCGGCTTCTTTTTAAACTGGCCTCGTGTATAATTATTTTGTTTTCAAGTGGAGTGAATAA
Organism: Omphiscola glabra; assembly: GCA_964017045.1. Lineage (NCBI taxonomy): Eukaryota > Metazoa > Mollusca > Gastropoda > Lymnaeidae > Omphiscola > Omphiscola glabra. The sequence goes on along the minus strand of OZ024801.1, from coordinate 24,802,830 downwards.
TTATGGAATATAGGAAGTGCATGATTACAAAATAAGGGAATGAATGGTAAGGGATTAAAAAGAGTGAATGGTGAGAGAATAAGGGGAGTGAATTATGAGAGGATAAGGGGAGTGAATGATTACAAAATAAGGGAGTGAATGGCGAGTGATTAAGAAGAGTGAATGGTGAGAGAATAAGGGGAGTGAATTATGAGAGGATATGGGGGGTGAATTATGAGAGAATAAGGGTAGTGAATTATGAGAGAATAACGGGTGTGCATTATGAGAGAATAAGGGGAGTGAATTATGAGAGAATAGGGGGAGTGAATTATGAGAGAATAAGGGTAGTGAATTATGAGAGAATAACGGGTGTGAATTATGAGAGAATAAGGGGAGTGAATTATGAGAGAATAGGGGGAGTGAATTATGAGAGAATAAGGGGAGTGAATTATGAGAGAATAAGGGGAGTGAATTATGAGAGAATAAGGGAAGTGAATTATGAGAGAATAAGGGGAGTGAATTATGAGAGAATAAGGGGAGTATATGATGAGAGAATAAGGGGAATATATGATGAGAGAATAAGGGGAGTGAATTATAAAAAAAAAATAAGGTGAGTGACACCAAGTTACCTCGCCCCGCCCCGCCCCCCCCCCCCCCCAGAAGCTTGCTCTCAAGTCTGTTCAAATTAAAAAGGTTGTACTTATATTATGGTTTGTTTCTTCACTGGGTAATGTGTCTGTTGTCTTAATAATACAGCTGTTGACACGAGAACACGATAGATCTACGTAAAATAAAACATTTTGGTTAACAATAGAAATATTATCATAACATGAGAACCATTAACACATTTTTTTAAAATGTTTATTTCAATGTACTATCACACTCATGTATTCACTTTTACACTCTTGTATTCACTATCACACCCAGGCATTCACTATTACTTTCATTTATTCACTATTACACTCATGTATTCACTATTACTTTCATTTATTCACTATCACACTCAGGCATTCACTATTACACTCATGTATTCACTATTACACTCATGTATTTACTATCACACCCAGGCATTCACTATTACACTCATGTATTAACTATCACACTCATGTATTCACTATCACACTCAGGCATTCACTATTACTTTCATTTATTCACTATTACACTCATGTATTCACTATCACACTCATGTATTCACTATTACACTCATGTATTCACTATCACACTCATGTATTCACTATCACACTCAGGCATTCACTATCACACTCAGGCATTCACTATCACACCCAGGCATTCACTATTACTTTCATTTATTCACGATTACACTCATGTATTCACTATTACACTCATGTATTCACTATTACACTCATGTATTCACTATTACACTCATGTATTCACTATCACACTCAGGCATTCACTATCATACTCAGGCATTCACTATCACACTCAGGCATTCACTAACACACTCAGGCATTCACCATCACATTCAGGTTGACTTGTGAAAGCATTGGTCGGACGCTTGTATTGTCAAATATAGCAGTAAAACTGAACGACACATCAGACAAAATTAACACAATTAAATATTAATGTTGATAGCAGCTGGCCCGGGGGGGGGGGGGGGGGAATTTAATGTAAACTGGGGAAGTATTTAAGTTAGATAGAGAGGACCTAGACCAGCGTTTCTCAACCTATGGATAGCAACACCTTTGGGGGACCCTTACACAGAGGTCGCCAAACAGCATCGGACAATACATATTTAAATTGATGAAGTAGGGACGAAAATAATTTAAGGTTGGGGGGGGGGGGGGCAACACAACATGAGGAACTGTATTAAATAGTCACGGCATCATGAAGGTTGATGACCACTGACCTAGATTATCCTAATTGTGTTGCCCCTACCACACCCCCCACACACACACGCATACAACAGCACAATGTTTTTTTATTATTTTCCTACCGTATTAAAATAGCATTAAAGAACGTGTTCACTTAGAGGTTACAAACACTGCTTTAAGTATAGTGTTAGTGATCTATTTTCATTATAATCCGGTATCAATTATTCTTTAAAAATAGTAATTTTTTTTTTTTAATAACCTGAAATTTGTTGTTAAGATTGTCATTTCTATCTGGAAAGTACACCACAAAATATAAATTAGGATTAAACAGTCTATCTGGACAGTGCGCCACCACCCCCGCCCCCCTTTTCGTAAATAATTCTTTTTGATATCCTTTAAATCATAAGTGGCCAGACCAACTGACGTCATTTGCCATTTTGATAACGAGTAAACTCTCCGAGGGCCACTCATCAATTTTTTTTTAAAATTATTTTTATTTTTATTTTAAAGGGCCAAATAAGTTAACAATTTAAACAATTTAAGATTTTATTGTGCTTTTAAACATTCTTTACGTAGTTCATATTCATCTATATGTTCACGTGACCTAGAGTTTTTTAAACGAATATGTTATCAAACATCCCGTACTTAAAATCATTTACATAATTATCAACGGAACCAGTAATTGTTTAAGGGAAATAACTTTAGATATTCACTTAAAATTTTAAAGAAGGCTTTAAAAAAGTATTTTGACAGAAAATTGAATTTTTGACCTATAAATCTTTTTTGCCTAAATGTTTTTTTATTGCGATTGTTTTTTAAAAAATGGGATTTCAAGCAAATTTTATATTTTTACGATAGTAACAACTTTAAATGGTAGTAAAACAAACCCTTTTTAAATGAATTTTAAACAATTTTAATTATAAATTCATACTTTCACTTTTATGTAGAAAAAAATCCAAATTAAACTTTTACAAGGATAGCCCACTTGCATTCGATCCTTACCCATAAGGATATATCCCAAATGAAAAGCCCTAGGTGTCACAGAACGGTTGTTACGGAGGAGGGCTCCGGTCCTGACTTATCACCAACTGTGTTGATTGAGTAGTGGTCAGTACAGGACCGCTCCTCTCTGTGATTTGTATTGTGGGTATCTAGGCGTTGGGACAGACAAAAGCACAAAGTAGACAAATGTAAACTGATCAACTCCAACTCCAGGTGTCCAGATGATGAAAATAATATGTTTATTACTATGATAAAAAGGTTCTTCTGTAATCTTCACTGATTGTCAGCTATCTATATGAATGTCCAACGCTTTGACTGTTTCTAGACTGTTCACTGTTTCGTCTCAACTACTTCTATGTTCCTCTAGTCAATTGTCGTCTCCTGGTCTCTCTTGCAACTATTCCCTAATAACTGCTATCTTAGCTCTTTTCTCTCTACTTCCAACACAACGAAATACTACCAACTTCAACTCTCACTAAACTCCACTCTCCCTATGTCAGGAAGTGTTCTGTCTTATATGCCCATTCTCTACCTCCATAGGTGGCCTAGGAATGTTATCTAACACCACAGCCCCGCCCCCTAATTTCCGATTAATTTGGATTTCCCGCCGTTAACCCCAAAATTAACATGCGAAGTCATCCCTCTATCTCAAAGATGCGAGACTCTATTAACCTTACCCTCGACCCTTTAACGATACTCTCCCCAAACTAACAGCAGTTTCCGCCCATCCTATAAATTACCTGAACAATGGAGCCTTGTACTGTACCACTCCCAGTCATTTGTGACATATGCCCCCCCCCCCCCTTTTCAAGAAATTTTTCAATATCTTGACAAATTTCAAAAACTCCACAAATGACCAAACTACAACTCTATACATAACGCCATCCCATGTGTCCAGCGCTTACTCCATGCGTCGTCGAGTCTTTTGTCACCTATTCTCATCTTCAGTTTCTTACTCAAAATAAAAATATAGCAACACAAAACATCATGCATATGCCAATAATCAATGAAATTAATAATTGACTACAATAACATGAACACTGTTGGAACTCTATCAAGATCAAAAACCAAAATTATCCTTAATGACTCATTGACACCATGTTTCTTAGTTACATTAATTCTTAAAATGACCTTTTTTTATCCATCCTCTGAATATGTGTATCTAACACAAATAACTTTAGACTACTATCATAGTAACTAGACTTATCACGTAAGTCTTTCTCTCTCTCTGATTCCACGATCCACTGATCAGGTTGAGTGATACCCACTTCTGCCTCACACACATAGTGTAAACTATAGCTGCCCTACCCGTGCTACCCCACACATTACCCAGTGTGGGAAAATTGCTGACCTAACCATGCTATCCTACACATTACCCAGTGCAGGCTATAGCTGACCACCTCACGCTACTCTACACATTACCCAGTGTAGGTTATAGCTATCCATCCCAGCTATTCTACACATTATGTAGTGTAGGCTTACCATTTATCCAATGCTCCCCACAACTCCCTAAGTTAGACAATCTAATGCTGTCTCACACATCCCTTTGGTGTAGACTAGCTATCCATCTGATACTGTCTCACACATCTCTTAGTGTAGACCAGCTATCTATCCAGTGCTGTCTAACACACCCTTAGTGTAGACTAGCTATCCATCTAATTCTGTCTCACACATCCCTTAGTGTAGACTAGCTATCTCTCTCATGCTGTCTCACACATCTCTAAGTGTAGACTAGCTATCTCTCTCATGCTGTCTCACACATCTCTAAGTGTAGACTAGCTATCTCTCTCATGCTGTCTCACACATCTCTAAGTGTATTATAGACTAGCTATCTCTCATGCTGTCTCACAAATCTCTAAGTGTATTATAGACTAGCTATCTCTCTCATGCTGTCTCACACATCTCTAAGTGTATTATAGACTAGCTATCTCTCTCATGCTGTCTCACACATCTCTAAGTGTATTATAGACTAGCTATCTCTCTCATGCTGTCTCACACATCTCTAAGTGTAGACTAGCTATCTCTCTCATGCTGTCTCACACATCTCTAAGTGTAGACTAGCTATCTCTCTCATGCTGTCTCACAAATCTCTAAGTGTATTATAGACTAGCTATCTCTCTCATGCTGTCTCACAAATCTCTAAGTGTATTATAGACTAGCTATCTCTCTCATGCTGTCTCACACATCTCTAAGTGTAGACTAGCTATCTCTCTCATGCTGTCTCACAAATCTCTAAGTGTAGACTAGCTATCTCTCTCATGCTGTCTCACACATCTCTAAGTGTATACCAGCCATACAAAACTATCAAATTGTCAACCCAACAACACAAAATAGCACACTCTATTTAACACTCTAAATATCGTCTACACCACAAACCATCATGTGCCCTGCACGGTCCGGTATAGACGAGTACCGGTGATGTCCATAACAACAACACTGTTATTATGACATCACTAAACAACACAACTAAACTCATAAGCCCCATACACTGCCTTTATAAAAGCTCAGTGTGCCTTATTCAATCCTAAACTCTCACAGCCCACCTGGCTTCTCAACATTAGCACAGGGGCAGCGACTCGCACATATTATTCAATAATAATATGTCGCCTATAACACAACCTCAACTGTTGAAACACATGATTATATTCATTACTCATTATAATCATAACTTAAACCACACACGTTTAAAAGAAGAAAATGCACGTGTCAAATTCAAAACTCAAATAAAGATAACACAACTAAATTAACTCATGTTAGTAGAGTCTTAAACAAATGTCTAATGTCTCTTTGATAAAGTCTCCCTGGTAACGATATGGAGATTATCCTCAAACTGAATTAAACACTTTCTATGTCTATATAAGCCACCTCCAAACTGTAATCACTCGATCTAATACTATAAGTTCTACACAACTTTTCCCACTATTACATCATAGACGATGTCGGGAATGCACACTACTTTAATAATGCCCGAAACATATGGGGTGTTGATTGTCACTATTGCCATCTCTCCTTTGAGCCTTGATTCATTCATTAACACGACTGTGCACTTCTCTCCTGTCAACTTGCTGTCATCTACCAATTCTCTCCTTACCACTATGTCACTACACAGATAATGCCTAAACACTTTAACCCTTTGATCTCCAACTAATCCATAGACACTTTCCCTAACTCCGACACCAATAGAAATTCCTCCTATTAGAATTTCATTTTCACTATTATTTCTTCTCTCTTCTCTATTCTTAATCACACGTGTCCTATTGTTCTTCTCTACTAACGACGCCTCTTTCTTTTCTACGCACTTCTCTACCTGTCCTAATCGAAAACACGTGGCTGTCGTTTTCACCTCTCTACAACAAGAAATTTCATCCTTCTTGATGTCAGGGACGACTGGGCAATTCCCCAATACGTGCCCTTGTTGGTGACACTTGTAGCACCGCCCCTGAAATCGACACCTAGCGGCAGTGTGGCCTGGGCGCAGACACCTAAAACACACACGTTGCCGGTCGCAGTCTCTGGCCAGGTGTCCACTTCCATAACACCGAAAACACCGGCGCTCATTGTAGCAATCTCGTGCCAGATGACCAGTGGCATAGCATCTGTAGCACCGCCGTGGTTTAGTGCAGTACCTTGCTATGTGACCTGCACGATGGCACCTGTAGCAAAGGGGTACGTCACACTGCCTGACTTGGCGGTACACAGCTGGTCTCCTATCATCAAACTTGGTGCCCCACAATGAAGTCATCTTTCACTTGACACTTTCTGTTGGATCAAAGTAACGTCTGTTCTCAATCTCTATTGCGTCAGCTTTGTCTATCTCCTGTTGCCTAGATCCCGGACGAGCCCCCAGATGTCACAGAACGGTTGTTACGGAGGAGGGCTCCGGTCCTGACTTATCACCAACTGTGTTGATTGAGTAGTGGTCAGTACAGGACCGCTTCTCTCTGTGATTTGTATTGTGGGTATCTAGGCGTTGGGACAGACAAAAGCACAAAGTAGACAAATGTAAACTGATCAACTCCAACTCCAGGTGTCGAGATGATGAAAATAATATGTTTATTACTATGATAAAAAGGTTCTTCTGTAATCTTCACTGATTGTCAGCTATCTATATGAATGTCCAACGCTATGACTGTTTCTAGACTGTTCACTGTTTCGTCTCAACTACTTCTATGTTCCTCTAGTCAATTGTCGTCTCCTGGTCTCTCTTGCAACTATTCCCTAACAACTGCTATCTTAGCTCTTTTCTCTCTACTTCCAACACAACGAAATACTACCAACTTCAACTCTCACTAAACTCCACTCTCCCTATGTCAGGAAGTGTTCTGTCTTATATGCCCATTCTCTACCTCCATAGGTGGCCTAGGAATGTTATCTAACACCACAGCCCCGCCCCCTAATTTCCGATTAATTTGGATTTCCCGCCGTTAACCCCAAAATTAACATGCGAAGTCATCCCTCTATCTCAAAGATGCGAGACTCTATTAACCTTACCCTCGACCCTTTAACGATACTCTCCCCAAACTAACAGCAGTTTCCGCCCATCCTATAAATTACCTGAACAATGGAGCCTTGTACTGTACCCCTCCCAGTCATTTGTGACATAAGGGCCAAACTCAAGTAGACCATAACGAAATTTGGCCTTGATGTTAGCAACTTTATTGAAAGGTTTGTAAAGCAGTATCAGACCATCTTCCCTAATTAACCCAACAATCAGCTTAGTTGTCCAGCCCACCCTTCAATCATGGCCGCATTTACTTAACTAAACTAACATTCTGGACCTCTGGAATGATTACCTGGACACGAAATATACATGTTTGAGCAGAGACGCATTGGTAGGAGAAAAAATTGATGGGATAAGTAGCGGACACCCTTGCAGAACAGTAATATGCCGTCATTATCTTTTAAATAGGCTTTTTACTTTTAATGCATATTCCCTGTAACTGTAGCACAAGGCTAGTCACTTTGCTTGTAACACTAGGCTAGTCACTTTGCTTGAATCGCTGCCATTTTGATAAATCAGCTGTAATGTCACGTGAACAAAAAAAATGTCTTTGATTGGTTATCGCATTGAAAGAGAAAAACAAATTATCTGTTGTGTCCTCCATAAATCCCCACACAAAATAGTGCCATCATGCACAAATGGCATCACATGCTTGGAGGAAAATTTGACCGTGTGAAACGACACTTAGCTCGCTTCTGGAAAGCTGAGGAGCGCTAATTCAAACAGACCCAATAATATTTTTTAAAGTAGCTTTGTTTAATCTGAATTATTTCTTATTTCCTTTCAGTTCACCGTATCGTCGTTACTTACCCAAACCATGACCATCCAGTGACGTAGCTAGGGGTGGGGGTGCGGCGGGGGGCGGACCGCACCGGGTGACACCAACCCTAACTACGCCACTGTGACCATCATAAATGATATGAAAGTGGAACCAATCCATTTGCTCTTTTCCCGCCATTTTATTTTTGGGTGTATTTTTGTCTACTTGGTCGTACCCCATAGAAAAAGTTTGGAGTTTTAGCAAATGCGTATAGAGAGAAAGGTTTGAGATTTTAGCAGACTGTCTGGACACAGAGTTTTGAGGTTTTAGCAGACTGTCTGGACACAGAGTTTTGAGGTTTTAGCAGACTGTCTGGACACAGAGTTTTGAGGTTTTAGCAGACTGTCTGGACACAGAGTTTTGAGGTTTTAGCAGACTGTATGGACACAGAGTTTTGAGGTTTTAGCAGACTGTATGGACACAGAGTTTTGAGGTTTTAGCAGACTGTATGGACACAGAGTTTTGAGGTTTTAGCAGACTGTATGGACACAGAGTTTTGAGATTTTAACCACTCTTTTATACACATGGATTTGAGAATTTAAATGAATATTTATAACGTTGAAAAAAAATAATCCCTATTTTGCAAAACTTTTAATCAAACACAAAAATACAAGGCGATATCCTCGATGTGACATCAGGTTGGGGTTGGGGGGGGCGAGTGTGGAGTGGGGTGGGAGCCTTGTGTTAAGGGTCTGAGCCTTTTTCTGGATTTTTTCATATGCAGATGTTGAAGATATTAAGTTATCTTTAATCAAAAACATTTTTCAGATAGGCTGACATTAGAAGCAGGTAGTTTTCCTCGGAACTTCTTATGACCGTTGGGTGCATTCATCTGACTCAAGTTTTGGAATTACTTTCAAATCCAAAAAATAATAATTTTAAACATGGTGCGCAGAAAGCTACGGAGCTAGGACTTATTCAGTGGCGTAGCGAGAAGGGGCAAAGGGGGCATCATGCCCCGGGCGCTACTCACAAAGGGGCACCAAATGGTCCGCAAAACAATATATTTTACATATAATATTGTATGGCTTTTGAATAGGGGGGGGGGCGCTAAAAAGGTATTGTGCCCCGGGCGCGAGTTAAGCTCGCTATGTCACTGGACTTATTTTTTTCACAGATTCAACTAAAACTTAGTTTTAATCCGACAATTTAAGACGTACCCTGCCTTGACAGATTGTGTAAACACTTGGAGTGCAATTTCGAATCGCAAGTGAAAAAAAACATTTTTTAACTATATATATATATATATATATATATATATATATATATATATATATATATAGCATCATAACTTGTCTAACAATTGGGAAGACGTGTGAAGAGAAATGAATGTATCTTAATTAAACATCAAGTTTGTACGTCTTATGCTTAGTGTGCTATTGATTGGTGAACTGAAAAATTGATACGAGGGCCTTAGTTCCTGGGCTATTGTTGACCCCTAGATTGATCGCAATTGATTTCAGAGCAGCTACCAGGAGCTGGAAGACTTGGAGGTGGTTCCACCAGCGGCCATATTTAATTTGATCAAACTTTTAAGTTTGGCCTAGGCTAATCTAAACATAATCTTGTCTAGGCCAGGTTTGGATAAATCAAAATGTAAGGAGGGCCGTAAAAGTTTTTTGAAAAACTTGTGCGGGCCCAAAGAAAATAGGACAGTGGGGAAAGCTATTAAGAAAAATAAGAATAAAAATAATATCTCGTTACTTCGCGGGCCGCAAAGTGGGTGCTGGCGGGCCGCATGTGGCCCGCGGGCCGTATGTCGTGCAGGCCTTGTCTATGTCGTTTACGTCACTTACAACAGAAGTTACTGTACGCATATCTATGTACAACATAAGTTACTGTGCGCATATCTATGTACAACATAAGTTACTGTACGCATATCTATGTACAACATAAGTTACTGTGCGCATATCTATGTACAACATAAGTTACTGTGCGCATATCTATGTACAACATAAGTTACTGTGCGCATTCTATGTCCAACATAAGTTACTGTGCGCATATCTATGTACAACATAAGTTACTGTACGCATATCTATGTACAACATAAGTTACTGTACGCATATCTATATACAACATAAGTTATTGTACACATATCAACCTTAGGCCGTTGTGTGTGTTCATCACATCACATTCTTTGCTACTGTCAGCTTTAAATTTCATCCACACGGCCAGGTCATTTCAAAAGCAAAAAATAATATATGTATGTATCGATCACCCGTCCATAGGCTTAATCCGTGGTGAGATAAATCAATAGTGAATTGATTGACTTTGGGTTCGATTGATTATTTCTTAACTCTTGTATAGGAGCGACTTGGATGTGATGTTGCCTCGGAATTAGCTTTCTATTTTCAGAACCGACCCGTTAATCCTTACCTGTCCGTCGGTACGTCCATCACTCCGATGTTGTATGCGTCAGCTTACGTTGTATGTGACAGTGTATGCTTTCTAAAGTCTATAGATGTAGTTCAAAGCGTGTCTGGTCTGTCTATGTAGTTATTTTTTTCTTTCTGCTATCTGAAGCATATATATAAATATATATGTATGTGTGTGGATATATATAAATATATATGTATGTGTGTGGATATATATAAATATATTGACAACGAAACATGCAGTATGTAGACCAATTGCAGACCCAGGACCGGAAAAGGCCAGTAAAGCCTTAGAAAGTCAGACAACTCTGATTTCCTAGGGTTGCGGTGACGTCCCCTTCCACTCCGTGACATAGAGAACTCGTACAAGAACAAATCGGTCTCAAACTTCTCAGGGAAATGTTCAAAATTGATTTCTTCAAACTGAACCACGGGGGGAAAAGGGGGGGGGGATACGACGACACCAGTGGGGAGTAAGGGGAGAAGGCTGATGGGCGGAGTCTGTGGTGGATGCCAGTTAATATGAACAAAGTAATGGATAAGCTCAGCGAGGAGTTTTAAAACTACGTAGCGATGTTGGTAGGATTTGTAAGCAGTAATAATTTATAGAGTTAAAACTAAACTCGAACTTTGTCACAGTAGCTCTGTACAGGAACCGCTCACCTTCAGGATGTCAGCCAACAAGTTGAACAAGGTGTAGCTAGGTGTATCATAGGTATTACCCAGGGTAGTATCGCAACAGGATGGTATTTCCCAGGATGGAATTACCCAGGATGGTATTACCCATGATGGTATTTCCAAGGATGGTATTGCCCAGGATGGTATTACCCATGATGGTATTTCCAAGGATGGTATTGCCCAGGATGGTATTACCCATGATGGTATTTCCAAGGATGGTATTGCCCAGGGTGGTATTACCCAGGATGGTATTACCAAGGATGGTATTACCCAGGATGGTATTGCCCAGGATGGTATTACCCATGATGGTATTTCCAAGGATGGTATTTCCAAGGATGGTATTACCCATGATGGTATTTCCAAGGATGGTATTGTTCGGTTTCCATGGATGGGTCGTTGAAGACGGCAGTGAGTAAAGTTGAACTGATTTAAGATGAAGGTGACGAGAGATGAGTAGATGAAGGTGGTAATCTGGTGAGAAAAATATGGAGCCTCTTGATATATGATAGTTACTACGGGAGAGTTACGTGGAGAGATTTGAGGTTTATTGTGTATAGTTTTGAGAGAGAGAGACAGAGAGGGGGAGATATAAATATATTTCTATATATATATTTATACATATCATATATATGGAGAGAGAGCGGAAGACAGAGAGAGAGAGAGAGAGGGGGGGGTGGGGAGTCGGGGATAGTAAAGTATCATTTATAAAAAAAAAAATAAAGCACCTTTATAATAGAAATAATTGAAACTATATTTTAGCTTGCTCCTAGTTTATTCGAACTTAACCAATCAATATCCTTGAATTATATGACAACATTATATCCTTAGACCCAGCCATAAAAACATCTTTTCCCTTTTTTAATTTTAAAGCCATTATTTTACACAGCAAAAAAAAAATTTAATGCGTAGTAGAAAATGCTTTCAACGGCCAGCCAGGAGTTATCTCCTTTTGTTTCGGAGCGTTGAGGGCCGCGCACGGTGAAGGACGGGGGAGAAAAAAAAATGGCCCTCGCTCGCGTCTCGTGGCGCGCGAGCATACATACGAAAGACAGCCAGCTCCCGTATCTGGGGCACTGTATATATTTGGGATCACAAGCCGTACCGTGGTAGACGAGCACGCTGGATGCACTCACTATAGTGATCACGCCCGCCCCGAACACGTGAGTAGCATTTCGTACCTTTCGCAGTCGTGACTGTGCGCCTACAGTAACATTGCAGTGTTTGTCATGTGGATATGGTCAGCTGTTAGATTAAGTTTTCATGGGGGAGGGGGGGGCGCTCGTGGGGGCCCAGTTTACAAGTCGTTGACAGAAAGTTTGATAATAAAGTGTCAGGAGCGGATTCGGTGTATATATATGATATAAAAAAAAGTAGGGTGGGGGTGCAAGCAGTGTCGGAACATTTTTTAGCATAAAATAATGACTTTCTGACAGTGTCAGTACGCCTTTTAACGTAAAATAAAGACTTCTTTAAATAATTGACTGAAGACGGAGAATTAGCGGTGTATGAATGTGATGCATGGGGCAGCCCCAAAGCGAGACTCATCCTTGTATCCGACACCGAATAAAATTGTTATTAAAGTGGATATCGTTATGGATTAAATGACGCTGTGAGGCGCCGGGAAATTATTTAACAGCTCACCACGTGTGACATGGAGGTCATGTCATCGGCGGGTCTCACGCGAATCTAAGCGGCCCAGGTCATTCAATAAGCCACCATGTGATACAAATCATTGGTCAAGCAAGCTGCAGGCCTCAACTCAAGGGTTCTCATTTATTTAAAAAAAATTATTTTGTTGCCTATCTTAAAGAATTGTTGATGAATCTGTGTTCTTTGAGATGCCATTCTACAGTGTTTGATTGTGGAGTTGTTTGCGGGTTGTTTACGACGCCCCTGAAGTCTTATTGTGGGGCGCCTTATCATACTCCATTTACTTTTTTCTTAAAATATGGAAGCTGGTTCTCAAATTGTAATGATTTCCCTTGATGTGACCAAGGCTTTAATTAGTGGTAGCAATAATATAGTAGATATATAGATGGTAGATATATAGATCGTTAATATATAGTAGACGGACATTAGACATTATTTTTTTTTTTAGTTTTCTATAGCGTGGTACTGTGGACATATATCACTAGTAATAATTAGGACTAGGGTTGTATTTATGTATGTATAGCTATAACGATGTGTCCAATAGGCGCGCAAAGTAAAATTCCCAAAAGTTAGCACTCATTGGGATTCTTATAAAGTGCGCAATTTGAACGCATGTTTTGTCAAGTAACTTTAAGTATGATGGGAAGTGCGCGCATTGCCGCCATTGTTTGACGGGCTGTTTCCAGTATGGCTCTATTAGACATTGTCAAGTTTCGATTTATTTAGAGAGTTCGGATTTCCTATACAAGCATCCGATAAGGAAAGTGATGGTCCGACAGACATTGTGTCATATGTATACGTTTTTGAGGTGATTGTGCAGACATGTGGGTTATTTAGACGTACATTTTTGAGGTGATTGTGCAGACATGTGGGTTATTTAGATGTACATTTTTGAGGTGAATGTGCAAACATTTGGGTTATTTAGACGTACATTTTTGAGGTGATTGTGCAGACATGTGGGTTATTTAGACCTACATTTTTGAGGTGATTGTGCAGACATGTGGTTTATTTAGACTTACATTTTGAGGTGATTGTGCAAACATTTGGGTTATTTAGACTTACATTTTTGAGAAGCAGTGCATATTTTTTCCCAACTAAATAAATCAACTAATCCGTGTGTTGTGAAGTGTGTGTCCCCCGCGTGTTCACGTGCCCCCAAAGTTTGAAAGGCTGCCAGGAATGGAATTATAATACTAGATGTATGGATTACATGGGCGTGTCCAGAAGTATGACTAGAGTGAAAGCTGTGGCGGAAATGTTTGTTGCTACACTACATCCTAAAAACGGGGTTCCTGGTTAACAATGGGCAGCTGATCGTGTCTCCCCCGAGCCCCCCCCCCCCTTTTTCCTTTCCATGCTGACCTCAATATCCAAGATCCGCCACTGGGGCCATAATCCCACAAGCTCCTCCCTTGACACCTCCACATTGTACGAGCTGCAGGTGAGGTTAAGGACCTCCTAAACAACTTCTGAATGTCCACCACCAGGTGCCGCTTATTCAAATAGTGACTTCAGAGTCTTTCACACCACTCCCACCCCACACACCCAACATCCACAAGTTTGCCACAGTAAGATCAGCGCCTCATCAACATCAGCGCCTCATCAACATCAGCGCCTCATCAACATCAGCGCCTCATCAACATCAGCGCCTCATCAACATCAGCGCCTCATCAACATCAGCGCCTCATCAACATCAGCGCCTCGTCAACATCAGTGCCACGTCAACATCAGTGCCACAACAACATCAGTCCAACAACAACAGCCGTGCCACGTCAACATCAGTGCCACAACAACAGCAGTGCCACGTCAACATCAGTGCCACAGTAAGATCAGCGCCTCATCAACATAAGTGCCACGTCAACATCAGTGCCACAACAACATCAGTGCCACAACAACATCAGCGCCTCAACAACATCAGTGCCTCAACAACATCAGTGCCACAACAACATCAGTGCCACAACAACATCAGTGCCTCAACAACATCAGTGCCACAACAACATCAGTGCCACAACAACATCAGTGCCACAACAACATCGATGCCACAACAACATCGGTGCCACAACAACATCAGTGCCACAACAACATCAGTGCCTCAACAACATCAGTGCCACAACAACATCAGTGCCACAACAACAGCAGTGCCATGTCAACAGCAGTGCCACGTCAACATCAGTGCCACAACAACAGCAGTGCCACGTCAACAGCAGTGCCACAACAACATCAGTGCCACGTCAACATCAGTGCCACAACAACATCAGTGCCACAACATCATCAGTGCCACATCAACATCAGTGCCACAACATCATCAGTGCCACATCAACATCAGTGCCACAACAACATCGGTGCCACAACAACATCAGTGCCACAACAACATCTGTGCCTCAACAACATCAGTGCCACAACAACATCAGTGCCACAACAACAGCAGTGCCATGTCAACAGCAGTGCCACGTCAAAATCAGTGCCACAACAACATCAGTGCCACAACAACATCAGTGCCACAACAACATCAGTGCCACGTCAACATCAGTGCCACAACAACATCAGTGCCACAACAACATCAGTGCCACGTCAACATCAGTGCCACAACAACATCAGTGCCACAACATCATCAGTGCCACATCAACATCAGTGCCACAACATCATCAGTGCCACATCAACATCAGTGCCACAACAACATCGGTGCCACAACAACATCAGTGCCACAACAACATCAGTGCCTCAACAACATCAGTGCCACAACAACATCAGTGCCACAACAACAGCAGTGCCATGTCAACAGCAGTGCCACGTCAAAATCAGTGCCACAACAACATCAGTGCCACGTCAACATCAGTGCCACAACAACATCAGTGACACGTCAACATCAGTGCCACAACAACATCAGTGCCACAACAACATCAGTGCCACGTCAACATCAGCGCCTCATCAACATCAGGGCCGCAACAACATCAGTGCCACGTCAACATCAGCGCCTCATCAACATCAGGGCCGCAACAACATCAGTGCCACGTCAACATCAGCGCCTCATCAACATCAGTGCCACATCAACATCAGTGCCACGTCAACATCAGCGCCACAACAACATCAGTGCCACGTCAACATCAGTGCCACAACAACATCAGTGCCACGTCAACATCAGTGCCACGTCAACATCAGTGCCACGTCAACATCAGTGCCACGTTAACATCAGGGCCGCAACAACATCAGTGCCACGTCAACATCAGTGCCACGTCAACATCAGTGCCACGTCAACATCAGTGCCACGTCAACATCAGGGCCGCAACAACATCAGTGCCACGTCAACATCAGTGCAACAACAACATCAGTGCCACGTCAACATCAGCGCCTCGTCAACATCAGGGCCGCAACAACATCAGTGCCACGTCAACATCAGCGCCTCATCAACATCAGGGCCGCAACAACATCAGTGCCACGTCAACATCAGTGCCACAACAACATCAGTGCCACGTCAACATCAGCGCCTCATCAACATCAGGGCCGCAACAACATCAGCGCCTCATCAACATCAGTGCCACAACAACATCAGTGCCACGTCAACATCAGCGCCTCATCAACATCAGTGCCACAACAACATCAGTGCCACGTCAACATCAGCGCCTCATCAACATCAGGGCCGCAACAACATCAGCGCCTCATCAACATCAGTGCCACAACAACATCAGTGCCACGTCAACATCATCGCCTCATCAACATCAGTGCCACAACAACATCAGTGCCACGTCAACATCAGTGCCTCAACAACATCAGGGCCGCAACAAGATTAGTTTTATTGTTTTGTGGTGCCTGTTTTTTTTTAAATTAATTTTAAGGGATAAGATGCTAGTTGTTACTTATCACTCTGTCCAGTGCATGAGATGCTAGTTGTTACTTATCACTCTGTCCAGTGCATGAGATGCTAGTTGTTACTTATCACTCTGTCCAGTGCATGAGATGCTAGCTGTTACTTATCACTCTGTCCAGTGCATAAGATGCTAGTTGTTACTTATCACTCTGTCCAGTGCATGAGATGCTAGCTGTTACTTATCACTCTGTCCAGTGCATGAGATGCTAGTTGTTACTTATCACTCTGTCCAGTGCATGAGATGCTAGTTGTTACTTATCACTCTGTCCAGTGCATAAGATGCTAGTTGTTACTTATCACTCTGTCCAGTGCATGAGATGCTAGTTGTTACTTATCACTCTGTCCAGTGCATGAGATGCTAGTTGTTACTTATCACTCTGTCCAGTGCATAAGATGCTAGTTGTTACTTATCACTCTGTCCAGTGCATGAGATGCTAGTTGTTACTTATCACTCTGTCCAGTGCATGAGATGCTAGTTGTTACTTATCACTCTGTCCAGTGCATAAGATGCTAGTTGTTACTTATCACTCTGTCCAGTGCATGAGATGCTAGTTGTTACTTATCACTCTGTCCAGTGCATAAGATGCTAGTTGTTACTTATCACTCTGTCCAGTGCATAAGATGCTAGTTGTTACTTATCACTCTGTCCAGTGCATAAGATGCTAGTTGTTACTTATCACTCTGTCCAGTGCATGAGATGCTAGTTGTTACTTATCACTCTGTCCAGTGCATGAGATGCTAGTTGTTACTTATCACTCTGTCCAGTGCATAAGATGCTAGTTGTTACTTATCACTCTGTCCAGTGCATGAGATGCTAGTTGTTACTTATCACTCTGTCCAGTGCATGAGATGCTAGTTGTTACTTATCACTCTGTCCAGTGCATGAGATGCTAGTTGTTACTTATCACTCTGTCCAGTGCATGAGATGCTAGCTGTTACTTATCACTCTGTCCAGTGCATGAGATGCTAGTTGTTACTTATCACTCTGTCCAGTGCATAAGATGCTAGTTGTTACTTATCACTCTGTCCAGTGCATGAGATGCTAGTTGTTACTTATCACTCTGTCCAGTGCATGAGATGCTAGCTGTTACTTATCACTCTGTCCAGTGCATGAGATGCTAGCTGTTACTTATCACTCTGTCCAGTGCATGAGATGCTAGTTGTTACTTATCACTCTGTCCAGTGCATAAGATGCTAGTTGTTACTTATCACTCTGTCCAGTGCATAAGATGCTAGTTGTTACTTATCACTCTGTCCAGTGCATAAGATGCTAGTTGTTACTTATCACTCTGTCCAGTGCATAAGATGCTAGTTGTTACTTATCACTCTGTCCAGTGCATAAGATGCTAGTTGTTACTTATCACTCTGTCCAGTGCATGAGATGCTAGTTGTTACTTATCACTCTGTCCAGTGCATAAGATGCTAGTTGTTACTTATCACTCTGTCCAGTGCATGAGATGCTAGCTGTTACTTATCACTCTGTCCAGTGCATAAGATGCTAGTTGTTACTTATCACTCTGTCCAGTGCATGAGATGCTAGCTGTTACTTATCACTCTGTCCAGTGCATGAGATGCTAGTTGTTACTTATCACTCTGTCCAGTGCATGAGATGCTAGTTGTTACTTATCACTCTGTCCAGTGCATGAGATGCTAGTTGTTACTTATCACTCTGTCCAGTGCATGAGATGCTAGTTGTTACTTATCACTCTGTCCAGTGCATGAGATGCTAGCTGTTACTTATCACTCTGTCCAGTGCATAAGATGCTAGTTGTTACTTATCACTCTGTCCAGTGCATGAGATGCTAGTTGTTACTTATCACTCTGTCCAGTGCATGAGATGCTAGTTGTTACTTATCACTCTGTCCAGTGCATAAGATGCTAGTTGTTACTTATCACTCTGTCCAGTGCATGAGATGCTAGCTGTTACTTATCACTCTGTCCAGTGCATGAGATGCTAGTTGTTACTTATCACTCTGTCCAGTGCATGAGATGCTAGTTGTTACTTATCACTCTGTCCAGTGCATGAGATGCTAGTTGTTACTTATCACTCTGTCCAGTGCATGAGATGCTAGTTGTTACTTATCACTCTGTCCAGTGCATGAGATGCTAGTTGTTACTTATCACTCTGTCCAGTGCATGAGATGCTAGCTGTTACTTATCACTCTGTCCAGTGCATGAGATGCTAGTTGTTACTTATCACTCTGTCCAGTGCATGAGATGCTAGCTGTTACTTATCACTCTGTCCAGTGCATGAGATGCTAGTTGTTACTTATCACTCTGTCCAGTGCATGAGATGCTAGTTGTTACTTATCACTCTGTCCAGTGCATGAGATGCTAGTTGTTACTTATCACTCTGTCCAGTGCATGAGATGCTAGTTGTTACTTATCACTCTGTCCAGTGCATGAGATGCTAGTTGTTACTTATCACTCTGTCCAGTGCATGAGATGCTAGTTGTTACTTATCACTCTGTCCAGTGCATGAGATGCTAGTTGTTACTTATCACTCTGTCCAGTGCATGAGATGCTAGCTGTTACTTATCACTCTGTCCAGTGCATGAGATGCTAGCTGTTACTTATCACTCTGTCCAGTGCATGAGATGCTAGCTGTTACTTATCACTCTGTCCAGTGCATGAGATGCTAGTTGTTACTTATCACTCTGTCCAGTGCATGAGATGCTAGCTGTTACTTATCACTCTGTCCAGTGCATGAGATGCTAGCTGTTACTTATCACTCTGTCCAGTGCATGAGATGCTAGTTGTTACTTATCACTCTGTCCAGTGCATGAGATGCTAGCTGTTACTTATCACTCTGTCCAGTGCATGAGATGCTAGTTGTTACTTATCACTCTGTCCAGTGCATAAGATGCTAGTTGTTACTTATCACTCTGTCCAGTGCATAAGATGCTAGTTGTTACTTATCACTCTGTCCAGTGCATGAGATGCTAGTTGTTACTTATCACTCTGTCCAGTGCATAAGATGCTAGTTGTTACTTATCACTCTGTCCAGTGCATGAGATGCTAGTTGTTACTTATCACTCTGTCCAGTGCATAAGATGCTAGTTGTTACTTATCACTCTGTCCAGTGCATGAGATGCTAGTTGTTACTTATCACTCTGTCCAGTGCATGAGATGCTAGTTGTTACTTATCACTCTGTCCAGTGCATGAGATGCTAGTTGTTACTTATCACTCTGTCCAGTGCATGAGATGCTAGTTGTTACTTATCACTCTGTCCAGTGCATGAGATGCTAGTTGTTACTTATCACTCTGTCCAGTGCATAAGATGCTAGTTGTTACTTATCACTCTGTCCAGTGCATGAGATGCTAGTTGTTACTTATCACTCTGTCCAGTGCATGAGATGCTAGTTGTTACTTATCACTCTGTCCAGTGCATGAGATGCTAGTTGTTACTTATCACTCTGTCCAGTGCATGAGATGCTAGCTGTTACTTATCACTCTGTCCAGTGCATGAGATGCTAGTTGTTACTTATCACTCTGTCCAGTGCATGAGATGCTAGTTGTTACTTATCACTCTGTCCAGTGCATAAGATGCTAGCTGTTACTTATCACTCTGTCCAGTGCATAAGATGCTAGTTGTTACTTATCACTCTGTCCAGTGCATAAGATGCTAGTTGTTACTTATCACTCTGTCCAGTGCATGAGATGCTAGCTGTTACTTATCACTCTGTCCAGTGCATGAGATGCTAGTTGTTACTTATCACTCTGTCCAGTGCATGAGATGCTAGTTGTTACTTATCACTCTGTCCAGTGCATGAGATGCTAGCTGTTACTTATCACTCTGTCCAGTGCATGAGATGCTAGTTGTTACTTATCACTCTGTCCAGTGCATAAGATGCTAGTTGTTACTTATCACTCTGTCCAGTGCATAAGATGCTAGTTGTTACTTATCACTCTGTCCAGTGCATAAGATGCTAGTTGTTACTTATCACTCTGTCCAGTGCATAAGATGCTAGTTGTTACTTATCACTCTGTCCAGTGCATGAGATGCTAGTTGTTACTTATCACTCTGTCCAGTGCATAAGATGCTAGTTGTTACTTATCACTCTGTCCAGTGCATAAGATGCTAGCTGTTACTTATCACTCTGTCCAGTGCATAAGATGCTAGTTGTTACTTATCACTCTGTCCAGTGCATAAGATGCTAGTTGTTACTTATCACTCTGTCCAGTGCATGAGATGCTAGTTGTTACTTATCACTCTGTCCAGTGCATAAGATGCTAGTTGTTACTTATCACTCTGTCCAGTGCATAAGATGCTAGTTGTTACTTATCACTCTGTCCAGTGCATAAGATGCTAGTTGTTACTTATCACTCTGTCCAGTGCATGAGATGCTAGTTGTTACTTATCACTCTGTCCAGTGCATAAGATGCTAGTTGTTACTTATCACTCTGTCCAGTGCATGAGATGCTAGTTGTTACTTATCACTCTGTCCAGTGCATAAGATGCTAGTTGTTACTTATCACTCTGTCCAGTGCATGAGATGCTAGTTGTTACTTATCACTCTGTCCAGTGCATGAGATGCTAGTTGTTACTTATCACTCTGTCCAGTGCATGAGATGCTAGTTGTTACTTATCACTCTGTCCAGTGCATGAGATGCTAGTTGTTACTTATCACTCTGTCCAGTGCATGAGATGCTAGTTGTTACTTATCACTCTGTCCAGTGCATAAGATGCTAGTTGTTACTTATCACTCTGTCCAGTGCATGAGATGCTAGTTGTTACTTATCACTCTGTCCAGTGCATGAGATGCTAGTTGTTACTTATCACTCTGTCCAGTGCATGAGATGCTAGCTGTTACTTATCACTCTGTCCAGTGCATGAGATGCTAGTTGTTACTTATCACTCTGTCCAGTGCATAAGATGCTAGTTGTTACTTATCACTCTGTCCAGTGCATGAGATGCTAGTTGTTACTTATCACTCTGTCCAGTGCATGAGATGCTAGCTGTTACTTATCACTCTGTCCAGTGCATGAGATGCTAGCTGTTACTTATCACTCTGTCCAGTGCATGAGATGCTAGTTGTTACTTATCACTCTGTCCAGTGCATAAGATGCTAGTTGTTACTTATCACTCTGTCCAGTGCATAAGATGCTAGTTGTTACTTATCACTCTGTCCAGTGCATAAGATGCTAGTTGTTACTTATCACTCTGTCCAGTGCATAAGATGCTAGTTGTTACTTATCACTCTGTCCAGTGCATAAGATGCTAGTTGTTACTTATCACTCTGTCCAGTGCATGAGATGCTAGTTGTTACTTATCACTCTGTCCAGTGCATAAGATGCTAGTTGTTACTTATCACTCTGTCCAGTGCATGAGATGCTAGCTGTTACTTATCACTCTGTCCAGTGCATAAGATGCTAGTTGTTACTTATCACTCTGTCCAGTGCATGAGATGCTAGCTGTTACTTATCACTCTGTCCAGTGCATGAGATGCTAGTTGTTACTTATCACTCTGTCCAGTGCATGAGATGCTAGTTGTTACTTATCACTCTGTCCAGTGCATGAGATGCTAGTTGTTACTTATCACTCTGTCCAGTGCATGAGATGCTAGTTGTTACTTATCACTCTGTCCAGTGCATGAGATGCTAGCTGTTACTTATCACTCTGTCCAGTGCATAAGATGCTAGTTGTTACTTATCACTCTGTCCAGTGCATGAGATGCTAGTTGTTACTTATCACTCTGTCCAGTGCATGAGATGCTAGTTGTTACTTATCACTCTGTCCAGTGCATAAGATGCTAGTTGTTACTTATCACTCTGTCCAGTGCATGAGATGCTAGCTGTTACTTATCACTCTGTCCAGTGCATGAGATGCTAGTTGTTACTTATCACTCTGTCCAGTGCATGAGATGCTAGTTGTTACTTATCACTCTGTCCAGTGCATGAGATGCTAGTTGTTACTTATCACTCTGTCCAGTGCATGAGATGCTAGTTGTTACTTATCACTCTGTCCAGTGCATGAGATGCTAGTTGTTACTTATCACTCTGTCCAGTGCATGAGATGCTAGCTGTTACTTATCACTCTGTCCAGTGCATGAGATGCTAGTTGTTACTTATCACTCTGTCCAGTGCATGAGATGCTAGCTGTTACTTATCACTCTGTCCAGTGCATGAGATGCTAGTTGTTACTTATCACTCTGTCCAGTGCATGAGATGCTAGTTGTTACTTATCACTCTGTCCAGTGCATGAGATGCTAGTTGTTACTTATCACTCTGTCCAGTGCATGAGATGCTAGTTGTTACTTATCACTCTGTCCAGTGCATGAGATGCTAGTTGTTACTTATCACTCTGTCCAGTGCATGAGATGCTAGTTGTTACTTATCACTCTGTCCAGTGCATGAGATGCTAGTTGTTACTTATCACTCTGTCCAGTGCATGAGATGCTAGCTGTTACTTATCACTCTGTCCAGTGCATGAGATGCTAGCTGTTACTTATCACTCTGTCCAGTGCATGAGATGCTAGCTGTTACTTATCACTCTGTCCAGTGCATGAGATGCTAGTTGTTACTTATCACTCTGTCCAGTGCATGAGATGCTAGCTGTTACTTATCACTCTGTCCAGTGCATGAGATGCTAGCTGTTACTTATCACTCTGTCCAGTGCATGAGATGCTAGTTGTTACTTATCACTCTGTCCAGTGCATGAGATGCTAGCTGTTACTTATCACTCTGTCCAGTGCATGAGATGCTAGTTGTTACTTATCACTCTGTCCAGTGCATAAGATGCTAGTTGTTACTTATCACTCTGTCCAGTGCATAAGATGCTAGTTGTTACTTATCACTCTGTCCAGTGCATGAGATGCTAGTTGTTACTTATCACTCTGTCCAGTGCATAAGATGCTAGTTGTTACTTATCACTCTGTCCAGTGCATGAGATGCTAGTTGTTACTTATCACTCTGTCCAGTGCATAAGATGCTAGTTGTTACTTATCACTCTGTCCAGTGCATGAGATGCTAGTTGTTACTTATCACTCTGTCCAGTGCATGAGATGCTAGTTGTTACTTATCACTCTGTCCAGTGCATGAGATGCTAGTTGTTACTTATCACTCTGTCCAGTGCATGAGATGCTAGTTGTTACTTATCACTCTGTCCAGTGCATGAGATGCTAGTTGTTACTTATCACTCTGTCCAGTGCATAAGATGCTAGTTGTTACTTATCACTCTGTCCAGTGCATGAGATGCTAGTTGTTACTTATCACTCTGTCCAGTGCATGAGATGCTAGTTGTTACTTATCACTCTGTCCAGTGCATGAGATGCTAGTTGTTACTTATCACTCTGTCCAGTGCATGAGATGCTAGCTGTTACTTATCACTCTGTCCAGTGCATGAGATGCTAGTTGTTACTTATCACTCTGTCCAGTGCATGAGATGCTAGTTGTTACTTATCACTCTGTCCAGTGCATAAGATGCTAGCTGTTACTTATCACTCTGTCCAGTGCATAAGATGCTAGTTGTTACTTATCACTCTGTCCAGTGCATAAGATGCTAGTTGTTACTTATCACTCTGTCCAGTGCATGAGATGCTAGCTGTTACTTATCACTCTGTCCAGTGCATGAGATGCTAGTTGTTACTTATCACTCTGTCCAGTGCATGAGATGCTAGTTGTTACTTATCACTCTGTCCAGTGCATGAGATGCTAGCTGTTACTTATCACTCTGTCCAGTGCATGAGATGCTAGTTGTTACTTATCACTCTGTCCAGTGCATAAGATGCTAGTTGTTACTTATCACTCTGTCCAGTGCATAAGATGCTAGTTGTTACTTATCACTCTGTCCAGTGCATAAGATGCTAGTTGTTACTTATCACTCTGTCCAGTGCATAAGATGCTAGTTGTTACTTATCACTCTGTCCAGTGCATGAGATGCTAGTTGTTACTTATCACTCTGTCCAGTGCATAAGATGCTAGTTGTTACTTATCACTCTGTCCAGTGCATAAGATGCTAGCTGTTACTTATCACTCTGTCCAGTGCATAAGATGCTAGTTGTTACTTATCACTCTGTCCAGTGCATAAGATGCTAGTTGTTACTTATCACTCTGTCCAGTGCATGAGATGCTAGTTGTTACTTATCACTCTGTCCAGTGCATAAGATGCTAGTTGTTACTTATCACTCTGTCCAGTGCATAAGATGCTAGTTGTTACTTATCACTCTGTCCAGTGCATAAGATGCTAGTTGTTACTTATCACTCTGTCCAGTGCATGAGATGCTAGTTGTTACTTATCACTCTGTCCAGTGCATAAGATGCTAGTTGTTACTTATCACTCTGTCCAGTGCATGAGATGCTAGTTGTTACTTATCACTCTGTCCAGTGCATAAGATGCTAGTTGTTACTTATCACTCTGTCCAGTGCATGAGATGCTAGTTGTTACTTATCACTCTGTCCAGTGCATGAGATGCTAGTTGTTACTTATCACTCTGTCCAGTGCATGAGATGCTAGTTGTTACTTATCACTCTGTCCAGTGCATGAGATGCTAGTTGTTACTTATCACTCTGTCCAGTGCATGAGATGCTAGTTGTTACTTATCACTCTGTCCAGTGCATAAGATGCTAGTTGTTACTTATCACTCTGTCCAGTGCATGAGATGCTAGTTGTTACTTATCACTCTGTCCAGTGCATGAGATGCTAGTTGTTACTTATCACTCTGTCCAGTGCATGAGATGCTAGTTGTTACTTATCACTCTGTCCAGTGCATGAGATGCTAGCTGTTACTTATCACTCTGTCCAGTGCATGAGATGCTAGTTGTTACTTATCACTCTGTCCAGTGCATGAGATGCTAGTTGTTACTTATCACTCTGTCCAGTGCATAAGATGCTAGCTGTTACTTATCACTCTGTCCAGTGCATAAGATGCTAGTTGTTACTTATCACTCTGTCCAGTGCATAAGATGCTAGTTGTTACTTATCACTCTGTCCAGTGCATGAGATGCTAGCTGTTACTTATCACTCTGTCCAGTGCATGAGATGCTAGTTGTTACTTATCACTCTGTCCAGTGCATGAGATGCTAGTTGTTACTTATCACTCTGTCCAGTGCATGAGATGCTAGCTGTTACTTATCACTCTGTCCAGTGCATGAGATGCTAGTTGTTACTTATCACTCTGTCCAGTGCATAAGATGCTAGTTGTTACTTATCACTCTGTCCAGTGCATAAGATGCTAGTTGTTACTTATCACTCTGTCCAGTGCATAAGATGCTAGTTGTTACTTATCACTCTGTCCAGTGCATAAGATGCTAGTTGTTACTTATCACTCTGTCCAGTGCATGAGATGCTAGTTGTTACTTATCACTCTGTCCAGTGCATAAGATGCTAGTTGTTACTTATCACTCTGTCCAGTGCATAAGATGCTAGCTGTTACTTATCACTCTGTCCAGTGCATAAGATGCTAGTTGTTACTTATCACTCTGTCCAGTGCATAAGATGCTAGTTGTTACTTATCACTCTGTCCAGTGCATGAGATGCTAGTTGTTACTTATCACTCTGTCCAGTGCATAAGATGCTAGTTGTTACTTATCACTCTGTCCAGTGCATAAGATGCTAGTTGTTACTTATCACTCTGTCCAGTGCATAAGATGCTAGTTGTTACTTATCACTCTGTCCAGTGCATGAGATGCTAGTTGTTACTTATCACTCTGTCCAGTGCATGAGATGCTAGTTGTTACTTATCACTCTGTCCAGTGCATAAGATGCTAGTTGTTACTTATCACTCTGTCCAGTGCATAAGATGCTAGTTGTTACTTATCACTCTGTCCAGTGCATGAGATGCTAGTTGTTACTTATCACTCTGTCCAGTGCATAAGATGCTAGTTGTTACTTATCACTCTGTCCAGTGCATAAGATGCTAGTTGTTACTTATCACTCTGTCCAGTGCATAAGATGCTAGTTGTTACTTATCACTCTGTCCAGTGCATAAGATGCTAGTTGTTACTTATCACTCTGTCCAGTGCATAAGATGCTAGTTGTTACTTATCACTCTGTCCAGTGCATAAGATGCTAGCTGTTACTTATCACTCTGTCCAGTGCATAAGATGCTAGTTGTTACTTATCACTCTGTCCAGTGCATAAGATGCTAGTTGTTACTTATCACTCTGTCCAGTGCATGAGATGCTAGTTGTTACTTATCACTCTGTCCAGTGCATAAGATGCTAGTTGTTACTTATCACTCTGTCCAGTGCATAAGATGCTAGTTGTTACTTATCACTCTGTCCAGTGCATAAGATGCTAGTTGTTACTTATCACTCTGTCCAGTGCATAAGATGCTAGTTGTTACTTATCACTCTGTCCAGTGCATAAGATGCTAGTTGTTACTTATCACTCTGTCCAGTGCATAAGATGCTAGTTGTTACTTATCACTCTGTCCAGTGCATGAGATGCTAGTTGTTACTTATCACTCTGTCCAGTGCATCAGATGCTAGTTGTTACTTATCACTCTGTCCAGTGCATAAGATGCTAGTTGTTACTTATCACTCTGTCCAGTGCATAAGATGCTAGTTGTTACTAATTCCACTGTACAATCAAGTGGTGCTTGCTCAGCTGTAGGCTGAACTTTGACCTCTGTAGGTGAAAAGTTTACTGGTACGACGTGAGTCGATTTTGACCTATTTACTCAAGGAAGTGAGATGAGCTGCTAAATACAGGTTGTGGCGGGGTAGAGGGGCGGGGACTCGTGGGAAGTAATTATTTGAAAGTCAATTACATCTTCTTTTGTTTTTCTAACATGAAAAAGGGAACCAATTATCCTGGAACACTTTGTCTACTAATGTAATAATAAAAGGGGAACCAATTATCCGGGAACACGTTGTCTACTAATGTAATAATAAAAAGGGAACCAATTATCCGGGAACACTTTGTCTACTAATGTAATAATAAAAAGGGAACCAATTATCCGGGAACACTTCTTCGACTTATGTAATAATGAAAAGGGAACCAATTATCCGGGAACACTTCTTCGACTTATGTAATAATGAAAAGGGAACCAATTATCCGGGAACACTTCTTCGACTTATGTAATAAAGAAAAGGGAACCAATTATCCGGGAACACTTCTTCGACTTATGTAATAATGAAAAGGGAACCAATTATCCGGGAACACTTCTTCGACTTATGTAATAATGAAAAGGGAACCAATTATCCGGGAACACTTCTTCGACTTATGTAATAATGAAAAGGGAACCAATTATCCGGGAACACTTCTTCGACTTATGTAATAATGAAAAGGGAACCAATTATCCGGGAACACTTCTTCGACTTATGTAATAATGAAAAGGGAACCAATTATCCGGGAACACTTCTTCGACTTATGTAATAATGAAAAGAACAGTGATTGCGTCAGCGTCATGGTTGGTCAATGGCTCAGTCAGTGGGTGAACATTCCTCGGCCTTGATCTTGACAAAATGTCCAGTTCAAACGAAATGTCGTGTTATTCTGATGCTCCATTTAATATTGTGCAGCATCGGTGAATATCACCATACAGCACGTGATAATAGCGTCAGTGAATATCACCATACAGCAGGTGATAATAGCGTCAGTGAATATCACCATACAGCAGGTGATAATAGCGTCAGTGAATATCACCATACAGCAGGTGATAATAGCGTCAGTGAATATCACCATACAGCAGGTGATAATAGCGTCAGTGAATATCACCATACAGCAGGTGATAATAGCGTCAGTGAATATCACCATACAGCAGGTGATAATAGCGTCAGTGAATATCACCATACAGCAGGTGATAATAGCGTCAGTGAATATCACCATACAGCAGGTGATAATAGCGTCAGTGAATATCACCATACAGCAGGTGATAATAGCGTCAGTGAATATCACCATACAGCAGGTGATAATAGCGTCAGTGAATATCACCATACAGCAGGTGATAATAGCGTCAGTGAATATCACCATACAGCAGGTGATAATAGCGTCAGTGAATATCACCATACAGCTGGTGATAACAGCGTAAGCGTTTATTCAGCTTTATCAACAGCATTCGGACAATGCCGTTTCTGTTGGGAGTTAACATGGGCTGTTTCTGTTGGGAGTTAACATGGGCTGTTTCTGTTGGGAGTTAACATTGGCTGTTTCTGTTGGGAGTTAACGTGGGCTGTTTCTGTTGGGAATTAACATGGGCTGTTTCTGTTGGGAATTAACATGGGCTGTTTCTGCTGGGAATTAACATGGGCTGTTTCTGCTGGGAATTAACATGGGCTGTTTCTGTTGGGAATTAACATGGGCTGTTTCTGTTGGGAATTAACATGGGCTGTTTCTGTTGGGAATTAACATGGGCTGTTTCTGCTGGGAATTAACATTGGCTGTTTCTGTTGGGAATTAACATGGGCTGTTTCTGTTGGGAATTAACATGGGCTGTTTCTGTTGGGAATTAACATGGGCTGTTTCTGTTGGGAATTAACATGGGCTGTTTCTGTTGGGAATTAACATGGGCTGTTTCTGTTGGGAGTTAACGTGGGCTGTTTCTGTTGGGAGTTAACATGGGCTGTTTCTGTTGGGAGTTAACGTGGGCTGTTTCTGTTGGGAGTTAACATTGGCTGTTTCTGTTGGGAGTTAACGTGGGCTGTTTCTGTTGGGAGTTAACGTGGGCTGTTTCTGTTGGGAGTTAACATGGGCTGTTTCTGCTGGGAATTAACGTGGGCTGTTTCTGCTGGGAATTAACATGGGCTGTTTCTGTTGGGAATTAACGTGGGCTGTTTCTGTTGGGAGTTAACGTTGGCTGTTTCTGCTGGGAATTAACGTGGGCTATTTCTGTTGGGAGTTAACGTTGGCTGTTTCTGTTGGGAGTTTACATGGGCTGTTTCTGTTGGGAGTTTACATGGGCTGTTTCTGTGGTACAGCATAGAACTAGCTATAGTCCTTGCCTGGGACAACATAAATCTATCAACATTGAACAATGCTAATTACTTTTCAATAACATTTATTTTTCTAATAACATACTTGCTCGTTATCCACTGTAACAAATGTTATAATCATTCATTGCACATGACGACTAAGATGCATTGCACTTAGCAACAAGATGCAATAGATGTCGTGGAACAATTATTGGACTGGCAATGTGCAGCCTCGTCTGTTCTGCGACTGCTCAGTGTTAACCCCGTTAATCTCTGCATGTTTTTTGTTTTTTAAATAATGATTCTCAACATGTTAACATAGGCCACTGACCCACAATATTTTGATTAATCCTGGTGAATATTTTAAAAATAAATCTTTCCCAAAAACACGGAAAATTAAATTTGCCCCCTCACGTTTATTTTCGTCCTGTACATTTATCTCAAGCTTCTGTTGAGTCCTTGTCGAGCAGAAGGTGAGGAGCCCTGAAATTGATCAGACCGAGTTATTTCCCCATAACAACAAATTTTCCCAGCCCACTTCTGGTGTAGCACTCTCCAATCTCATTAATGACACACAACAGTTTCTCTGAAATCCGTTTTCTTTCCTCATTTTTCGTATTTTCTCGAGGAGGAGACCCACAGCCCGCGGGCATGGGAAGGGATATATTTACAAGATCGTACGATAACCCCGGGGACACAATTTCTGGAACATTCTGGTAACGGGTGGCAGCGTTACAAAACATAATGATGGGAAAACTTAACTTGGTACGTAGTGTGATGACGGACAGACGCATGCAGGGCTGGAGGAGATGAAATTGGAAGTGTATAGAGAGAGGTTGTAGTTATGGAGAGAAGTGCAACGAATGGAAAGAAAATGGGGCGTTGAAAGAGAAAGAGTGAGAGAGCTAGAGAGAGAGAGTTAGAGAGAGAGAGTTAGAGAGAGAGAGTGAGAGAGAGGGGAGAGAGAGAGAGTTAGAGAGAGAGAGAGTGAGTGTTAGAGAGAGAGAGGGAGGGAGAGAGAGAGAGAGGGAGAGAGAGAAAAGAATAGAGTCAAAGGGATCGATTATTTGAAGCTGTTCATTTTTTAAAAATACCCGTTGAAGGGAAATTTAGCGGCTCGAAAATTGTGTAATAAAAAAAAAGTCTCTGAAAAAACTGATACATCTCCGAGATATCAACGTCAGGCCATTATTTATGACGTCATAGGCAGACCTCTCCAAGGTCCATAACTCTAGCATGAAGAGCTACAATTCTGCGGCCACGGCAGAACTACAACGAAAATTGCGTGACGTAATGGACTCTACCTCCTAGTGATGTTTCTGTTATTACTCCAAAGAAAGGAAATAATGGTGGAGTTATGTTAGGTTTGATTTGGTTGGGTTGGGGGGGGGGGGCGTGGGTTGGCGGTCAGTTCTAATGTACAGTTAGCTGAGTGACTGATACACGTTGGACACAATGCCGACTGCACCCCATTATCTGCCGTCTAATTAAGGCAGGGTCACGTATCGCCCCCAGGCCGCTATCTCCGCGGCGTGATTGGTCCAAGATGGAGCGCGAGCTCTCCCAAGTCGTCTGCTCGCCATCTGTAACAAAAGACGCAAATAACATTTGACCGTGACAGCAAAGTTGGATTCCACTTAGATGATGTATTCCCTGTGATATATTCCCTGTGATGTATTCCCTGTGATATACTCCCTGTGATATATTCCCTGTGGTGAGGTCCCTGTGATATACTCCCTGTGATATACTCCCTGTGGTGAGGTCCCTGTGATGTATTCCCTGTGATATATTCCCTGTGGTGAGGTCCCTTTGATGTATTCCCTGTGATATACTCCCTGTGATGAGGTCCATGTGATATATTCCCTGTGATGAGGTCCATGTGATATACTCCCTGTGATGAGGTCCATGTGATATATTCCCTGTGATGTATTCCCTGTGATGTACTCCCTGTGATATATTCCCTGTGATATATTCCCTGTCAAGGTATTCCTTGTAAAATATTACCTGGAATATGTTTACTACCGAAATGAAAATGCTCTACTGCCTTAAATGTGGCTTGTGTTGTGGTATTTGTAGTGGCTTGTGTTGTGGTATTTGTAGTGGGTTGTGTTGTGGTATTTGTAATGGGTTGTGTTGTGGTATTTGTAATGGGTTGTGTTGTGGTATTTGTAGTGGGTTGTGTTGTGGTATTTGTAGTAGGTTGTGTTGTGGTATTTGTAGTGGGTTGTGTTGTGGTATTTGTAGTGGGTTGTGTTGTGGTATTTGTAGTGGGTTGTGTTGTGGTATTTGTAGTAGGTTGTGTTGTGGTATTTGTAGTGGGTTGTGTTGTGGTATTTGTAGTGGGTTGTGTTGTCGTATTTGTAGTGGGTTGTGTTGTGGTATTTGTAGTGGGTTGTGTTGTGGTATTTGTAGTGGGTTGTGTTGTGGTATTTGTAGTGGGTTGTGTTGGATTCATGTGGCCGGCAGTGAGTGTGTTGTATGACGCCTATGAGGCCCGCAGTGAGTATCTTTATGACGTTTATGTGGCCGGCAGTGAGTATGTTGAATGACGCCAATGAGGCCGGCATTGGGTATGTTGTATGACGTCTATGTGGCTGGCAGTGAGTATGTTGTATGACGTCTATGTGGCCGGCAGTGAGTATGTTGTATAACGTGTATGTGGCTGGCAGTGAGTATGTTGTATGACGCCAATGAGGCCGGCATTGGGTAAGTTGTATGACGTCTATGTGGCTGGCAGTGAGTATGCTGTGTAACGTCTATGTGGCCGGCAGTGAGTATGTTGTATGACGCCAATGAGGCCGGCATTGGGTATGTTGTATGACGTCTATGTGGCTGGCAGTGAGTATGGCTTCGTCTTATTGAACGCATTTAAATTTTAATGAAAACAAATCTGGCCTCAGCTGATAAACATTTGCAGACGCGAGGGAAGACAAGCGTTTGGCGTCAAGTCATTTACGCCGACTGTGGAAGAGGAAATAATTGGTTTCTCTGACTCTTTGGTTAATTTAGGTCACCTGGTTTTTTTTCTATACAGAATTCTATTGAATGACGAATTGATTTGTTAAAATTCCGGGAGAATTTTAGTTAAAAAATGATTAAGGGTTAAGAGCTAAGCAAGAAGCAATATTCTACAGATGTCCTTATCAATAGAATTGAAGTTAGTTTGAAAAACTAGTACCATGCACTGTTTCTGTTGAATCAATTATTTTAGTTAAATTATATTTTCGCTTCCATTATAAGATCTGTTTAATATATATATATAAATATTTAAAATTTCTTTTCAGAAAATAAAAGACACAGATTTGATACCAAAAATTCTGAGGTGAAAAGAAAAACCAAAAAAACAACTTTCAAGACATCTCTAGCTTGTAAAGTCATATTTGTGAAATTTTCAAAAGTAAACATACTTATCATTCAATAAGAAGTATGACATTTGGTCACGTGTTTTGAGCTGCATTGCCACACATTGCGAGACCAATCATTGCTGAAATTCCCACGCACAGATCCCCGTAACTGAATATGCTGCTTGCGCCCAGACAAGAAGATTACTACAGCTTAGACAACAGCAACATGAACCTCAGTCCACACCATCGGGCCAGCAATGACCGGAACAGCCTCGCCTGCCAGCTGTCTGGTCAGCTCATGGCCAACGCGTCAAAATGCTACTCTCCGCGCCCGGCTCAGAAGTCTAAAATTCCACCACACATCACGATATGCCCGCCGGATTCTGCAGACGGGCAGGACGTCATGAGCTCCGCCTACCTGCAGGACGATGACCTCGATAACGACGTGTTCCGGTCTTCGTCGCCCAGCCAATCGTCGTCGTCGTCGTCGTACTCGGATGAAAAGCACGAGGTGTATTCCGGTAGGCTGTACTTAATTCGTCAAACTGGAGGACACGAAAGCACGTCACCGTCTGCGTCACCAAAAGGCTCACCATCGAGATCCCCCTCCTCGTCGTTCCAGTTTCGATTATCGTCCAACTCCTCGTCACCCCCCTCCTCCTCCCCAAAATCCTCACCCAGTCGCAAAATGCAGGTGTTTGTGAGAGTTTACCGGTGTAACAACGACCACTTCGCCATCATCTCCCGTGACTGCCTCTACACCAGCAAGCCGGTCTACATCAACATGCGTCACTGCCGCGTCATCCCGGGGGACTGCCTCGGCCGGTTCATCGTCGCGGGGAAGTGCGACTCCGGCAACGTGATCGAGTTCGAAACTCTGGAACTATCCTCGCTGGAGCAGTGGCTCGACGCCTTCCAGACCCTCACGCCACCGGCGTCGCCCAACAGGGTGGTTGGAGGGGGCGGGGGGAGCACGGGGAGCTCAACAAACAGTCCATCCGTTCCCAGGAGCCCGGCCCTGCCCACCCTGGCCGAGACTGATGAGGAGGATTGAGGCGGGAGGAGAACCAAGATTTTGGGGGTATTTGTTGACCGTGAATGAGGTTTCGAGGACAGAATGGTTGTTTCTTCCCAGCCGGCAACCTTGGCCTGTACTGGCAGCAAAGTTACATCAGAAACTAACAATCTGAAAATTCCCCTATTTCCTGCAGCTATCAGAATCGGTCTGTCATAACTTTAAGGGCCTGACCTCAGCTAGATATCTGGACACTGGTAACTTGAGAATTTCTGAAACACTTGATTATTTGTTTCTCTTTCAAGTTCGGTAATCTATCATAAACTGGTTCGGGCTACTGTTGCTGCGTGAGTTTCATCCCTTGATTTATGTGGCCCTGAAGAGTCTTGTGACACTTGAATTCCGGCCGAGATGAGAGACATCTTAACTGGCCGACTTGAACAAGAGTTGCATCCGCTACTGAAATGTGGGGCGAATGCAAAAAAAATTATTTGTTGATCTTTGCATTTTGTTAACAAATTCGGGGATCTTACTGACCCCCTTGTTGAAAAAAATTGCTGTAATAAAATGTATGTGCAATCCATCGTGACATATGGGCCCAGCAGCAAGTTAATGTAGGCTTTTATGGTACGCCATAATGGTGATGCACGTTATGTGACCGGAGAGAAATGAACTTGGTATCAACGTAATGCTGGCGGTTTTTATTGTCACGACAGCTTCCTGTGATTCTCTAAATGTGATTATGTGCAACTATTTTGCATTGTGTTTTATCCCTTTTATTTAAATATTGTTGCAATGGTGATTCTGCACAATGCATTGAACATGTCTTGCATGTAAAGCTATCTCTTGCTTACCGTGAAGCTGTTTCACTGCGCGCTGTATTGAACGTGTACAGCTGTTGTGTATTAAGTACTGCATTCGGCAAGCAGCCATAAATTTATTGACCGATTCACGACAAGAGCTGCCAACAAAAAACCAAAAAAAAAAGTTCCGTAACTCTGTACATCCAAATGAAACACTTCCTGTGGTTTTATTTTTGTTACTCATTATGTTCAAATTTTAGTTCGTTTATTTATGGTTTAAATCAGTGATTCCCAAAGTGGTCTATATCGACCCCCAGGGGTCAACGACAACTTGCAAGGGGTCCATGTCAGCGAATTGGGTGACCATGAAATGAAAATGGGGGTCAACGATAATGGATCTCATGAAAGCAGGTCGTGACTTCTATTTTGGCATTCCATGAATGCAATAATTCCATATACACAGATAGTACATATTTATTTACATAATATTGCCTTATAATAAGAAGATATATATCTTCCTACATAAATTATAAAAGTACCTATGAAGTAAAAATTTAAAAAACATAAATGTTCATGAATAATTATATTAATATTTAAGTTATTAGGTATATTCTCTGATATATGACTATAAATTTAAATCTTTCAAAGTGAGTAGCACTACACCGGCTGTCAAAAATACATTTGAAGTTAATGAATTGCAAAAAACAAAATCAATATCATGTAAGCAGGGGGTCTACCCAAAACCGAAAAACATGTCAAGTGGTCTACGAGACAAAAAGGTTTGGGGACCTCTGGTTTAAATAAATGCTGAAATTGTTGACTCGGTGATTCAGAATAATAAAGAATCTTGTATTTTAATTTAGTCTTGAATGTGCTTGTTGGTTTTTGCCGGACTGTTGGGAATTTTGGAGAGGAGTTGGGCGTGGGGGGGGGGGGTCGTTGATGAAGTTACCCCATGGGGAAAAAGTACTTGAAAAATTAAGCAGGGTGTGTCTTTTATTTCTATAATTCAGATTTAAAAATGTTGACGAAGTGTGTTGCTGAAGATGAGCTGAAGCAGACGAGGGATAGGACCGTTATACATGACTCGGTCTTTTTATTTATAGATGCAAGTAGTTTTACTGAAATATTTTATTCCATTTATTTTCTAAACCAGAGAAATAGATAAACTGTATGGCTAAGAGAAATAGATAAACTGGATAGATTAGAGAAATGGATAAACTGGATAGATTAGAGAAATTGATAAACTGGATGGTTTAGACAAATAGATAAACTGGATGGATTAGAGAAATAGATAAACTGAATGGATAAGGGAAATAGATAAACTGGATTGATTAGAGAAATAGATAAATTGGATGGATTAGGGAATTAGGTTAAAAATGGATTATATAAAAAGTTAACTGGATGAATTACATAAAGTGTTTTAATTTTAAAAAAATTTTTTGTAGATTAGGACTTTTAAACCTTAATTATATTCAGATATTAAAACAATAGGTGATTAAGTCCCATTATTTGGGTGATCAAAAAAAAAAATTAGTGATCTTAATAGCGTTAATATTTTACTATTTATTCATAAATTTATATTTTTAAAAACCAAAAATATGAAATAATTTATGATCATTTATATTTTCAAAGCATGAAACAGTACTTTTTTTTTAAACAAAGTACAATACTTTTAATGAACAAAAATTTATGGGAATAATTTTAGAGTTATTGGATATTTGGTCTCCACATTATTAAATTATGTTATAACTTTAAATATCCATCAACATTTCCCTAAACAAAAATATTTTAATCACCTAAACGTTTATAGAGTGCCTTTTTCTTTTTTTTTTTCTTTTTTTTTTTTATTGAAAGGAACATAAGCAAGTATTTTAAAATTGATTTATTCCTAAAATGTGACTATTTTAACTTTTTAATGGAACTTATAAACATGTGATTCTTTTTCAAATATCTTATCGAAAATATTTTTATAACTGTACGTCGTTATATTTGTTACTGTACTTTCTTGTAAATAAAAAAAAAACTATTCCAAGATGTATCTAAATACGTTTTTCTTTTATTGTGTGCTAGTAGTGTGTTAAAACCCAAATGGATCACATGAAACAGATGTCCAACAAGCCAGTTCATTAGTTAAGAGCAAATAAGTAGGCCCCTCTGCAGTTAAATCGCCCCTATGCAGTTTAATCATTTGCTATATCAACTTATGACAGTGCTTCCTTACGTTGCTGAACTCGCTACCCATTTAATATTCAAAAGTTCTGCAACCAGTGGAGTGGCTAGAGTTTCTGACACCTGGAAAGTCCTTGACCTTGCTACCCCTAATTCAGGTAAAAACCACATACAAAATAAACATAAAATATAAGCCATATGAAGTGGACTGAAATTCTTACCCCCCACCTCCCCCCCATCCCCCTTTCCAAAAACACACAAAAGTACAACCATAGGACAGTCCCCTCCCCTCCTTCCTATGCCAGAGCCTGCAACCCATTTCCATAATACACTTTTATTATTGAACCAAAATAATCCCGTTTAAAAATAATCCCACCCTTCACTCAAAGTGTTTACAGCCCACCCCATCTGATGGTACGGCAGATTACAGTATTGGGGCCGTCCCTAAATGACGTCACGCTATTTTGGTCGATTTATTTTTACCACCACTTTCCACCCCCCCCCCCCCCCAAAAAAAATCGTCACAGCTCTGTAACACGAAAAATACACTTCGACATAAATTGGTGGATTACTCCCCCCCCTCCCCCCCCCCCCCCCAGGCGTGGCAGATGTGTGACGTCGTTTAAAGGTGGTCCCTAAATGAACCTAAAACGATTGGAAATCTCTAGATTTGTATTATTCAATCTCTTTTATTTGTCTAGCAGCCTGGTCTCCAAGTTACATAAAATTATGATTAGGAATGTTCCAATCAAAACTGTAAAACTGATTCAAATTTCCTAAGTTAAATTTGACTATCTAACTTTCTACACAAGTCCTTCAACGTAATTTATAAACCAACAGGACACTGGAAAACAATAATGCGACTTTTTAAATTATTTTTTTCTTTTGTTTGGCCACTCTTTAAAAAGGCTGGGCGTATTCCTTGCCCACAAGACAAGGCTTGTGTCAAATGTGAAATGTATAGGCTACATAAGGGGCCGTCAAATAATTATGTCAACCAAAATAGCAGGGAGGGGTTTGGAAATATTTGACAGTTGTTGACAAGGGGGAGGGATGGTGTTTAAATTAGTTGACGTCAATAATCATGTTTTCTCTATTAAATTAAAATTGACTGGTTATTAACTTATTACAATATTTTTAAAAAGTTAATGAGTGTAAATAGTCATATAATTTTTAGATGTCATATGCTGTCAAGATAAATGATATTTTCAGAGTAGGAATACGATATTTTGAGAATTAGGGGAAAGTAAAGTGAGCAACAGTAATAACATCGCTGTTTGAATGGATTTGTAAATTCTGTAACATCTAATTTGCATCACAGGTCATTTTGAAAAAGCATGTTCAACAGCAAAGACAATGCCCTCTTCATCAAAAGAAATTACCACCTGCTACTCAACAAAAAAGGATTCGACCAATGTGAGTAGCTGCAAAGAAGACAGATAGATGTTATGCCAATTATTGCTCACACTGACAATGCTTCTATTTTAAATGCTGAATGGTTGGATGAGGATGATTTTGACTTGTCTGTTATATCAGTTCCGCAAAATGAAAAGGATAAATCAACTACTATAGACTATGTTCATCAGGGGCGTCATTTCAGGGTTTTTTCAAAAGGGGGGGGGGGGGAAACTTGGTCGGCTTGTTTAAGCTGTTTATTACTGAAGGCGCCAAAGTACATAGCATTATATATAAAACCTGCAAATTCAAGCGGGGGGGGGGCAAACGCCCCCTACCTTACACAAATGATGTCCCTGATGCCCATTGTTACGGTAGAGCAACACCTGGCTACTTCATGGGAAGATGGTAGCAGCTAGAAACTATATATACTGTAATAGTCAGATTTACTGACAATAATCATATTTATACTTTCACAAACAATGATATTTAGTCTTTTTAACAGCCTTTTAATTGATTCTGCCTTATAAAATTTAAGTGTACAAACTTTTTAACTTTTTGATTAACAAGCTAAACATGTAATGAAATGTTTTCCTACAATTTTGTATCATTAAAATAGATCAGCACAACATAAAATGTGTTTATAAATTTATTTATATTATAATTCTTTTTTTTTTTCTTTTGGGGTGGTGTAAAAAATGTTGACATAATTAAATAGGGGGTCACTGAAAGTTTGACAGTTGTTGACGGGGGGGGGGGGTAAAATATTGCGTAAAATTGTTTGCGTAATTAATGGACGACCCTAACATGAATACAAACCAATACAGTGATTTTTTTTTTATTTTAGTTTAAAAGGGTGCCACTTACATTTCGTATTGTACTAAGCCTAAGTCCTGAGGGAAAAATAATAGAAATTTGTAAATTTATGTTTTATTTGTTTCTGTGGTGTTGGTCCTCAAAATGCTTTAGGTAATTAGATGAAAGGGTGTTCACCTTTTTTTTTTTTTTTTTTTTTTTTTTTTTTTTGACTTACAAATATGCTATCAATTAAAATTTATATGCTATAGATTTTACCTTTTAAAATAATTGTTTTAAAATAAAATTACCAGTAGGGCTATGTTTTCTTCAATTTTAAGTTTAAGAACCTTTACCCAACGATGATGCTGATCAATTTATTATCTCGGAGATTTATATCATTAATCTTGATATGGTAAATAGTAAATATATTTTCAATGTGAGGGCACAGTGAGGATACGGTGATATTGAAAGTCGCACGAAAGTTAAACTATGCCCTAAAGTCCACTATAAGATTGTAAGCACAATTTGGTTAATTGTAAACTTTTTATAGACGCTATTTGTGTCGGCCCTTGTATTAATTATTTATGTATGTTAAAAGTGTGGGAGAAATTGTCTAGCCTTGCAATGATTTTTATGATTGTAATGTGGAATGATAGTTGTTGCATCAGGTCAAGATGCCAGAAACAAGTGAAAGTCTAATTTAATAGTAATTTTAAACTAACATATAGTATATACTACTGGTAATTTAATAAAGTCAAGTTGTCAACTCATTATCTACTGAAGGCGACTACATCTACACCACTCTACTCTAGCCTAGGCCTGTATGTAGGAATGTAGGCTAGTGATCCTCACTTTGATATGAATTTGAAAGATAAAAGTTTAAATGAATATATAATAACACCATCATGGCCATCCTTCAAAATTTTAATAGAACACGTAGTCTTAGAGGCAATCCATAAATGACGATATATTTTGCCAATTTTTTTATACCCCCTCCCCCTGCCATCACAAAACGTTAGACCCCCCCCCCCCCAAATATAATCATAATAATGTCACAAATCTCTGCAACCCCCGACCCCCCATAAAAATTACCAGTGCACTACTGTCCTTTACAAACCCTCAAGAAGTTCACATCCTATGGATATCAAAATCAAATTACTCCAACTGTGTCAGAAACATTTCACTATATGAACAGTAGCTCTTAACCAAGGGTAAAAGTACCTCCCCTGCCCTGAGGTGTAGAAGACCAGAAAATAGTATTTGCTCCCATTCTTAGTTGTTGCTGTTTTTGTTTTTTTTAAATCTGTGCTATGCATTTGATTAGAGCTAGCAGCAGTTACTGTTTTTCTGGTGAATTTTGTTGGCACATTACTTGTAACTTGTATCGATAATGTTTTTCCTTTTTTTATAAAAATCTAATTAAAGAAACAAAACCACAATAAATAAATTGATAATTATTTTTATATTTTTTAATTTATTACAATAAAATGTATAAGGTTGGGGGGGGGGGGGGGCAATGTTTGAAACGGAGTCGGCCTGCAGCGCAGCAATAAAGTTAAGAATCCCTGTCCTAGAGCATTTCCTAAGATCACACACACACCCCCCCCCCCCCATATTTTGACATAAATTATCACCTCTGTCATTGTAACTACACCCCGCTTCTCTGCCTCGATAGCATCCTGCAACTTTATCAGAGGCCATTTTTCGGACATAGCATACCTGTACTGATTCTCTGTGATAGTAGTTTAGAAATAATTATAATTGTTGTTTAAAGGAATAATGTTAAAAATTCTTTACTACAATATTGATCTTTTCATGACACATCACAATGCTTAAGCCCCCAGTCACACACCGTCACAAAAATGTGCCCCCCCCCCCCCCCATACATCATCATCATTTATGGATGGCCTCTTAGGCTAAATATTAATTTATTTATTATTTTGTAAACGATTTACTAAATTAATGTTTTGTTTTAAAATATGGAAAAAAAATTAGTTATATTCCTTATATAAGCCCATGTAAGTATCTAGGGCTAAACGGTACATTCCTATTTGACTATGAATACTATACTCCCCTATACCTATTACTGTGGCGAAAAGTACGTTGTCTAGGATATTAGGTCCCTTCTGTAGCCACAGAAAATCGTTTCAGAGTCTACAACTCCGTTTCTTAAGCTTCTGGAAAGCTGGTACTTGTACATTTTCCTGGCTCCTATAAAGCCGATAGTTTAAAAGGAAAAACCACGCAACGTCGTTAAGAGTCATCGAATATGTTTATTACTTGTTGAAAATATAAGTGTTCAAACACAGCACCTTCTATTGAATTGTCATGTGAAGTGACTAACAAATCCAATGAATACACAAAACAGCATCATAAAGTTATACGAAGTCCTCACTCCAAAAAACACTCTGTCGAATCCACACGCAATAATAAATCGTTCTCCCCCTAATAATAATCTGTCTCTCCTTTTATACCATTATTGCCCATGCACTCGTGATAACAAGAAAAATGTTCACATTCATTCACCACTCTAATGTTTTCACAACTCACAACAAACACTTTCTCCCCTGGGTCCCCCCCCCTTGCCAAGACGGTCATACTCGTGGAAAAATATAGCCAATACCACGAGCACTCTCTTTCCGCCCCCCCAAACATACACACAAAAAAGTAACCACACAATCTGACCGTGACAATTACCGTATATTATTTTATACTATTATATATAGGTCTAATTTTATTTCAAATGAATTATTTTTTGTTTATTGGATTGTCCTCAGATTGTCATTTTTGTGTAAATGATATGCACTAAGGTACTCTTACTTAATGCATAAACACTTTTAAAAAGTTTGATTCAGCTTGTGAGGATTACAATGAGTGCAGCTTTACAAGACCCTGTGGTGCAACAGTTTGTAGCACGAGAGACACAAAAACAAAGATTTCAAGGCCTAATTCATGAGATGACTGGCCGTTGTTGGGATACATGCATGGTAAAT
The DNA here is from genome assembly GCA_964017045.1 of Omphiscola glabra. Lineage (NCBI taxonomy): Eukaryota > Metazoa > Mollusca > Gastropoda > Lymnaeidae > Omphiscola > Omphiscola glabra. Next base: position 24,760,752 of record OZ024801.1, on the reverse strand, counting down.
CCTGGTTCCAAAATTGACACCAAGACTGAAAATTGCATTCGTAACTGCGTCGATAGATTTTTGGACACATCCAACTTTGTTGTGAATAGACTAGAATCAACACCAATTCCAGAAACAACCCCGAAGAAATCAGGGTTTATTTTTGACAAGTAAAGAATTAAATACCACTGACTTTTTACACCTATATATATATAGATAGAATTTCGTATTAACAAAAACTGTTTAAAGGAGACAGTGACTAAGTTGGTGAACATTACCACCAACAAAGGAACATTCACCAATAATAATGTCAAGCCTGTCAACATTTTCATCAAAATCTAACGCCAAACCTCCTCAGAAAGGGAGTTTCCCCTTAGATCATGATGGGGAGTGCAAAGATTTCATGATAAAATACATGCAATGTTTGCGGCTCAACAAGAAGGAGGTTACCCTATGTAGGCAGCAGTCAAAGGATTACCTTAACTGTCGAATGGAGAGAAATCTTATGCTGAAAGAGGACTGGAAAAAACTTGGCTTTTCAGAAATTCAGAAAGAGGAGAAAAGTTGAACGTATTTGCAATTTTTAATAATAAATGATGGATGTTGAAATTTAATGCTATTTAAATTAGAGCAAATAAAAATTATTAATAATAGCAAAATGAGTTGTTGTTCATCAAGCTGTTGACATGATGTGCTAAATAAACGTTACATATGATTTAATTTAATTATTTTTCTATTTCATTTGGAAACAATAAGCATTAAAATAAGACCTGTAAGAACAGTTGTCAATTTGTTCAATAGTATTTATTAGTAACAGTACCGGTAATAGCGCAGCTTTTACTTTTACTGTGGTACAAGATGAAGGCATAAATTTATGCCTTCATCTTGTACCATAGTATAAGTAAAAGTTTGAGGCTTTAAACTCTGCATTCATTTTCTGAATGGAATGTCTAGCATTGCAGTACAGTTAGGTCATGCACATAGTTTTATGAGATTAAAAATAGTACGGTACCTAGATTTATATTTTGACTGTCAGTGTCAGGTTCAAATTTTGGGGCTCTATACTCCCTACAAATTGCATCCAAAAATATTAATGATTTGCTTAGTTTGTGTGTGAATGATGGGAATAAAATAATTCAATTTAGATAATAATAAAACTTCAGTGGCACTAGGTTGCCGTTGAGTTGGATGGTCAGTCAAGTAGTGAAGGCTACCATAGGGACTAATTCTTCAATTTGATCTAAAAGTGAAATGACATAGGTGTGCCTTGAGTTCAAACAAGGTTCCAGGAGTTTTAAGTATACTATAAATATGTTATGTGGCACATATGTGCTAAAGGGTTCGGAACCACCAAATTTTCATACACTTTAAGCTAAGCTGCTAAATTATTCAGAAAAATACCAATATTATTTCTGTCAAAGAGACTATATTTATTTTACAGCACCTATAATGTGTAAAGAGCATTGCAGTCATTCATTTTGCCTCTGTTGAAACAATCTAAAAAATATGGTGAGTCATTGTACAATTGTAAAAACACTTTGACTGAATACCATTTGCATTTATTAAGTCATAATTTGCATACCGGGCACTGAAAAGAAGATGCCAAAATATTATTATTGAAATTATTTCTTATATGTAAAACCAAATTAAGATACATTGAATAATTGACATTTGGGTTTACTTTCTAGGCTTCCAATTTAATTAACAACAATGGAAATTCATCATTTTAAAATCAAAATTTTTTGTGGTTTTTACAGAAATAAAACGAGATTTCGAAATATGTTAAGAATAATGAATTCATCTGCAGCTTGCAGTTAAATACAAATTTGCATCTTCTTTACAACCTGTCTGCAGGTTCAGGTTTCTATTCTCAGACTCAGATCCTTCTCTATTACTCCTTGCCTGTTACTACTCATGTTCTTAAAATTTAAGCTGTGCCATACAAATGTTAAATTGCTTGTGCTTTTTAAATGAAACAAGACAAACTATTGCTTCAAACAGTCATTTGAAAACACTGAGCAACACAGAATTATTACATCCCACATTTTAATATTTTTATATGGTATTCATCCGGCAAAGAAAATAAATTCCAAATTTAAAAACATTTTCTGTGCCAGTGCACATCTATTTATATATTGTTGCATTCAAATTATAGAAATTAAACGAGGCTAAATGGAAATGTGAAAAAAGCCAATTGTTAAGTGTAAAAAGGTTATTTAAATACATTTGGACACAGTAGCACAACCATTATTTTACTATATATATATATATGTTAAGAATAAATAAATATGATACATTTAACGTAAGTAGATGCAGAAGATGGCAATAAAGTAATTCAGTTGTTTCTCTACATTCCAGCAAAATTCTATCACAGATATTCCTAAAGATAACAATAAATAAAATCAAAACCATTTTTTCATCATCAGCTACATTCCTGCCACAGTTTACATACAAAAGTGCTAGTAGTAGTAGTATTCATAAAGTTTTTTTAAAAGAAAAAAAAATCATGTCCTTGTTTGCATAAATATTTTTCACATGTATTTTACTTTGCATGATAAAATGGTTGGTTTATTTTAAATTGACTCAAAAAAAAACGAGTGCTATTGTCTATGGCAAAAAAAAGGTATTTCGTTGGACATTCATAAAGAAAAATTCCAATTTTAATTATTACGGTATACTCTTAAAGCATGCGTTTGTAAGAAAATATAATTTTCATTTAATTATGCCTTGTAACTTGTAATAGTTTTTGTATCATTTGAATGGCATTTATGAATGTTGAAGTAGCTTAACTTATTTTCACATTGGCTGAAATGTAATCAGCAAGTTCAATAAAGAAAATAATGTACCTGACAATGTAAAACTGTTTCAAACAAGATATTAAACAATAATATTTGTTAGCTTTTAAATAAATGAGTTATTTGTAACCAAGCATTATTGTTATTAGTAAATTACTGCGACAATCATTTAAAACATTCTATTACAAACATTTTGCTGAGATTGCTAGAGTAGAAATTAAGTTGATCTGCTTCAAGAGGTTTGTCATTCCTTTAATATGTGTAGTATTATGATAGCGCTTGCTAAGGTGGTTTATAAAACAAAGGTAAAAAAATTACATGGTAAAAATACATTAACTATATGTAAAAATGTATTGACTTTTTAATTTGAATGCTAACAAAATCCCGGTTAAAGTTAAAGCGACTTAACTCTTTAGCTTTGCCTTGGCATAAAAATTAAAAAAAGAGATCCGAGCTCACCGACCCACCCTTTCACTCAACCATGAAGCAGGTTCGATGAACCATGATAATTTGAGCGACAGTGTCCACCCCCCTCCTTCGACCCATTTTTCCAACAGTTTACGAGAAAGTCTTAAAATCACATGTGTGAACAAAAATTACGCTTGACACACAAGATTACAAACCACAAGATGGAAATGTGAGCACAGAGAAAGTCTTTCAAAAAAATTAATTTATCTAAGCTTAATCATAAATATTATTAATATTATGTACCGGTACTAAAATGCTTGGATCAGAAGCCAGCTTTAGTTGGTGGCTTAATAACAAGACATGTAGAAAATATTTCTCAACTTTTCATCCTGATAAATAAAAAACATTGGTACTGGTCCTTAAAATTAAAACATTTTTCTACAGTTTTCTTTATATTTGTTTGTTGGGGGTTTTTTTTTTTGTATTTGTATTACTTTGCTTGACCAATCCTTTTGGGTTTTTTTGAATTATAAAAAATCAATATTAACACTGTATTTACCAATCTAAACTAGAAAAAACATCCCACAACATAGTAAAACAAAGGTTCACAGTTGCGTTGCAAGTTTTAATACATAGGGAATAAAAATAAATCTTAGTAGTAGTAGTTTCAAATAAACTAAATATAATCCCTCTTACCATTACAACAATAATAATACTTGACAATATTTTCTTATACACTTGTATTTGTTTTGTGTGTCACACATTAATTTTTTATCAGTTTTATGCTGAAATTTTTTTTAAAAAGGTCATACCACTACTTCATTTACTTTATTGGCTCCCTGTGCAAGAACGGATTGACTATAAACTCTCTGTTCTCTGACACGTTTTCTCGAATTCCTGCCCTTCCTATTTAACCGAACTTCTCTGTCTATTCACCCCTTCGACAGCTTTGCTCCTCCGCAGATAGGCATATTCTTTCTGTCCCCAAGACTTGCACAAAAACACATGGTGAACTATCTTTCTCTTACTGTGCCCCCAAACAATGGAATTCTCTCCCACTACACATCCGCAATATATCAACCATCACAGCCTTCAAAACTGCACTCAAAACACATCTCTTTAAACTCTACTATCCTGACTGATTCCCCTCTGACCATTAAACGATGCTGCTGAGTGCCGTCCATGGCTTCAAATGTAAATTGTTATGGAATGGTTGGGCAAATACACATTTTAAAAAAAAATTTTTTTAATTAATGTAAGTTAATTTTTAAGTTCATGATTATTGTTGTTAAAATGTATGTACAGCGTGGTGAGCCCAGCCCTAAGCTGGGGTACCACATTAATAATAATAATAAAAACTGCTGTTTTCAAGTATACAAATACACAACAAATGTATCTTCTTCTATATTTTTAGGGCCCACGATCAATGTATTGATAATTCTGAGTCCTATGTTTGTAGAAAGGTTCATGATGTAACTGTGCATGGTTTTGAAGAAAACACTTCACTGATTGCAAGGGCTACTCAGCAATGGTATTAAGAACTGGAGGGGTTGGAAGGGAGGAGGCAGCAGATGCAAATGTGTCATGTGTAGTCACCTCAACTGTTGCTTTTGGAAGCTTGTTCAAATCCCTGATTGTCTTTGGTGGGAATGAGCAGTTCCTGTACTGTGTTCTTGTTGCTTGAGCCGGAACTGCCTGTCATGGCCTCATCACTGTTTAGGGGGGAGAGGGACGAGTTTCTGTTTAATGCTGGAGCAGTGATCTTATATATCAATATCAGTAATCTTATATTAGAATATAAAACACTGACAATATTTCTAATGTGGATTATATACAAATATTTCAACATCAACTATGCAACACGCAGTTATGGGTGATAATATGATGTTCAGATAACTGCCAATAAATTAAAGGTCAGATTTAGATTTTTTAGGGCGTTCTCCCATCATGACTAAATCAATTTTTTGTGACACTCTCTTACAACCTGTGCTGGAAAACACCTGCTCCACTTCTGGGACAAATGTCAATTCTTTCATCACCTGGTCTACTTTTTCATCAGGAACAATTTCTTTATTAGCATAATAGCCCTCAGTGACCATGGCATCTCGGATACATTTAACAACATGTTCCTTAGCAAGTGGCAGAAATGGAATAAATGCGGTTATAAGATGGTTGTTAATGAGCTGACTGTACCAAAGACCCTCTGGGGAATTGTAGAGACAGAAGAATATTAATTATTTATACTTTATATTATAAGTTAATAAATTTAAGGACAAGTAATTTTATGTAAAATTTGTAGTTATTAAACCATAAATATGAGATACTTAGGTGAAAGACATATCCATTAAGGATGGTATTGTCATAATTTGTCTGTCCAGCGAGAAGCCCAAATAATTTGCATCAATGTCTCCACAATCTTAAGCTGAGATATTTCAAATCAATAATATAATATATGGTTGCTATATGATTGTCTTGAAATATCTCAGCTTAAAAGATTGTTGAGATATTGAATATCATGCATAGCAGTTTGGGCTTTAGCAAGATTTATTTCTATGCCAAATTTTTTATTTTAATATTTTTTATTAAAAATTTGAGTTTTCGCGCTTGTCCAGCACCTTTTTTATTTACCGGTATACAAAAACAGGACTGAATTTGAGTTTTGTGGAACTTTTTATTGAATAACTCTAAACTCTAATGCATGCATTCACTCCTTGTTCACATTTAGTTTAATAGTTATTAACATGTTTCTGTTTGATAGATGATGTTTTAGAATCAATCATTGTTAGACATATTTAATTAATATAAATAATTTACTCTTCAAACTAGTTTTAAAGTTGTTATTTTCTAAATAATGGGAGTGCACTGAAAAATGAAAGGTATTTAATTTCCATAATGAATGGAAAAGCTTTCAGGGAATTATTGATACTTAGCCTGGTAGACTCATGGAGCAAGCAACTGAATTAGGAGCCATTTTTAAAGATATCATTTTATTTTGGACGATTTATTTTAACACCCCCCCCCCCCCCCCCATTTAAACAAAATTTAGACACCCATAACAAATTCATGACGCCCACCCCCTTAAAGTTTAGCATTTATGAATGGCCCCTTTGTGCATTTAATTATTTACCTGTAGGCCTATATATTCATTACACATACATTTTCATGATTAACTTTTCTTTAGTACTTAGTATTGTGGTCTGCAGATGTAAACTTCAATTTTTTTCTTACATATAGAATTTCCCCATATATTTTCCAATATTATTATAGAAAGCCATGTGTATATTGTTGTACAGTGAACTTACTATTTTTGTCATTGACAGCTGACTTCATGACAAAGTTTTCTACATCTGCCAGCTCCAGTGTTTCTCTTGTTTTTCCATCTTTCCAGTGTTCAAACATGATTTTACCAATGTCACTTCCACCAGAATTACTGACAAGAAGTTACAAAAGTTAATGCTCAAATTTTATGGATGCAATAAATTCTAAAAACTCAGCAATAAACAGTTAGACATGACTTTATTGGAAATTAGAAAATGAAAACAGTAACCAATAGATCAAAGATAATTGAAACTTCCATGATGGGTGAAAATTAAAATAATTATGGAGCTTTTCATCCAAACAATTTACCTAAGAAACAAGAAAATAGATTTCCTGTAGTTGAAACCTTTATAATGCACATGGTGATCCAGGTAAGGTTTTATAACATCTAACAACAAAGGAGGTAGTTTGTCTACTTCATCAAATATGAACATGGAGCGTTCACAACGTGACACGTTGCCTTCAATCCATGATTTCAACTGATCCTAGATTAGAATAACCAGTGGCAAGTGACACTAGTGACTGGCCTATTTCTTAACTCAAAATATAGTGATAAACACATTATTTATATTCTAAATGTATTAAGTTAATTAAGTGTAGAGTTCACAAATTTACAAGAGCCTGCTTTTGGGCTATCTATTCCTAATTATCTATATATCCGCAAAATGTCTCAAATAAATATACAGTTTTATCCTAATGCAAATAATTACTCTTTCTTCGGGCCATAGGGTTTGTCATTTCTAAGACTGGAAAACGTCACATCCCATTACATAATGTTACTATTTTTAAACAAGGTTATTGTAAAACATAGCTTCTAATAATGTATTTCAGCATACATATAGCATATATAATTTGTAAAAATATAAAGTTGTAAAATAGTTATCTCTGGGTTAAGACCCGCTACCCTGACTCACATTAACATAGAACAACTGAACAGCTGTTGAGAGATTGGCCAAACAGAATACCGGTATCCTGAATGTTTTATTAATATCTCTCCCAAATTTAATGAGATTGGCCAAACTGAATGCCTGGATGTTTTATTAATAGCTTTCCACCATTATATGACAAAACCTACTGTAAGTTTTTATTTTAAATTACTTTGGTCATAGCTAGTGTTTGATGATATGCAGAAAATAAAACAATTTAAAAAAAAACTATTTAGTTTTTTAAAAAGTATAGTTTTATATTAAGTGACTTCTGTTTAAAATTGCACTTATTTTTATGTTAATAATCATGAATACAGTTTTATTCTTTAGATACAGAATTTTTAACCATAAGTTATAAGAGACTATATTTCTTATGTGTAGTAAAAACTGTGAAAGGTTAACAAAAAGCCACTGACCTTATAAAGGGGAATCATATCACTATGAGGAAATTCATTTGTTGCAGAGATAAGATGAACAAACTTGCTTCGAAGACCATTCTTGTATAAATTTTCTGCAATGATACGGCTGACAAAATTTTTGCCCACACCAGGGGGCCCATGAAAGGAAAGAACAAGGGCTTTAGGTGGGCTAGGTGACCCTAAGTGACCTTTGATGTGACCAATGACAGTCTTGTCAACAAGGTGTTGGCCATGAAGTTTTTTGCCCAAATCAGCTATTAAGCCTTCAAAAAAATTATTGTGATATTTTAGTATTGAAGTATTTTAAATATTGCAGATTATAAAATTATTCATCAGTCTGAGATAACGCAACCATTTCACCTTTCTTAGGCAATGAGAATTCATTTATCAATTTAAAAACTTTCACAAGAAATATTTGAAAGAGTCATACTACAATGGACTGGATTAACCTAAGGGCTTAGAGATCTGCTCAAATAATTATTTTTACAAGATTTCCTTAAGTTAAAACATGAGACAATTTAAGATTGTGTTGTTACCTTAAAACATGAGCTTTGACATACATGCAAAATTGTTGTAATTATAATAGATTATATCTGAAGTTATAATACTGGTACCTGTTATATTATTGTTGATCCAATAATCATCACAGCATGTGGTAAATTGGCATCCAATAGCGTCAAAGATATTAAAAATAGCTGATTTTAATGATTGCATATAACAGTTACCAGGAATTGTATACATAAGTATCAAAACTGTATATGCTGACGTCTTCATTCTTTGGGTATTGCTTTGTTATGATAAAAATACTACAGACTTCACACTAGATAAATACAAATCCTCAATGATAAAATTGTTCTATTTTTTAATTTAAAATAAAGTGATTAGCACTGTAGCACATTTAGATTTATATTCTAAATGAATCAAGTGTAGAGTTCACTGATTTGTCAGACTAATGGCAATAATAGCCTCTTTTTGGCAATCTTTTCCTTCTTATCTGTAATGTAAATCCATAAAATAATATTGTTTACTCATGACTTCCCTTGAACAAAAAAAAAAGAAAAGAAGTAAAGCTTATCTCAAGAAATGATTTTTGTAAAGAAGGAGGGCCTAGTGATTAGACATAAACCTTCCCCTGGAAAATATCTTTGATTAAGTGGCTTTCAGTCTACAGTTTTTTTCTGCAATATTAAATTTCTAGGTCAAAGACATAAATAATTGACCTGCATGCTTCATAAAGATAAGTATGCAATTACCAATTTTTTTTGGACATGGATACATGTAAAATATTTATTACACTTCTGCTCTTAAATCTTAAGATTTTTGGTCACTTCAATGCTTGGATTTTCTTTTTTAAAATAAAAATATAATTAATATATATGCTTAAGAGTTTATTTTTTTAAAAAACAATTCATCTTGTAGTTGTAGTGCAATCAGTCAGTCATTTACTGATTTACTCAGTTCACTTGAATTTTGTTTTGAATAAAGAAAATAATTTTATAAAATCATAAACCTCATTTTTTGAGGATAACTACAATTAACTACATGATTATGTGATGAGCCCCATATCTGACTGATGATAATATATATATAGTATTATTAAAAATATCATCATAAATCATCATCATTAAAATGATTTATAAATCAATTTCCTGTAATGTAAATAAAGTAAATGTCGTACATATTGACCATAATCTATAGTATATAGGCTATAGGCCCTATAAATAATTTAATATATTTATATGGATATGCCTTTTTCTTATACATGATTATCATTCATAATGATTATGATTAAAAATTCAATTTCATTTGATATTGTTATTTTAAAATTAACATTCCATTATTTGAAATTTCCGGTGAGAATTTATGGCTTAATGTGAACATGGGAATCATAGAAATAGTACTATCACGGGAAAATGGTTGACCCCGGGCCCGGGGGGAAGAGGGGGGGGGGGGGGTGATCTTAGTAGGGGCAAGGATTCTTAACCTTTTTTCAGCGCTGCAGGTCCACTCTGTTTGAACCCCCCCCCCCCCCAACCGATTATATTGTAATACAATTTAAAATATGAAAATAATATAGTTATCGTAGTTTTATTTATTTAATTAACTTTTTTTTTAAACAAGGAAAAAAATTATCAATATTAGCAATGCGCAAAAAAAAAATCACCATAATAAAAACATTTACTGCTGATAATCAAGATCCATAAAAACTTATTTTTTTATAAAAAAAAACAAACAGCAACAACTGGCAATGGCAGCAAATACAATTTTCTGGTCTTCCGCACATCAGGGCTGGAGGAGGTACTTTTACCCCTGGTTAAGAACCACTGTTCTAGTGAAATGTTTCTGACATAGGTGCAGTAATTTGATATCCGCGACCGGAATCTTAACAGCCTATATTGTCATTCCAGGATCGGCCTCATAAGCCATTTGATGAAGTGTCAATGGCTACTCCATAGTCTCGCGAAGACGAAAGGATGCCATATATATGTATATATATATATATAGACAAACAGTATATAAACGCAGGGCAGCCGAGAGGATTATTAAGTGCTGCAACAAGACTACACATTGGCACATACATCAATAATGCCATAATTTAATAATTACCTTACACTTACATTCAAACATACTTGCAAATATATATGAAAACGAGGGGAAACCAAGCATGGAAAAGAAAAGCATTAGTTATGTCTGAGTGGAAGGAAGTGGTGAGGTAGCATTGCATGGGCTGTAACGCCACCGGGGGTGGATATTATGACCTTAATTTTTTTTAAAAGAGGCTGTTAATGCCAAACAAGACTGCAAGGTGGTTGTGCTATACACACAAAGTATAAAGTATATCTCTTATATATATTTTGCTTCTGGTGCGTACGGCTTTCTCTTCAAAACCGCCACCTCCCAACTCTCTACATGTTTTCTATCAATAGTACTAAGTGAGAAAAATGCTGTCAAGCAGCGTCATGCACGTCGTCTGAACTCTGGTTAAAAGGTTGATTTTTTCTCTATTCGGCTATTATTCGGTGTTGTTATTGTTCATGTTCCAATGTCACTGTCACACAGCGAGCTCCGTGTGTGACGTTTTTCTGTGGGTTTTTATACAACGTCATCTCCATTCCGGGATCCAACAACTGCCTGCTTCATATCAGTGGGTTCTTTCTTGACACAAACTGTTGACGAAGGCAATGCCCTCTCCCTATGACACAGGGCAGTAGATTCCGTTGCATATTATTATAGAAAATGAGAAGTAGACTTTTTTTAAAAACACTTTGGCCCACCGTGCATTTTCTCAAAATACCCGGACCAGGTGTGAACAAACTGCACCCAGTTAAGCCCTAGTTTTCAAAAAAAAAAAAATTATTTTTAAATTTGGTTTAGTAAATTTTTAAAATTATTTTCCCTTTCACGGACTCACTGAGCTCCATGGGCCCCGGTGCAATGCATTGGCTGCATCCCCTCTTCTTGTTGTTTCAAAATGATAATAGAAAACGGGAATGCCCATTGTTTGAAAATCTGGGTCTAAGTTCTTCATCACAATTTGAGCTTTCCGCCAAGAATATATTCAGGAACTGCATAAATTTAATTTAAAACAAAGATATTCTGGAAGTGACATCCCTAAGGTAATATTAATAGGCCCACTGGGCTCCAATTTCATGTGTATTTATTTACATTTTAAACCAACTTTTAAATGATCTCTACTGTGTTAATCTACAGAGATTTAAGTTAATTTAACGCTTGAGATATCCATACAATGTTATTTTGACCATATTATTATTATATTAACTCTAACCTGAAAGTAAAGCTGAGGTATATGACATATTTTATACTGAGAACTTTCCGATGGCTGAGAAATGTATGTGTTTTAACATTATTATTTCGACTCTTTATGTGCAAAATGTTTATATGTGCATGTTAGACCACTAGGACACTAACCTGCGGGCCACATGCTGTACTGAGTATAGGTCTACACTGTAACTGTAATGTTTAATCCCGCCGGCAAGACCTACCGGCAACTGCACTAATGTTTTCGTCAAAATGTACTTAACTTATTGTGAATAATTATATGGAAACGTAAAAGCGTTTAAAAAGTTATAATGAGAGTGTAAAATTGTTAAACTGAAAAAAATAATAATCACAGAATATTTATAGATTCAGTGGCGTAGCGAGCTTAACTCGCGCCCGGGGCACAATACCTTTTTAGCGCCCCCCCCTATTCAAAAACCATACAATATTATATGTAAAATATACCATTTGGCGCCCCTTTGTGAGTAGCGCCCGGGGCATGATGCCCCCCTTGCCCCCCCTCACTAGGCCACTGTATAGATTATGCCTATTCAACGGCTTATTTTCAAAATGGACTTCATTTTCGAACAACTAGACCAGCGTTTCTCAACCTGTGGGTCGCGACCCCTTTGACGGTTAAACGACCCTTAAACAGGGGTCGCCTAAGACCATCTAAAAAACACATATTTTTAAAGGGGCTGCAAAAATAACTTTAGGGTCGTGGTATTAGGAAAGTTGAGAACAACTGATCTAGACAATTATCATGAACCTCGGGGGGGGGGGGGGGAACAAAACTTATTGTGTTCTCTCTGCACAAAACTATATGGCCTCATCTAAGCAGAGTGTAGTCTAAACTGTAGACCATTGTTTTATCAAACTGTCATAGCTTAGCACAGGTCATAGGTCATATAATTGGATGCTTCGATTTTCCGGCTTGATATTCAGCTGCCGGGTTTTTTTTAAATTGTTTTTTTTTTAGTAGGCCTCCATGGTGGGGGTTAGGCCGAAAGCAGCAGAGTTTAGTGACGCAAATGCGCACCGAGCATTGCCCCCATAGGCACATACTTCTGGCGGCTCGACCACAATCGGGATCCTACCTGCCGGCATTGCAGCCTGGTCCCGGAGACGCTGGCGCATCTGTTGACCGAATGTCCCTCACTGGAGCTTCCGGGGGGGGGGGAGGCCAGGGCGGAGGGGGAACCCCTATGTGAGGAGAATGTTGTATGGCACAGCTCAGCAGATGGAGCTGGTTGCCAATTTACTAGCCGGGGTCTTAAGAGAGTAATCTCAGACCCTCACCAGAATATGTGTGTTAGTTAGTAGGCCTCATTGATTTGGTCCTCTTTGGTCCATAATATTCTTAATGTGGCAAATGTACTCTTGCTTTCTGGATTTTCAGTTAAATATCCTGATCTGTACCTTCCTATTTGTTGAGGATGACATACGAAGGATTCAATTGGCTCACCGGCATTATCTTTGTTTTTTTTAATAATAATGTCACAGTAACCATACAATCATAATACGTACAGTTTAATAAAGTATGTTCTTTCACAGATTTCAAGAAATACAGTCTTTGACAAGTAGAAATGGCGTCATCAAGTAATGTACTTTCACACGGAGCGGAAATGACAGGAGGCAAAAAACGAACGGGTATGTTAGGCGTGCATAATCACTTTGTCTAGGGACCATCCCTATAGCACGTACCAATGAAGGGGCTAAGAGGGTTGTCGATTTGAAGCTTTTGCGCACGTGTGCGTATGGCCGGGTTGAGGTTGGGGGGGGGGGGGACTCTAAATGAGTAGATAAGAAATACGAAGTACTTAAAAAAATGATACATGACAAAACAAAGACCGTGCTGGCCAAAATTATTTAGATTTAGAGCAAAAAGAAGAAAAAAAAAGAAAAGAAAATATTAAATTATATGTCAAATATTTCGCCTGTCTAATAATTCCGTTGGCAAATATTCCTTGGCCTTGGTCACAACTCACAACACGGACTAGTGTGATTCAAAACACTACAAGGTTCATTGTACGTAACGTACGTTATGGGTTTATTTCATAGATCTAAAACATCAACTTGGTTCACATTGGAGTTGAAACAGGAATACACACGCGCAGAACAATATTATCCTCAGGCAAAAAGCCCCACATCGAATCTATCTAAAAAACACTATCCTCTCTGTCGCTCGCTCTAGCTCACACTGCCTCTCGATATCCCTAACTCAAACTGCCTCTCGATATCCCTAGCTCACACTGCCTCTCTATATCCCTAGCTCACACTGCCTCTCTATATCCCTAGCTCACACTGCCTCTCGATAACCCTAGCTCACTTTGACGCCTAAAATCCTTGTCTCCCCTTTTATCACCCAAAATTCACGCACCCGTCTATGACTTGAAAAGAGTTCACACTCGTTCGCATAACCCCATTGTCACAAATCACAACACACACACTGCATCGCTTATTCCATGACCTTGACATTATATTAAAAATGAAATGCACAGAGTCCAAAAATAGTCTGAACTGCAATTGGCTGAACACAAATTTGTATAATAATTTAAAATAATGATTAACATTATCTACGTTGGCATTTCTTTCCCACGTCATTGTTTTAAATATTTTAATCAGGGTTGCCAACCGTCCGTAAAATGTTACTTGATTGAGTTGGGAGACCTGCTGTTGAGCGTTAAGCAATCGGCTTATATAAGTAACACGTGTATGTGTATGTTTCTCAACAGTGTGTGAGCTCGATGTGTTGAAAGAGTCCGTCAACAAGCAATCAAGACAGGATCAAGCTGGCCAATCGGTGAATTGTTTTTTTTTTTAGATTTTGTAGGTTTAGTTTTTTTTTTTTTTTTTTTTTGGGGGGGGGGGGGGGGGGTATTCAGGCTCATCAAAGTTTATTTTCAAATACTATGTATATCTGTGTTTCCCAAAATTTACTTCTACTCTGCACCCCCCTAGAAATGATTTAACTAGTCTCGCAACCCATTTTAAATTTGGAAAATAGGTTATTTATTTATTGAATTGCAATGAAAAATGTAGAACTTAGAAAATAACGTGTGACATAAAATATAACGGAAAATGTTACAGGGCATCAGGCCTTCTAACCCCCAGTTCCTGATATCCTCGCTGAGTAGCCCTTGCAACCAGTGAAAAATCCTCTTCAATACCAGGCACAAAAACATCGCGAATCCGCTCTACATCAATAGGGGCCAGAAAAATCAATACATTGATCGTGGGCCCATAAGATGTAGAAGAAAAAAAGAAGAAGAAATGTTAAAATGTGTATCAACATTTATATTATAATTGAAAAGCTAATGTCTTTTTTGTTCTTAAATCCCATTTCCTCGCACCACTTGGAAATCTAGTCTTTTAAACCCTTGGGGGTAAGATCACCACAGGTTGAGAAACCCTGCTATAGACAGAGGCTATATTTTGTACACTAGATTTGAATGTTGTAATAAAAATACATATTTTCTGCAACGCTAAATATGTCATCTTCAATTTGAATTGTTTAAACACTTGTTTTCTTCATGAAGTTTGACCCAGATTCGGACATTGAGAATAAGGAGAACGATTTGCATCTAAACACGGGAACATTTAATAATGGTAGGTTAATATAAAATAGTATATAGGTATAGTACTATTTCCTCACATATTGTGTAGTATAGTGCTTTGAACAACTTTTCAATTCCGCATGTTTATCTCCTGTTTCTTCAAAAAACATTTTCAATGACGACTTAAATTTTCGAAAGGTTATTTTAATTTTTTCATTTTTTTAAAAAAAATGATTTGTGCATCTTTCTTTGTATATTTGATGACCTCTGGTCGGGTGTGACCAGTCCTGTAAATTAAATTTTTTTTAAGTAAGCGCTGCTGGGGAGAGGCGTGTGCCCTGCAAGGCACATTGTCAACGGCAACAGTTGCTCTATGTTCTGCTTGTCCTACGCCATCGAAGCAAAGATTCACCGCAAGTCCCCCATTAATTTCCTTGTATTGAAAATCGAATAAGATCAGATCAGATTTGTTTTAATTGATCCAACCAAATGGAAATATTAAAAAAAAAATTAAAATATACTTATTCATTTCCAGCACGGAAAGTATTCTTTTAAAAAATTTTAAATTATATTAACTAGAGCAATTAACCACAAGACAAGACATCAAAAGTATTTCTCAGGCACAAATGAAAATGGTGTATATTTTTTACAAATAAATAACTCATGTTGAAAGGGAATGATCTGTTGGTGCCCCAATGATCTGCTGGTGACCTGATGATCTGTTGGTGTCCTAATGATCTGTTGGTGCACCAATGATCTGTTGGTGCACCAATGATCTGTTGGTGTCCTAATGATCTGTCGGTGCCCTAATGATATGTTGATGCCCTAATGATCTGTTGGTGCCCTAATTATGTATTGGTGCCACATTGATCTGTTGGTGCCCTATTAACAAAATTGAGTTCTTTAAACGTATGAAAATTTAAGTTTATATGCCGCTTCATTTGTGTTTTTCTTTTTCGTTTCAAGATTGTGTCTTGTCATTACTCTGAAGCTTTTACAAATAGCCTATATATTTTACAAAATAAATGATTGGGAACATGCAATATGTGTCACATGATCTAATCCAATCTTTTAATATTCAGTTTCCCTTGAAGAAGTCAGTGAGACTGACGGCGATGATTACGAGCAAGCAGAAGCGAGCACGCTTGAAGAAAGCAGGTGCGACAAAAATAAAATCCACAACGATTACATACCTTTTGGCGTGCGGAGTTTCCCTGGCCTTCCAGAAACGTACGACTCTGAAGACGTTGCGTGTGTCGTCGAAGCACTTGGAAAGTTAATTGTTAAAATTGTTGTTGCAAAAACAAGTGCTAAGAGACCTGAAGTATTCAGGGGCACCACAATGAAATATCCTAGAGGCAAGGTCACAGGCACGGGAAAAATTAACTTCTCTAAACCGGGCAACGGAGGGGGCGAGATCAGGATTGTAACATGCGCTCATGTTGTTCACCACCAGAGCGAGGCTAAACACACTAAATGCATTTTAAATTATGACAGCAAAGATTCTCCGACTATGGAATTAAAATGTCGCAGTGTTCATAAGGTCAATGTTGAAAATGATAGATGTGAGCTGTTGTGTGTGACTAGTGATGTGGAGCTTGCCCAAAAGTTGAAAAAGGACATTTATGATTTTCTCAATATCCATCAAGAGCTTCATGGCAAATATAAGAATGGGCCTGAGAATAATTTAGTGCTGACAGTGTCTCACCCACACGGCTGTCCAAAATGTGTCTCTGTTGGGAAATACACTGACAAGAAAAGTTTTAAGTCTCATCTACCTCACAGATTAAATACAAAGTACACCTATTTACTGACAACTTGCACTGGTTCTAGCGGAGCACCTATCTACAGATTAGATAAAGAAAAGGTGAGGACCCTCCACCCTCATAGCATAGGAGGGAAAGTTGGAGCCGAATTTGGAGGGGAGAGTGGAGTAGAATGGGAGGAAATTACAATTTAAAAAATTACCCCTCCCTCCATTTTTTGAAAGGGCACCCGCTGGTTTTAATATTTGTTAAATAGATCCTCTTATTAACATAACCTTTTTAAATAGGTCGTACTAAGTATCAGAATATGTGTCCAGTTCTACTTCTTCACAAAAGAACATTAACTTATGAGTAAGGCATTACTTGTATAATGTTATGTCACCATGTTAAAAAATTAAGTTATTAGTATAATTTTTTGACATTCATATACAATTTTTCAAAATGATTGCCTTTAACTTTGAGACATTATGTGTTCTCTGTTTATATCTGAATCTGCTAAAGTTTGGAAATATTTAGGAAATGTTATTATTTTACTTGCTTTTTTATGATGGCTGATAAAATTTTTTTATTAATTAATGATGTACTTTAACGGAATAAATAATAGGTTAAATAGTAGATATGAAACATTAATTTTTAGTTACAAATTAAAATATACAATTTTCATAATCACAAACATTACCAGGTCATGAGAAACTTAAATTTTCACTATTTTCCGTTGTTCTCCAATTAGTATAGAATAAGTAAAACTGAATCCAGGTATGCACCAACATGCATCCCCTTCATTTTTAATTTCTTAAAAATTTTCTTTGGCAGGGATAAGGGAGTCCATCTCCAGACCTCTCTTCCCGTATTCACTCGAGAGCACTCAACGCCTTTGATTTTGCCAAAACCGGAGTGCATCTTAGTTGTTATTTGCACCGGGTGCCATAAAACCTATTTTGGGCGCTGATACATGCCCTGCTGCCCCCCCTCCCCCCCAACCTGAAAGTGAAAGCCTGAAATGCCCTCTTCCAAGTCAAACAGTCTGCATGAAACACTGAATTCGCGTATATAAGACACAATGCACTTCTCGATTTCTGCCCCCCCCCCCCCCCCCCCACCAACCACCAATAAAATGAAAGAGTCCAATGACAGAGTCCAAACCCTTCTTACTACAAAGAACAACCACACTGGATTTTTAGTAATTATTAAGATGCTTTTCTTAAACTGACAAATACATTAATTTTCTTTAATTTGCATTTATTTTTTTGTTGGCATCCATCCGTCACAAGGTGACGATGTCTTGGAATTTGCAGGAGGAAATCCACAAAGCCTGGAATTATTCTTCTAGGATTATAAGCTGGTTCCCAACAGCAAATCGCCTCTCTCCACACCGCTGGATAAGCCCAAGGGAACATCATGTGGATGATACAGCTTGGCACCAGTGGCGTCGCAGGTGTTGTCGGAATGTTTCAATCCAGAGTGGAGTGCCATCATAGATCAGGGTCAATCCAGAGTGGAGTGCCATCATAGATCGGGTCAATCCAGAGTGGAGTGCCATCATAGATCAGGGCCAATCCAGAGTGGAGTGACCTCATAGATCAGGACCAATCCAGAGTGGAATGCCATAAAATATCAGGGTCAATCCAGAGTAGAGTGCCATCATAGATCAGGGTCAATCCAGAGAAGATTGCAATCATAGATCAGGGTCAATCCAGAGAAGATTGCCATCATAGATCAGGGTCAATCCAAAGTGGAGTGCCATCGTAGATCATGGTCAATCCAGAGTGGAGTGCCATCATAGATCGGGTCAATCCAAAGTGGAGTGCCATCATAGATCAGGGTCAATCAAAAGTGGAGTGCCATCATAGATCAGGGTCAATCCAAAGTGGAGTGCCATCATAGATCAGAGTCAATCCAAAGTGGAGTGCCATCATAGATCAGGGTCAATCCAAAGTGGAGTGCCATCATAGATCAGGGTCAATCCAAAGTGGAGTGCCATCATAGATCAGGGTCAATCCAAAGTGGAGTGCCATCATAGATCAGGGTCAATCCAAAGTGGAGTGCCATCATAGATCAGGGTCAATCCAAAGTGGAGTGCCATCATAGATCAGGGTCAATCCAAAGTGGAGTGCCATCATAGATCGGGTCAATCCAGAGTGGAGTGCCGTCATAGATCGGGTCAATCCAGAGTGGAGTGCCACCAGAGCAGGTTGCATCAGATCAGGATGCCACCAGAAAAGGTTTCCACTAAAGCAGGGTGTCACCAGAACAGGCAGCCCCGGAGGAGGTCCATGTGGAAGCCCCCAGGTGGGTGACATCAATCCTAGTGATGAAACTGGAACATGTGATATTGTACTTGTTAGATAATTAGACTAAGGCCCTAATATATATATATATATATGATATGTAAAAATAGGTCCTCTAAATTCTGTTTTGTCGAAGTGGCAAGCCTGATTGTGATGATTACAACAGAGTTTTGCCTTCATATTACTGCATCATTGTACTTTCAAATTGTGGCAATTGTAATTCTTGCTTCCTCCAAATTTTATCTACATTTTATATTTTGAAATAGTCTAATTGACGATCCATCAAACTTTGAAAGATTAAAATATCACATCAGATTTATTCTGTGCATCAAATTTAGGTTGTCCAAGACATATAGAAATAGGTTTAATTGCCTTCGATGACACTGAAATAGTAATCCATAATTGAACAATACAGAATTCCAAGTCTACATAAAACTGCACAATTGAAATTACTGTATTCAAATTCAATGCCAGCATTACATCCTTTACTATTATTGCGGGGTTATATTTGCAATCCCAGTTTGCATTAATAGATTCACACTTAATTAAATAAAAGTTGAAGTTCGAACATCTGGGCTTCACTTTTTATTGCTTCAATTTACCATCAGAACTCTTAGAGAGTCATCATTGTAGTAAGATAACAATTTTTGAAGAATTTTTTTTTTTTAAATTTCCTTCAAAAATTGTTATCTTACTACAATGTTGACTCTTGGAGGAAATAAATAAAAAAAAGTAAATTAGGAAATTAGTTTAAATGAATGAATTCAGCTGCTGCCATGTGACGTGTTAGACAAGCTAATAAGCTTTCAAACATATGCAATCAGAATATGGTCATTCAAGTTTCTATATGTCAATTTTACTACATTAAGACTAAAATGTCCTAAGATAAAGCTATTTAAAAAAATGTGTTTCAGTTTCACACATCTCATTCAATGAAAGAAAATATCTCATAAAAATTCTGGTGCACATTTCTATTTTATATGGCTGAAAAGATATTTTAACTTTTGGCAAGTAAGCTTGAGAAAGTCGGTCATCTGAGATCAAAGCGCTTATTTAAAATTTCAGAATCTGATGTTTGTATTTAGGGGCCATCCATATATTACAAATAGGGCTGTTAACGATTAATTTAAATTTAATAGTTAACTTTTGAAAAATTAACGATTAATTAATAGTTAATTTCGATTAAATCCAAAAATTTAAATTTATAGTGTCATAAGTAACATTTGTTAAACATACTTATCGAAAATCGAAATAACACTGGAATGTCTCCTTTATATGTCATCTTTTAACCAACTACGCAAACAGACAAGTTCGTTGACATTATTTGGTTCAAGTGATATATACTTTTAGACTTCCGGAACATTTGTAAGTGATGGATTAAGTGATGGGTCGATTAATCGTTAAAAAAAATTAATCGTTAAAAAATTTTAACGATTAATCGTTAAATTTAACAGCCCTAATTACAAACACATTGAAAGGGGTGAGGATTGATTTGGGAAATTGTGCATAAAGGTGCATGTGGCAGAAAAGTGTGTGTATGTGTAAAAAGTAGAGGGGGGACCTCACATATATTTTTGAACAAATTGTGCATAATTTATCCTGAAATTCTGACAGTATCTTATATCTCTAAACAAGTCTAATGTCATGTATACACCTAAAAAATCCATGATTAGTAATTATTTTCAAAAAAGGAAATACAAATATCACCACAATGTTTTAATTTATAAATAGATTTTAGAGGGCGAGGGGAGCTTATTGCATGTATAAATAGGAGGGATGCCCAAAAAGGTATGGGGGTGCAGAAAGGGGGGGGGTGTCTAAAATTGTCTTAAAACTTTTTTTAAGTATAATTATAGATGGCCCCCTTATCTTTATTTTATGTTCAGTATGTGTTAAGATTCCTTCACATATATTGATCTAATACATTTGGGCACAGTAAAAAAAATTGTGTTAAACTAGTTCATTGGTTACATAAGTAAAAAAAAATAATAATAATAATTGTGTCAAAGAAATGTCCACATATTTTTAAATGATGTAATTTATTTTATGATTATATCAATACAAAAAATAAATGTATACAATTGTCAACATGATAAACTTTACATAAAGAAAAAATTTTAATGGCACATGAAGCATAAACCTATTTCAGGCTTCTCAGCATTCCATCCAACATTCACACAGATAACCTGAAGCTAACAATAGCTCACAATGGCCCATTATCATTATTTCTCTACATTCTGACACACCATAGGTTCAATTAACACACAAAAATGCTAGCAGTATACATCACAAAGTGAACAAAGACAACAGATCCTGTCATTATATTTTAGATTACCATTATTACAGCGAAAATCACAAGTCTTTTTCTCATTCTATTTAACCAGAGTTTTCCTTATCTTAATTTTGCATACTGCAATTATGGTTAGTTAACATTTACGTTTCATAATTAGAGATTGAATATAATATATAATGTGTAGTATATTTTACACATGACCTTTTTTTTGGTCTACGGTGATGCAAAGAAAAAAGGATTTCCTTTTTTTAATTTCGCATACTGCAATAATGGTTAGTTAACATTTACGTTTCATAATTAGAGATTGAATATTTACACATGAACCTTTTTTTTGGTCTACGGTGATGCAAAGAAAAAAGGATTTGGGATTGGAGATTCATTTAAAACTCCAACGTTATTCATAACACTCTTTAATTTCTAAGATACAAAATTTTATGAAAATAAACATAATTTTCACTATCTTTATAATAAAAACTTATAACAATTTTTGGCAGTGGCATTAATTTACATTTTCTTTCTTTTTTTCCCATTGGCTGAAATTGAATGGGCATATCAATAAATTAATATTCAAACATATTCCCTGTAATTATTAATTATGTACAACATTAGTGTATTATTTAAGCTTTTAAATAGAGTTATTTGTATAGCCCAGTGGTCGGCAAACTCATTAGTCAAAAGAGCCACAAAATCAGCAGCAGGACGATTAAAAAAATTTTGAGAGCCAAATTTCTTTTCAAGAACCTGTCAAGTACCATGTTTTTCAGAGTCAAAACCGATTTGTGGCAGACTGATCGAGCCGCACTCAGGTCACTAAAGAGCTGCATGATTTGACCACCACTGGTATAGCCTAATTAGTACAATGATTTAATTTTCATTTAAAAACATTACAATTATAAGCATTTAAATGAGATGGCTAGAGGAAATAAAAATACAGGCAGTCACACAACTAAACATATAGTAAAATAAATTAAGATCACTTCGCTATCATCTTAAGTAAACAGCTGCAAAACAGCCTCTTATGTTTGTATAGAGCAGCAATAGAAGGTTTGGCACTACTTCAGCAAGTGGATCTTGATGAGGTGTATATGTTACCAGGGTGATTTATAAAATAGCAGTAGAAAATTACAGGGAAACAATTGGCCCCTTAAATACATAGAACATTGTATCTAACATTAACTCATGAGAACATAATACATATATTTTATGTAATGTAATCATTATATAGTAGAGTGAACATAAAAAAAACTTGAACATTTTAGAAAAACAACTTTCAAAAAGAAGTGGAAATTATTTATTTTTTGAAAAATATTAATTTACTGTATTTTTTTTTTAAAGATGAAGGGGAAACTATATAAAATCATCCCATTGCATTCTTCACCTTTGAGGTGTTCAGGTAATAATGTTTTGTTGGTTACAAAATTCATATATCAAGTTAATATTAGCAGCTGTTACATTTAAGATAACAGCCAAGCTACAAGAACAAATGTATCAGTCTGTGACAGAAAAAAAATCCAATGTGCCATTGCTCCATGTATGGAACAGGCACGAGTTCATATAACTCTATCCTTTGAAGCTCTTTACACTTGAGTCAATATGTTGTGTTTGAAAAAAAAGAAGATTTCTAAACGCATGAAGCTTATTAAGAAATCATACACTCAGCCATGGCAAATATGTGTTCCCACAATATGGCAGCTTTCCATTAATGTGCACATGTTTTCCAGACTGCCCTACAAAAAAATAGGTGAGGGTTATTTGGAATATGAAAAGGAAAAAAAACCACTTAAACTTTAAAGCTGCGTTCGAACGTTAAATTGACAAGTTCTAAATTATCTTTTTTTCCTTCTTCATACCACAATTTAAAACAAAATTTTTAACTCTCAGCCACATTCGACTGCCCTAGCGCCACCTACATTCCGCAAACTGTTAGTTGTTCAGATGACAGGGTGCAAACATCAACTTCAAGTTTTCAAAAAGCTAATAAAGCACATCTTTCTGAATTTCTTAGACATCGACATGTACCACCACAAGGATACTTCACCGCTGGAGATGATGCGCAGGTAACGGACAATGATCTAAAGCTCTGAATGGCTGAGGCCTCCTCCCATCATGACATAATCAAGTTTTTCTGACACTCTCTTACAACCTGTGCTGGAAAACTGCTGCTCCACGTCAGGGATAAATGTCAATTGTTGGATCACCTGGTCTACTGTTGATTCAGGAACGGCACTGATGTCAACATAATACCGCTTAGTGACCATGGCATCTCGGATACATTTCCGGACATGTTCCTTCGCCAGTGGCAGAAACGGAATATAAGCAGTTATAAGATGGTTGCTAATCAGCTGACTGTGCCAGAGGCCATCTGGTAAGAAGAAGAAAATCATGTTTTAGTATAATGGACAGTTATTTAAATTTGTATGAATTGAATTACCAGCTTTTTAGAGATTTTGTTAAGTCACAAGGATTAACTCATATTGTTCAGAGAAAACCACAATATTTTTGGTAGTAACTCACCTCCAAGGGCTGATATATATATATAAATATATAATCCTTTTCAACATTACTTTAAACATTTAAAGCACATTGTGGGATGGTGTGGAAGGGGCTGCATTAAATGGGGTACAATTTATATACTGTACAGAAATCATTTATGAGAATGATTGGGTTGAAATGGCAGACTTCCACTCTTCTCATTCGGGTGAACTCTTCCTTTCTTTCTTTTTTTTCTCCTTCTGCCTTATCAATTATTATTTTTTTAACGCTAACTGCTAATGAAAGCTTTCTGGTCCAACTTTGAGTTTTGTCCCACCTAAAGAATTATTATTTACCATTACTTAAGCTTTACGTCAGCGCCTTCGCCATTTTGTGAACTCTTCATTTCTTGCTTATTTTGTCTTCTTCCTCTGTCCATTATTATTTTTTAACGCTACCTGCTAATGAAAGCTTTCTGGTCCAACTTTGAGTTTTGTCCCACCTAAAGAATTATTATTTACCATTACTTAATGCTTTACGGCACCGCTTTTGCCATTTTGTTTCACACGTGACTTTTAACCTGTATTTTAACCTACATAAGCCATAGTAAGGCATGTGAATATTGCCATAGTGCAGTGGACTTACTACGATTATCATTGACAGCTGACTTCATGACAACGTTCTCTACATCTGCCAGCTCCAGTGTCTCTCTTTTTTTCCCAGCTTTCCAGTGTTCAAACATGATTTTACCGATGTCACTTCCACCAGAGTTACTGTAAAGAAGTTACAAAAAAAATATTTCTTGAAAATTAAATGGCCCATACCAATCTATAAACTATAAATGCATGCTTATATGACCCATAACAATCTATAAACTATAAATGCATGCTTATATGACCCATAACAATCTATAAACTATAAATGCACGCTTATAACTTTGTTCTCCTTAAAGAAAACGAGAGCAGGGTTGCCGACCATCCATAAACTTATGAATTTTTTATGTCATGCTACGGCCAAGACACACAAGGGTTAAGGGGCCTGACACACACACGGGATATCTGGACTAACACAAATCAGGCGTAACTGATTGGCACACGAGAACGGGAATTATAACGTGGGGTGAGAAGCCAGGGAAAATGGGATCATTGCCTCCAAGTACTAAACCATGAAGGGTTGAGCTTGAAGGAAAGAATGTTGTGTTGAGCTATTGGAAAGGCATCAATGAAGCCACAGGTATCACAAGAAGACTTGACTTGGCTCTTTTGAGCATGACCAACTTAGAATGAATATGAAAGGATATCAATGCAGGAGTCAATGGCGCTACATGGAGAGCCCGCAAAAATTCATCTTGAAATGACCTGTTCGTAAAAGTCAGTAAGAAATTTAGTATCTCCATTTTAAAAAAAAATGATAAATTGTCCTTAATGCTTTTGTAGCCACACGAAATTGGAATTCACAGCATTTGTGGGTTGTTGTTTTGTTTTTTTCTTGCTTTAAACTTTTCTGATCATAAGTAGGAGAACTTCACCACTGATGAGAATGCCATTTTATAACCATACAAATGTATACTGAAAAACATGTCAGGAAACAAAAAAATATTTATCATTCAAAATTGTTATCTATCAGCAAATATCATTTTACGGTTGGCAACCTGGTGAAGAATCTCCATCCTGCCACAATTCTATGCAGCTCACAAACCCCCCCCCCCCCCAAGTCACATACTCAGCATTAATTTACTTACAAATAAGTGACAAAGCAGGGAGGCCTAAAAAATTGTCTGTATGTTAGGAGATCACCCAAGGCTTTTGCCCCTTCTCACCTCCCACAGGAAAAAATTAAAACCTCTGCCACCCAAATTACTCATCATTCTAATTCTTAAGGAAACATCTGAGCAACAATGACATTTTACAAACTCAGCTTGGTTTATGATAAAAAAAAAAAATTTAAGGTTATTCAAAATACCGAGTATCATTAAATTTCTTTTAAATATCTCTATAATGTAATAAACAGGCCAAGAAACTAAAAAAATAGAAAATAATTATCACTATTCTGTTGGAACTTGTTCTTCATTTGACAGAATGAATTACAAAAACAAACGGTAAGAAAATGGATCTTTTGTAGTTGACATTATCCTTTGATATTAAAACCTGTTTTTTTTTTTTTATTCCAATAAATTTACCTGAGAAACAAGAAAATAGATCTCCTGTAGTTGACATCTCCTAAATGTTCATAGTAATCCAGGTAAGGTTTTATAACATCTAGCAACAAGGGAGGCAGTTTATCTACTTCATCAAATATGAACATGGAGCGCTCACAGTGTGACACGTTGCCTTCAATCCATGATTTCAATTGATCCTAGAAAAAAAAAAATTTTAAAGTAGATATTTTTAGGATTGTTTCAGAGAGTAAGGGTAATAGTTGTTCTTAGGCAGCTACTGAGGATGGTGAACTCTGCCATAGCCGGTCCCAATCCCGGGTGAGAAAGGAGGAGGGTTGGGCGAAGGGTTATAGCACACCATCCCTGTAAAAAAAGCCTTGCTACAAAAACACAAACAAAAATTTCAAAAGAAAGCTCTGACCTTGGAAAGGAAGGGGTCTCCTAACACAGAATTAATGAAACTGGGTGGTCAAAGCCAACTGAAAACCACCCGGCGGACAACCATCTTCTCCACTAGGACCACCACCAGTCTAGAAACTTGGAACGTAAGCTTCTGTGGAAGCTGCTAAGACATTAGGGGGTACAACAAAAATTGACAGGCATAATTAAGGCTTCTTACAAAGGACTGTCGTGCAGAATTGTTCATGGCCAACAACAACTGCGGCTTTTGGGGTACAGACCGGTGTCAGACAAGGGTGTCTGCTCTCACCTTTCTTATTCCTGCTGACCATTGATTGGCTAATTAAAATGTCTACAGAGCAGAAGAGAAATGGTATCCAGTGGACACTATGAATTTAGTTTGATGACCTGGATTTTGTGGATGATCTGGCCCTAATATCATACACACAGCAATAGATGCAAGAGAAAACCAATTATGTAGCACAGTACTCTGCTTGCGTTGGCCTAAACATCCATAGAGGAAAAAACAAAGTCCTTAAAATAAATACATCAAGCAACACACCTATAGCACTGGAAGGAACAAACCTTGAGAAGGTGGATAGCTTTACATACCTCGGCAGCATCATTGACATACAAAGAGGGACAGACGCCGACATAAGAGTGAAAATTGGCAAGGCGAGAACTGCATTTAACCAGCTAAAAAAGTCTGGAGCTGCAGCAACTTGACTCTCCAGACCAAGGTCAGGATATTCAACACCACAGTGAAACCTGTCTTGCTATATGGAGCAGAAACATGGCGAACAACAGCAGTTGGTTCAAAAAAGCTCTCTGAATCCCTGGCCCTACCGTCATCACCAACGAGGATCTCTGGCGGCGCACACAACAAGAGCCAGTGGAAGAGTTAGTCTGCCAGTGCAGATGGAGATGGATTAGCCACACCCTCAGAAAGCTCACATCCAGTATCACAAGACAGGCCCTCACTTGGAACCCCCCAGGGCAAGAGAAAGAGAGGTCGACCCAAAATGACTTGGAGAAGGGAGCTGGAGGCAGACACCAAAACAAGTGGGCACAACTGGGGACAGCTGGAGAGACTTGCCCAAGACCGGGATGCCTGGAGAGCCTTTGTTTGTGACCTATGCCCCAGACGGGACGACAGGCGATGATGATGATGACTGAGGATGGTGAGAAAAACAGTTTAGCATCTTTCTTTCTCTTAACAACTGACAATGCACCTTGACAAGGAAACTAACTTTTTATCAATAGCATGATAAACTGCCTTTTCTCTTTGAATTATATCAGGATGACCAGTGGGATAAAAAACACTGGGCAGAAGAGTGACCAGATACTCTTTGATTAGAAAAGATCAATGCTGACCACCGTCTGCAAATGTTGTTGTGTATATGTAATGTTACTGTAAAGCACCAGGAACACACTTTAGATCTTTATCTTTAGCAGATTGGGGTAAGGTCATCCAATTGCAGGCGAGTGGCAGATACACAAATATCCCAGATTGGCCAGGCCATATTTGTAGAGTGTGACATAGATGGGTCTAGGGTAGGTATTTTTTAAGGTAAGGAAGGCCAGTGTAAATGAGTAGAACAAGTGAGCTGTGATAGAGAAGAGAGTCTGTGTGACCAAGTGTGTTCCTGATCTTATATATTTAACAATAAAGTAAGGGATAGACTAGATTGATCTGATTTCTCATCTGTAAATGAATGCACAGAGAACAAAGTTCAGAAGTTTTGTATAAGATTCTCTACAACAGTTTCCCAACCTTTTCTATAGTCTGCAACCCCTTAAGCAATGTATAAGTTTTGCACCCCTTATAAATTGCTTGACTATGTCTGCACCCCCTACCAAAGTAACAGTGCATTTTAAAAATTGTAAAAAAAATATTTATTTTTTTATAAAGGCTTCTATTTTTTTAATTGAATTACAAAGATAACTTTTAGAACTTAGAAAATGTAAGTGTGACTTATTTAGCTCTTATTTAGACATAAGCTCTTCCTTGAAAGCCAAAAATCACCCCCTGTAGAAATCCTGCTCTACAAAATTTAAGTTTAAAAAAAAATTGGTTGATGTTTTATTCAGGGCATAATTGAAATTATTTGTGAATACTGTATGTCAAATCATACTTAAATGTATAATTTACCTTGATTGGACAGGGACATAGATATTGGTGTTTAATCTAGAATAATGAGAAAAAAATTTGGGGAGAGGGAGTGGCAATATTTGCAAATTAAAAATAAATCAGTTATGTGTTGGTTACATTACACTGATGTTGCCAAAAATAATGGATGCTTAATTTTTTACTCTCCATCCATTGTACATCACAAGGTAAATAAAGATTAAGATATGAATATTTTTTGTATACTGACCTTATAAAAGGGAATCATACCATCGTGCGGAAATTCTTTTGTTGCTGAGATAAGATGAACAAACTTGCTACGAAGACCTTCCTTGTATAAATTTTCTGCAATGATACGGCTGACAAAATTTTTTCCCACTCCAGTAGGACCATGAAATGAAAGTACCAGAGCTTTAGGAGGGCTAGGTGACCTTAAGTGACCTTTGATATGACCCATTACAGTCTTTTGAACAAGATGTTGACCATGAAGTTTTATGGCCAAATCAGATTCTAGACCTTAAATGAAAAAACAATAATGACTTTTAGTGTTTAGGGGAGGAAACTAAGCTTTAACTGACTATGAAGTTATGCTACAAAGAGCAACTCTATACTCATCTGCAGTTATAAATTGTCCAACACTCACAGTATTCTAAAATAAATATTGTTGATCATTAATTAGTGTGGGCTGAAATCAACATAATTATAATTAAGCAAAACGAATAGCTTCATTAATTTGTTTTTAAAAACTAAGAAATCTTCAAGTTTCTTAATAATCAAAATTTTTAGTTACAAGATAATTACAAGACTTCCTAATCGGTCATAAAACAATGAAGTTACACATATGTGATTGCTGCACTTATATTGACAAGAACTCTCATATCAATTAAAGACAAACTAAGGTGGCGCTAACAAGTTAAAACCAAATACCTATTAAACATGTGGCCTATTTGTGATTTTACCTGTTATATTTTTAATTATCCATTTATCATCACAACAAGAGGAAAATCGACATCGAAGGGTGTCAAAGGCAGTAAATATAGCTGACCCAATAGCGGCCAGTCCAGCAGCAACACCACTCCCTGGTATGAAACAGTTTCCAGGAATTGTACAAGTGAGAATTAA
This sequence comes from Omphiscola glabra, assembly GCA_964017045.1. NCBI lineage: Eukaryota > Metazoa > Mollusca > Gastropoda > Lymnaeidae > Omphiscola > Omphiscola glabra. The sequence continues at coordinate 24,730,944 of OZ024801.1, read as the reverse complement.
GATTGCATAAGCTGATGTCTTCATCCTGGAGATATTGCTTTGATATGACGACAAGGACTCTTTGTGTTATAGGCTTTACATATGTCCTTATGACAAATCAGGTTGTTTAACTTTAAGCTTTCCTTGTGGCTACGCTAAAAGAAAAAAAATATCAATCTTATAATTTATTATTAGAAAAAATATATTTTAAAAAGACAGAATTAGAACAAAAATTAATTTAATGTCACCATGAGCTTATATTGAACCATTTAATAAAAAATGTTTTGAAGTCATTATAACTGCAAAAGTACCCGAAACCCCCAAATCAAATTTTTGGGTAAACCCCAAGAATGTGGGTAATCTGACTTAAACTTAATAAGTAAGTAAGACTTAGACTTAAGAGACAACTTAAGTCCGAGTCTACTAAAAGGACTAAACTAAAAATCTAAGTAAGAGTCGCTAAGACTATGACTATGAGTCTTAAGAGTAGATGCAATTTTTTCTTAGTAGGAAGTAGCAAGTAATAGTTTAATAGTAATAATTTTAATATTTTTTTTTTTTAATTCGAAGCAATGCATGGGCAAGGAGTATGGTCAGTATGGAGGATGAGATGAGCAAATCACCAGAAATCAGAAGCAAGCCATTTTCAATAGCTTATTATTGGCTTCTTGACTTAAAGATCTTTAATGATTTGGACTTCGGTTGGGAAAGGAATATGACTAATTATGACTTTTCTTATTACTTATAATAACTTTTATAACTTATGAAGTTCTTCCTTGAATATGTTTAGAATTAGATCCGAAATTTGTATACCCACAACAAACAGAGTTAACTGCCCATATATATTTTTTAAAAAAAATACATTGTTAATAATAGTTCTGAAAATTAATTTGTTAAATAAACAAAATATATTTAATCTAATCGAGCTCAAAATACATTATTAATAATCTAAAACATTATACAATTTTTATTAGGCCTACCTGAGCATGTTGTAATTGCATTTCTATTTCTAAATTGGAAATTAGAGGAACACTAGCACAATAACTACTGACTACTCCCTACTTAGTACTTATATTGGTTTTATTGCCTCTATTCCTATTGTTTCTTACGCCTAGTGTTAGGTAAGTCACTGTAACGGTAGTAAGGCTAGTTGTAAAACTTAAAGTGGTCAGCTGACTGGGTCTACTTCTTCGACTTCGAGTCGTCTAGCGGCTTAACCAGCCTTTAAAAATAAGAAAAGGTATGCATCATCATTTTTGCTTTTAAGTAAGTGTGTTTTTTTTTAAGTTAAAGGACAGTAAAAAGTAAAATCATGTCCATCTCCAACTCAGCCAACTGCACCCAGTTCACCCATTTATTTTAGTTTTAGTCAATTTTAGATCTAGTATGATTTGACTAGCCGTTTAACTGTTAACCTATCCCTGTTCTATAGCATATATCGTATATAGGCTTTAACCTATCCTTGTTCTATAGCATATAATTAGGTACTTTGACACAAATTTGGTCCGATTGCCATGAATGATACATCATTTTAAGGGGCTAGCTATAAGATTTATAACAACACCAATTTCATCTTTCTATCTTTTATAGAACTGGAGTTATTATTTTTTTTGTCGAATTTTTTATGCCCCTTATATAAGCTATATATTTGACCCAAAAAACTTGTGACCCACTTTTGAATTTTTTTCACTTTTTGACCCATAACTTTTTTTATTTTCAAAGATAATGGAACCAAATTTTCAGTAGATCTTCTCAATGCAATATACAACACAATGAACAACAAAAGTTTGACATTATATCATAAATATTTATTTTAAAAAATGTTTTTGCAGAGAAATTGAAAAAAAACTATGTAAAACAAATATTTTTTTTGTAAAATTATTTTTTTTTTACGTGAAAAAAATAAATTAAAAAATGCAGGTCTATTCCATTTTAAAGTAGCAAAAACATCAAATCAAATTTATATTTTAATTATAGTCATTTTATGTTCTGTAGGGAATTGAAAATACCTGAAAAGAAAAATAATTAAAATGTTAAATTAATTTTTTAAAAATCAAAGGTCCATACAAGTAACTAAATACATGAAATAATCAGTGCTACTACATTATTGATGGGACTCTGAAAAGAAATATAGAAATGTTATCAATAAATTATTCAAATATAACACCCTGAAAATAATAATATTAATATTTGCCAGTATGAAATGAAGAATTTAAAATATTCTGACTTGAAAAGAAAAAAAGGGGGAAAATATTTTTGTTTTAAATGTAACGGTATTCTTTTATTCCAAATGAAAAAGTTAGAGGTTCATACATTTAAAGTAATGATACCCAACAAATATTAAATCAATGCTGTGTTAATTATAACATTGGTTACATCTTGAGTCCCTGGAGTTGCCTGGTGCTCATTTACCTGTGGAAGGAAACAATCATTGTGTGTTACAATAGTTGTAGCATCAATACTGTTGGAAGGCAACAGATTCTTGTTCTTGTTAACAGGAACTACAACTGGCTGCAACAAAAGATTTGGCTTCTATTCCAATTAGTTTCAATTCATTTCTAAAAGATAGAAAGCTTTTTATATTATCTTGACACATATACTACAGACATGTTTACTCTTACAATTTTGGCGTACAATGAATGCTTTTGAGATGTATACATTATATACCCGGTATACTGTATGTTTATTTTTTACTATTAATTAAGATAATGTATTGATTTTGTGATGGTGTTGTGCGATTTTAAGAGTTTGAGGGTAAACAGGTCTGCATATATTATATATGTATTGCAACCTTGTAAGAAACATAGTTGCTATCCTCTTGTTGGAAGGCCTCATCAAGAGCAGAAACGGCCACTTTCATGCCCTCTGTCTTGTACGGTATGCTACTATACAGATAGATAGCATAGCCATTTCTTTTCACAAATGCGGCTGCATCCTGGGCAATGTTTGCCAGTTACAGGTTATAATCCTCATTGTCACTGAAATTTCTAGAAATTACAAAGTCGAACTGAAAAGAAAAAAACAAAATAAAATTAACAAATTTGCAGACCATTTTTATTTATTAATATTAACTAGTCTTTTTAACTATAACTCTGTCTATTTAGTATAGTATAATTATAATATATTTCAATTTTATAATAATTTATATTACATTTCAATTAGCCTATACTTATACTATATTTATAACAATTTATATGATTGTTTATTTTGTTTATTTACAAATTCAATAACATTTACAATCCTAGTAATAAAATTAAAATGATAAACAATAAATGAATAATAATATTGAATGTAGAATAAATGACAAACCTACAAAAAAACGTATTTTTATTATTAACTAATTAATACTAGTACTATTACTAGTATAATTACTATTACTTAGTAGTATTACCTTAGTCTTAGTTAGTGTCCATGCCATAGTGAATTGAAGTCTGAAGAACTAATTTTATTAAATTAATTTTAATTCACAAATGACAGTAAATTAAATGTTTATGAAATTTTAGATTTACATTTGAATAGATACTTCAAATTCTGCTTTGATTTCATACAATTAACTGTTTATATAAGAGCCTGTTTATTTATATTATAGAGGCTCTCTGTCCGGTCTCCAAACATTTCAATAGCAACAACCATGATGGCATTTTGGACATCGCAGTTACTGGTATTTTGTATACTAGTAACACAACGGATAATTATTTGTAATGTAAAATTATTATTAAAGCTCAATATATATTGTTATATTGACACAGATTGTTCGTGTCTATTTAATCTATTTTAAAGCTTTATCGCAGTCCAACACTTTTATAATTAGTATAATTATCTAAACCTGTGGCAAGGTGTCTTCTAGGCCCATGGCATGGCATCATTTCGCCTGGGGCATGGTGTCTTTATCTGGGCCAGAGAAAGGTGTCAATATCTGGGCAAGAGAAAGGTGTCATCATCTGATCTAGGCCCTTGGCATAGTATTATCTGGGTGTTATGAACTGGTTTTGTGAGCATGGTCGGGTTGTGTATGGAATAGTTGTTGTGATGATTTGATAAAATAGTTTTGTGAGGTCCAGTTGAGATTGGTTGGGTTATGCAAGGTCAATAAACAGTGAGGTGTGTTTAAATACTGTGTGAGCACAGGGCACAGGTTATTTATGATGGGTGTTTGTAGTTATTTGAGTTAGTTATGATGGGAGTTCTGTAGTTATCTGAGTTGGTTATGATGGGAGTTCTGTAGTTGTCTGAGTTAGTTATGATGGGAGTTCTGTAGTTGTCTGAGTTGGTAATGATGGAAGTTCTGTAGTTATCTGAGTTGGTAATGATGGGAGTTCTGTAGTTGTCTGAGTTAGTTATGATGGGAGTTCTGTAGTTATTGTCGTAGTGCCAAATGTGTAAGTCCTAGTTTTTTGGTGGCAGTAAGTGTGTTGAGAGTTCTCATATTGATATAGATTTTTAGTTGTTGCTCTGTATTCCTAAATGTTGGTGCCAGCGGATGGTTGTTAACTCAGATTGGAGTGTCAGCCATCTTGATTGCAGTTAGCAAGGAGTTTTCATTATGTGCAACTTGTGGTTTTGAACACAGTGTAATATTAAAGAAGACCTGTGAATAAAGTACTCTGTTATTTTCACCCAACATAGTTATTTATTTCTTATATCTAGTGTGGACAACAATAAAGCTTACCAAACTTCCCTGCAGTTAATGCACCAGCTGTGGGAGCTTGTTACCGGTACATGGTGAACTCATACTAAGAAGGAAGTTACCTACATGGGCCTGGGGCTTGGTATCATCTAGGCCCATGGCATGGTGTCATTATCTGGGCTTGGGTGTTGGTATCATCTAGACCCCATGGCATGTTGTTATGAAATGACACTCTGCCTAGTATCATTAAAAGCAATTTTTACATTGCCTCATTTATCCCCACCTTTTAACTGCCTGGCCTTGAATAAATATTTTTATCTACTTATAATTGCCTTGACCTACTTGAAATTATTTCAAGTGCTTCAACATTTTCATGATATGAAATTTTTTCTTATCAGGATATTATATGTCAATAAATGAGAGGAATGTTGAAAAAGAGGAGGTAATTAATTATCTCTTAAGACAATGCCTTAAAAATTACCTGTTTATAGACACCATCTATTTTTGCCTATGTAACTCAAACCAGTGGTGAATATAAGTTTTTGCAATCAAATTTGGCAAGGAACAACAGGGACAATAATATTAAAAATGTATTATTCAAATGCGTTCATTTTTTAATTAATTTTATTTTGGACACCTCCCACTTCCGCTACTTCTGAGTAGTTCTTAGTTCCTATTTGATGTTTCTAAACTAAATTACAATAAGTTAAGTAAGGCTAAAATAAACAGACACAACAAAATAATTTTACAAGAATAGTATACTTTCAGTCAGAATAATTTCTCTCCTATCAGTTCATGGTATCACCATTCAATCCATGTTTATTAGCCGCAAACAACTTCAATTGCTCTTTCCTCCCCTGAAATAAAACATGCGGTCATGTACCATATTACTGATAACAAAATATTAAAAGATTCATTTTCTGGTGCAACAAATGCAACCATTTTAAAGCCTTTCTCGGACCGACATTTGAAAAGCTAGTAGCTTAAATGTTTACTGGAAGCTAATTGAGGTAAACTATCTTTCATAGATAAAGTTCGCCTTGGTTTTTAAAAGTTTAATTCCAACTGTATGACCAAACCCAAAAATCACATTGTTTAAATACAAGTTGAAGTTTTGATATTTTTCCTCAGCCTCATAAAGAGTTCTACCTTTCATTATTATTTATATATTAATATTATTATTAAATTAACTTTATGTCATTCTAGAAACGTTGATAAAAAAAACTAGGCCTTGGTTAGATCAGATTAAACATTTTTTTTTTTTTGGATAAGTTATCTTCTGGGACATTTAATTTTTTTTTTATCAAAACTGACATGAGTTATTAAATACCAACATAAAGTTTGAATTGTTTTCAAGACTGAAAAAAACTTTTTAAAAAACCATTAATATATTTTTTAAAATAAAATAGTAAGTAAAACAACAGTACTTGATATCTTTTTTTTCAGAGTTTTAAAATATATATTGAACATATGGATGAGATATTGTTTTGCAATTTGGTTTGGATAAAAAATATCACAAACACAAAACGTATTAATGTTTGTTTTCCCAATAATTTGCCAAATCCCTTTAATGGAGAAAAGGAACAATTTGAGAAACACTGGTTTACTTATCACAGTTCAATATTTCAAGGTTGCCCCTGCATGTAATTGGGTTAATTCCCTTACATGAAATAAAGAAAATGAGGTCAATGGCTGAGTCATTTCCCCCCCCCCTTCCTCCCCCCCCCTCCTCCCCCCCCCCCCTCCTAGCTGAAAATATTGAGTATACCTGTACAACAAAGACATGGGAACTCAAGAGTTAAGCTTAGTTCAGGGTCACTCCTGGTACTTATGTTTAGGGAGCATTTAATCAGTGTGATAAAAGTTGGCTTTGTTTATCTCCAGTGACTGGTGGTGTGGAATTTTATCACCAGTGGTGTATCCCACCAATGCTGCTACATATTTAAAGAGGTTATCAGTTGTTCCTGACTTTCTTATTTAAACTGCATCCAAATTAATTGGAGAATAAATGACTGGTGGCTCAAAAAAAAAAAAAAAAATGAAGAGATTTGATCAGGTTGGGGGGGGGGGGGGGTCTGGTCCATGTTGTCGGGTGTCCATGTGGGAAGCAGTGACATGGAATCAAACATGATGTAAAAAAAAAAAAATGCTTTGATCTATGTTGACTCAAGTGAGTGGGCAGAGGCAAAGGGATGTAACTTGTTAACTTGATGTCCTGTGACCATTACTAATCTAAAGTGGGGCTGATAACCTGACAGATGTCAGCCAGTGACTTCAGGTGACCGCTCTTACATCAGGTCTGCTATAACAGAGGCTGTGGCATGACATTGTGTGGTCAGTTGTACAACTCATTTAGCCTTGAGGGATGCGCTCTGTTTTTCTTATTGGAGTTGTTCAGTAAATTTAATACTTTGAAAAGTCATCAATTGGTATTTAGTTTGGCATCGTCATCAACTTTCATTTCTGATGTCTGTGCTTACGTCATTGGATTTTCAACTTGTTGTATTAGATAAAAGGCAGCAGAGAAATTATTTTTTTTTAAATTCTGCCAGCAGGAATGCTTTTAATTTTATCATTTTTTTCAAGGGCATATTGTATTGATTAGTTTTATTTTAAAAATACACATTTATTTAATAAATTTGACGTTTGAATTATTGTTTTTGGTCATAATTTGATTCTGCCTTATGGATTATTGTTTACAGACATTACATTTTATTTGAAATATCATTTCATAGAGCACCCGCCCTACGTCTGAATTTAGATAGTATCACTTAGATAAGCGGTTCTCAACCTGTGGTCGCCTAAGAACATCTGAAAACACATATGCTCTACAGTTATGAAGTAGAAACAAAGATAATTTTGTGGCTGTGGGGTAGCCAAAACATGAGGAACTGTATTAAAGGGTCGCGGCATTAGGAAGGTTGAGAGCCACTGACTTAGATGCTAAAGATTATTCAGCGGGGGGAAAAAAATAATTAAATAAGTGTTTTATTTTGTCTTTTTCCAACATGTTAGCCCAACATGACATAGAGTCAAGGAGATCAAGCTAACATTTTCCTACCATCAGAAGCTTGTTAGGCATTAGCATTGTTCTTGGATCTTCAAATAGTCTGTGCCACAAATAACTGATACCATGGCAACCATGAGTTTACTGGACATCTTGTATCAGAATGCCAGTACCACTGCTTCGACCTCAACAACAGAGGCACCAAAACCCTACCCAGTCTATGTGGGCTACATCTGTGCCTTTGTGGCAGTCATCATGTACGGCAGTAACTTTGTGCCCATTAAAAAGTATTATACTGGTGATGGTAAGTTGAAAAGCTAAGTGAAGTATGATGATTGAGTTTTGAACACAGTAAGGAGGAGTGGGGAAAAATGACTGGAGGTAGACCACACACATTAGCGACTGTGGCACCTCTTCCTCTAGTTTTAATTATTATAAATGTATGGAGCATAATCAAGTCAGTGCAAGTGCAAGTTTCAAAATGTCAAAAAATAAACAAAGAAAATTATTTTATATGTTGGTACTGACAGAATAAAACAATTTTTGATTGCACAAAAAAAGTGTATTATTGATGTATCTTCATTCGTTGACTACATGGATACATTAATATTGTAATTGAAAAAGTTGTTTTATTGCATACCATAATCAATAAAGCACAACAAAAAAGCATACAGGTTCAGAAAGTTTAAGGAAATAGAAAGCACAGGAGAGGGGAATACCTGAAAAATATGAAACAAGGCATCGAACGTGTCGGCAAAAAGCCTTTGTTCGCAAACAGAGGTAGTGTCCTGGAGAACTGTGAGAAGATGACATTGTGCCATAATGCACATATACTTTCAGTTTTATGCAGGGCTGCTCTTTAATAATGAATGCAAGACTCTGGATTGCTTGCATCCACATCTGGATTGCTTGCATCCAAATCTGGATTGCTTGCATCCACATCTGGATTGCTTGCATCCACATCTGGATTGCTTGCATCCACATCTGGATTGCTTGCATCCACATCTGGATTGCTTGCATCCACATCTGGATTGCTTGCATCCACATCTGGATTGCTTGCATCCACATCTGGATTGCTTGCATCCACATCTGGATTGCTTGCATCCACATCTGGATTGCTTGCATCCACATCTGGATTGCTTGCATCCACATCTGGATTGCTTGCATCCACATCTGGATTGCTTGCATTCACATCTGGATTGCTTGCATCCACATCTGGATTGCTTGCACTCACATTTCCCTGGTAAACTTTTATGTATGTTACCCAATTCAAACTCACTGTCAACTTCTATGTCCTCAGGATTGGATCATTCAATCAAGTTCTTCAACTAATTCAGTCATTAGTAACAACTCAAGTCCTTTTCATAACTATAACTTTAATTATCAGAAAACACAAGGCACACAGCTCTCTTTCCTAAGGTTCTACAACATCGCTCCCGCACGACTACTACCCACGTCACAATGCACATAAAAATTACGTCATTCAAACAAGGGCGTTCAATAGTCAATAACTAATAATAACTCTTTCACAAACAGCGCGTAATAAACATGCATTCAAACACAACAATAACTACTGAACTCCCATGCTTGACACTCACCTCTTTCATCTGTATCTGCTAGGTATGTTTTTCCAGTGGATTCTTTGTAGTGGGATTTTCCTTGTAGGTGTAGTCGTACAGCTTATTCGCAATGCAACATTTTACCCACTGGTCATGGTTGGAGGCACTATATGGACAACAGGTAGGTTTATTAAGGAAAAATACATAATTCTGATAGCATTGGTGGGGAATGATAGCATTGGTGGGGAAAAAAAGGTATCAGTTAAGTTTATTTTATTTTTTTATTTAACTTAAATTGTGAGCTAGTGTTTTTAATAACTGTGAGAATGTGTAGTTTATTTCAGAGTTTGTTTTTGTTTTAACTTCAGTCTCTAATCCCAAAGTTTAACTCATGACAATCTTTGGCATAGAACAAGTTCATTCCATATATGGTATTTAAGCAAATTTTTCTGGGATACAAAAATAAATTAATTTGATAATAAAAATGCATCTGGTCTGTGGAGCAGCCATTGGAAGGCATCATGTCTACTGGCCACTCATGGAAATTATTTGAAAAAAAAAAAAATAAGTAACATCATTTTGTTGTGAAATTGGATTGTGTTCAGCTCCCGACCCTACTTAGATATGCCATCTACTCGGCTCCCACCCCTACCTTGATAAACCATCAGCTTTCGTTGACAAAAACTAACATTTTATTGTAAATAGTGACAAGGGATCTGAAAAGTAAATGAGTCTTGAATATAAAATTTTTTAAACTTCATCCTCAGCTTGAGCTATGTCATTAAAATGACTTATTTCTCTCGTAATGTACCTTGATGCAGGTAACTTGTGCGTTGTCCCTGTTTTCAAGACTATTGGCATGGGCCTGGGCATGAGTATATGGGGTACTTTCGGACTGGTCACAGGATGGGCAAGTGGGAGGTGAGTGTAACAGAGGATGTGCCAGTGATTAGTAAATATGATAAATTTATTAAGTAATGTTTTTTAATGTAAAAACTAGCAATAAACTAGCAATAAACTAGCAATAAGCTAGCAATAAGCTAGCAATAAACTAGCAATAAACTAGCAATAAACTAGCAAGAAGTTAGCAAGAAGCGAGCAAGGCTGAGTGTGAAGATGAGATTTACGAGGATTAATTAGAGTTGACTTCCAGAGTGGTGCTTCTTATTACGTTTTAAAGACAGGGTCCTCTCATAAATTTCTGACATACACTCACATAAGAAACAAAATGAAAATGACTCTTTAATATTTTGTGATGTGCCAGTTTGTTCGTGTAATCTCTGGGTATTTTTATTTTGACAATTTCAATATGTACCAGAATATACGAGATTCTAGAACAAGGGAGTACAAAAGAAGCATGAGGATGGCTCAGCCATGTTTTCCAGAGAGATATATTTATATTTAATTGCAATGAAGGAGGCTGCCTTTATTTCCAAGGATATTATTATTATTTGAGCTACTGGCACATAATGATGTGTCATGATTATTCTACTTTCAACTATTTTGGATGAGCTATTATTTTACATTCAAATATTTCACGGGATTCTGTGAGTAGTTTAATAAAAGTGAAGTGTGCAAAACAGAACTCAGTATGTCATTTAAGTAGAAAGCTGTGAAAGTCATGATTTAGACAACACCTATGACAAGAGTAGCAAAAGAGGGAATGTCCATGCAGTTACAAAGACTGTTTACACTGGTGTAGACAGTGCAGTGTATATGCTGTTATATGCAATAGTGTTGAATTTTTGTACATGTCCATAGCTAGAAACTGTGTTGTTGTATTTAAGTAACTTTGAAAAATCTCATCAGCACTGACAACAAACGTAATTAAACCACAGTATCATTTTTTAAGGTGTTACCAGTTATGCTTGTGTGAATTAATGGTTTTAAATTGAAGACCTTAGTGCTAAAACTACTTAAGTCACAATATGCAAATTTTGGAATAAGTTCAAATATTCTTTTCATCTATAAAATGTTACCATTTGCATAATTTGCCTTATTTATTTAAGGGACTTAGGCACATTTTAATGTGTTCAAATTTCTGCAGTACAACGGGCTAAAACGGATAAGAAAAATTCACATTTTAGATTGATTTTGACAAAAAATGTGACTTAAGTACTTTAAGCACTAAGGTCTTCAGTTGGTTTCATGAAATGATAGGAGAATGAATTAGGGTATATGTCTTGACTAATTCTGCAACCATGTCTGCTATCTATCAGATTTGGATGGTTTGATACCAAAGCCAATGTCATCAGCAACCCTGCCATGAATTATGCTGGTGTGGGCCTGGCCTTTGCCAGCATTGTTCTTTACGTGCTTGTGAAGAATGAGGTCAGTTCAAACTCCACAGACATGGAGGTTGTCATTGCCACACCCACTGATGGTGAGACGGCGCCACTCATCCCATCTAGACATGTGAGTGCAAAGAGATCTCATAAGCTTTATTCCTTACTTACATTAACTATTTTTTAAACTTTAAACTTGCTCCAATCCCTTTCCTTCTCCTGCTCCATTTAATCCTCTCCTCAATCTAAGACATGGCTCAGCGATAGTATTGTAATAGGTCAGGATCATAAAGTTGGGATAGTATTGTAATAGGTCAGGATCATAAAGTTGGGATAGTATTGTAATAGGTCAGGATCATAAAGTTGGGATAGTATTGTAATAGGTCAGGATCATAAAGTTGGGATAGTATTGTAATAGGTCAGGATCATAAAGCTGGCGGTGTCCCCATTATGCATATAATTTTTTTTAAAGGGACTTAGTGTGGAAAAATGTTGACTCCAAATTACTCTTTGTCAACACCAAAAACTCAAGAGGTAGAACAACAAAGCTTCTATGTTCATGAATTATGTCTAGGACTTTATAAATATTGAGCCTGGCCAGCAGTTTAATGAGCAGAAAGGTTTTGTTTAATGGCAGAAGGTCATCATATTGTGATAATAGTTGCGAAATTAGACTTAAGTGTGTATTAATTTCACACTTTGTCTTCTGAAGAGTCATCAACTAGCACACCTTAAGAAAAGGTTGCGGTCAATGTTTTCCATTTGGTTATTGCTAAGAGCTCTCCCCCACCATTTTTTAGGCTGCCTCCATAAATGATTCATACAGAAGCTCACAACTAGCCCCAGGGCCAGGACATGAAGATATTCTTGTTTACAACAGATCCGCAGTAAGTCTATATTTTGTCAACTCTAATCAAAGTCTCCTAAAGAAAAATCTGTTCCATGTTGAATGTAAGATTTACGGCAGTATGAAGGGAAACTGCCATAGCTATTTATCAACATCTAACTTTCCCTTTTCTTATTTGAACAAGTAATATATTTCTTACAAGATCATGTAGCATAACATGATAAGCTTAGGGCGGCATAAGATCTCCACATTGACATATCTTATCAAAACCCAAAGAAATATTTTGTCCAAGACAAACAAAAAAATGTCCTGCATGTCGGCCTATGAGTCTGCCAGGTGGGCAGTTTATGTAAATAGCTAAATGCTTACCATTGAATTTTCTTAATCTTTTAACTAATACATTACAGGCACTTATCAATTTACAAACATTTGCCATTACAAATATCACATTTTAAAGACTTTATTCATACATTCATACATTCATATTTATTCAAACATTTTATTTGTCTTTAATTAAAATGAACTATTTACTATTGTATCTTGTTATCTCGTTTAATTTTTTTTCAACTTTATTTTTATGTTTGCAATGTATCGTTGAAACAAAAGGTACATAGCCAATATTTAACACAATGCCTTTTGCATGCATAAATGATATTTATGAAGTAGGATTGCACAGTGGACAAAAGCATTGTGCATTTACGTTTTGATTTCGAGGCATACTGCACAAAAACAAATAATTATCTACCTCTAGGAACGGAACTTGTTCGTAAATTGAAAACTGCTGTTTGTTGGGTTTTTTAAGTAACATCATTATGCATAAATCGACATGTAATGTTTTACTAAACTAATAATATTGTTTTTATCTATCCTGTGAATAAGAAAACAAATATTTTTATTTGATTAATTTAAAGACTTATCAATCACTAATACTTCATATTGCATGAAGAGAACACATCCCTTACCCTCTAGGTATTTTAGTGCATGCTATTACTTAACAGTAAATTGTTCCTGAAAAAATAAAAATTTGTTTTAAAATGTTCTTTTAATGATTTAATGTTTAACAGCTTTTACCACAAGAGTCACCTGAAATTTCTTTGTTCACAGCAGCAGCATACCAAGGTCAATCTTAATCCAGTTCCAATAGAAAGCAAAAAGGAGAACACAGCAGATGACAAAATGTTCATAGAAAACTTTTCCCCCATGAGGAAAAGAATTATGTAAGCTCATGACTGACTTGTTTGACACTTGAGATAACTTCAACGCTTGCAGTGTTTTATCGTCACAATTCCTCTTAGATGCATTTCCTTAGCAATGCTCTGTTTAAGTTAATCCCCCAAAACCAATGAATACAATTTATTGTATTTCTTTACTAATCTCAGTTAAGATAAACCGAATTCATTCTTCCAGTTGTTTGTTTGCCAATATTTACAACTCAATGAAGAAACCTTCTTTTAAATGAAATGTCATTTATTGTTAGTTGAAGCCAGTGAGACATTTTTTTGTACCTCTTTCAGCGGCACGGTGCTGTCAGTGTTCTCTGGTATCATGTATGGCATCAACTTCACACCCTCAATTTATGTCAAGGAGCATTACAAGGGAGCCAGCCAGAATGGTAATATTACATTGTCAATATTTCTTGCATTAGAAGGGGTAAAAGTAAGAATTAGGAAGAGACAATAATAAATAACATTTCAGAATAAAGGCACAATAGTAAATATAATTTTCAGAATAAAGGCACAATAATAAATATAATTTTCAGAATAAAGGCACAATAATAAATAAAATTTTAAGAATAAAGGCGCAATACTGAATTGAGCTGAGTAGGAACTGAACTGGAAATAAATAATTCCTTTCCATAGAATTCTGATAGATCCACCAATAGTAAATTTTTTGCAAACTGCCCATGACAAAGCCATGGAGATAATGTTTACTTAAAATGTTTTTTTTAATCTTGTCACCAGTATATTTAAATTGAAAAATTTATAGGTAATAGTAGCCATTTAATGTCCTGACAGATATCACAATGGTCAAAGATTTTCATAATTGTGGCGCAATCGATAACTGAACCCATGGGAAAACTATTCATAGTACACATTCCGGTCACAACAATCCCAGACTATGCAATCAAACACATGTCCTTATATACCTAAAACTATTTAAGTATTACAAGACTCAAATGCATATCTATCAAATATTGGTCTGCCTTTTTGTGAAATGCTTGAAGGAGACATATGGTTTTTTTCATATGTACTTTCCATGCATGCCACCTGGCAGCCCGGCTTCCATACGATTGGACAGTGATCATGCTACCCATCATTTTCTTTGAATTTATGTACATTAGTTAAACAGTGTATCAGTATGTTAAAAGAAAAAAATTCTCTACCAATCAAACTTTAATAGAGTGTTATAATTTCAACTGTATGATAATACAATTACGGGTATAGAGCAAATAAAAAACTCCTTTATTGAAATGCCTCAGTTATCTCCTTTCATAATCAAACTCCTTATCTTTCAGATCTGGACTACACATTCTCCCAGTTCACCGGTATATATGTCACCAGTTCTGTTTACTTTTTTGCCTATTGTGCATTTCAAAGAAATAAACCAAAGGTATTTACTTCTGAGACAAATTGTGATTTAAAAAAAATTGTCTTCATTCTCAGTTTTAAAGGGAAGTCATTCAATTCTGTACTGTTTATTCGATTATCTCCCCTGCTTTCTTCTGCATATTACAGTGGTACCCCGAGTTATGAACCTAATTCATTCCAGAACTCGGTTTGTAGCCCGAAACGTTTTCCGTTCGTAACCTGAAACATTGAAATCAATGAAATAGAGACAATCTGTTTCAAGATGAAAGAAGCGTTTCTTTTTTTTATTAACATTACCTGACAAAACGCAAAGAATTTGTGTTATTCACGTATTAAATAGCAGACCTGTTTACTCTTACAATTTTGAGGTGTGTACATTATATATACTGTATGGTTTTTTTTTACTAGTAAGATAATGTATTGAATAATTTTGTGATGATAGTGTATGATTTTCAGAGTTTGATGGTAAACAGGTCTGAAATAGAGAGAAAGAAAATAACCAAATAAATTAAATGTAAAAAAAAAAAAAAGATTTAGTTTATGTTTCTTACGAAGAAAATGATCATGTGGAATTTGTCACTTTCTTTGCTATTCTGAATCATTAGTTTTAGGCGTTTCTTGTCACTGCTTCTTTTAAACCAACTGGCAATCTTCCTGCACCAAGAAACTATTAAGGGAAATTTGTCGCTTCCTAACTTCCTTTGCTGGAGAATGTTTACAATCTGTATGCAATCGTTAGTCTCCAACGTTAAACTTGCTCTCTCTCTCTCTCTCTCTGGCAAGTAACCCGAGATACTGTTCATTACCCGAGACAAGGATTTTTTAAAGTTGTTGTTCGTAACCTGAAATGTTCATGATCTGAGGCGTTCTTAACCCGAGGTACCACTGTATTTGGTTAATTTACATCAGCTGGAAGACGTAATAGAAGTGCTACTTTTTTTATGATTTGGTTTTTTTAATTGTTTTATATTAAAAAAATATTTTTAAAAAGAGGCGGAGGGAATACATATCTCAGAAATTAGATGTGTAGCCTACCATGACATTTCAAATCCAATAAACATCTTCTTATGCAAGTTTCCTTCTGTTGTGCCACAGGTGTACCCTAGTGTGATCCTACCTGGCATAGTGTCGGGCATCATGTGGGGTATAGCCACAACTTGCTGGTTCATAGCGAACGCTGAGCTTTCGGAAGCTGTCTCTTTTCCCATTGTCTCCACGGCCCCGTGTGCAATAGCCTCACTGTTCTGGGGTGTGTTGATCTTTCATGAAGTCAAGGTATGTTGTTAACAAAAATAGCGTTGTGCATAAACTAAGCAATTTATCAAGTGATATTCTAGTTTGGTGAAACGTGTGTTAAGTTTATGAGCTGTAACAGAGTTTTTTTTTTCTTTAAGGTAAGATAAGATAAGACTCTTTATTGATCCAAATAAATGGAAATGTTGGTTTTTTCCATATTAATTTTCAGCACATAAGTACATATTTTTAACCAACACAAGACATCTAAAGCATTTCTCTAGCATCGAAATCAGCCATAAAAGAACTCCATAAGAGTTCCTTCAGATCAGTCATATATTTTGTAGTCCACCAAAGCATCATTTCGAATACAATAAATAAAAATCACTGACTAGTTACTAACAATTTTCAAATTTGGAGATTTTGAAATAAAGTTGTAGTTACTGTTTGATTAAAGTAAAGTTTGTAGTTACTATTTGATTAAAATAAAGTTTGTAGTTACTATTTGCTTAAAATAAAGTTTGTAGTTACTATTTGATTAAAATTGGAAGTGATGCAATCTAAATGTTTTTTGCACATATAAAAATATTAAAAATATAATTTTCTTTTCTAGGGCTGCCGCAATATTTTGATTCTTGTGGCTGCTTTTTGCGTTATGTCAACTGGTGTGATTCTGGCAGGCTTATCTAGATAAGTTGAACTGGTGGACCTATCCTGATAAATACAAGGCAACCCATCTATACTGGCGAGGCTTATCCTGCTATGGGTGCTATGCCTATTTTGAATGCTGCAACCCAGCACTGCAGACTTTACCAGAAATTGATCCATTGTCAGGGTGTTGGAGCAGTTAACGTTATAAGAACTCCAACAGAGTTTGACAAAACTCATTTAAATTTTTTGAACTTGTCCTTGTCAGCCATCTCAAACGTGTATATATCTGTAATTAAAGTTTATTGAGGTTTGTACAGATTTATGATTAAGTGTGTAACTACCACTACCCCAAACCCCCTAGTTTAATTTCCTATTTTTATATCTATTTCAATTTGTTATTTTACATGTGCCAATATCTTGAAATTAAAATAATTGAACACTTGTGAGCATTGCACATATTTCTCTCTTTACTGGTGAAGACTATGCACAGCAGGTAATTTTTGTGAACAGCCCATGTGTGTAATTAAAAATAAGATAGCTCCAGTTCAAGAGTCTTAAACTAAGTGGGTGAAAATTGTTATGGATCGAGGCTTTCTTAAAGAAAAGCTAATTAGGAAAATGGAATTTCCACTTTGCTTTAATAACGTGAAATTGCTTGTTTTTCTATAATGATCAGTTGCTCTCACTAATTTAGCAGCACATGATGTATCTTAAGTACTGGGGTTTTTTGGTTGAATAAAGCTAAATGGTTTTTGTAAATTAAACAAAAAAATTGAATGAAGTTGATTATCATTGTCATGCCTTATCTAAGTTTTGATCAATGGAAATCCTTTATTTGGAAGGACATTTCTTTTTTTCCTCAAATTGATACTTGTTCCATTTTTTCCCAATTTAAAATGTGAGATATCCATCATTCAGGTCTTGACAACTTTGTATCATAATGAACTTACATTCATGAACATACAAGAAGACTGACTTGCTCAATACTCAAACGGATGATATATTTTCTTCCACAAAAAATACATCAATTATTAGTGTCTTTCGTTGCAATATTGACAATTGTAATTAGTTAAATTAGAAACACTTTTATTTTTTACTTGATATAGTTGGGTCTTTTTTTGTACATAGTTTTTTTATTACATATTTGGTTACTTTTTAATGACCATAGTACTTTCACCAGTGACCCGTATTTAAATTTTAAGAAAAAACACACAAAATTGATTAAATATATAACCCATTAATAAAATGATGTCTTTTTTGTGTGCCTATTATTCATTTCCATTCCATGTTTTAAAACCCTTAGTAGAAGGGAACTTAGGAACAGTTTGATATTAAAGTGGGTACTTAGTGACCTATGAGTGGTACTCTCTCATCAGTTGTTTTTTTTTTTATATTACTATAACCATTAAGTGATATAATGATTAATCTGCCATATGTTATATATTCTAACCCTCTAAAACCCACAGTAAAGAGTTATTGTTGCATAACAGTTGTCTACTTTTCCCTGTACTTACATATTCTTTTTTTTTCACACTCTGATGTATCGTGTAGATTCTATAAGCTTATGTTAGATGTTTACCTCCTAGCTTAACTGTATTGCTACATAACTAACTCTATAACTTGCAAACTGATTACATAAGCCGAGTGAATCTGGTAAATTAACTGGTATTTATATAAATGTACATTATACATGTTTGTTGTATTTATTTTGAAAATTCATGATTGTAATTTTTTATTGTAAATAGTTTGTTGGTTTCATTTTTGTGTACCAATTGCTACATATTGTTAGCTGATGCTTTGATTAGCGGGTAACATGGTATATATTCTTAATTTTTGTTTACCTCATCGATATTTTAGCACAAAAAAATAAAAACGGAAAAAAATATGAATCAACAATGTGAATAAAACTATGATGACTTTCTTAAATATGCTTGCTTTTGGTGATTTTCTTTGCTGATACAATATGAATAATAACATTAATTTTATCTATATTTGTCACTTATGTATTGTTTCAGGACATTTTGTCTAAATGTAAGTTTCTATGTCAGTTTTGCTTCCGTGTTAAGGGATTTTTAGGAAATGACATAAACCACAAAACAAATGAACAAATTCTTTATTTCTTTAAAAGGTACAAATAATACACCCTTATTTCATTGTTTATTAAGAGTAGTAAATATGTCAATATCATAAACATATTATATAATGCGGACAGTTATGAAAATATCATTTCAAACACAGAGTAAAAATAATTATTTTTGCACAAATGAAGTTGATACTATATCATAAGAGCTGTTGGCATTTTTTATTTCTTATGATAGAGGAATTACAATGTTCAAAATGTTAAGTTTTTTAAAATCTAATCTAAACTCAATTTTTTTTCGATTATAACCTGTTAAGACCACTAAAAATATGTTGCTTTGACAATTTTATTTACTATTAACACAAATGATTTAAATTATTAGAAAACTGTGCCACCTGTACAAAAAATCCTCACTTGTTAAAATTTGTCTGAATTCCTTTCCTATACCTTATTTTAATGCAAAAGTTTTTTAAGCAATATATATAATAACAAAGGTTTTTTAATGGCAGCTTTTAGTAAGTCAACTTGGCAGCTTTGGACCTCCTCCCTGATAATTTCCTGTCATGGATGCACCGCTAAAGTCCATACCAGGATTCTGAGATAAAATATTAAATTAATAATAGTTTTATATTAAAACATTTGAATTCGGTACTGATTGCGTCCCAAATAAATTTTAAATTTTGATGATTTCTGCAACATAAAATTATAATTTAATTTATTTTTTAAGCAATTCATGACTTGGGGAAATTGAAGAATTTTAATTTGCATTTTTCACAGAAATTTAAAAAGCGTTAATTTCCATTTCTATTTAAAGTATTCAATTCGCTCAAATTTACTTGCTCAACTTTTTTTCTAAATGTAAATGAGAGAAAATTATATTAGTAAAAATAGTATTCTGACTGAAAGTGCTTACCTCCCATGACTCATGCTTACCTCGTATTGAAACCTTTGTAATGTCAACTTCTTCTGCATCTCATCATATGTGTATGGATCAGCTTTAAATTTGCCCACCAGTAGTGATTGCCAACAGTGAGCAGCTGTGTTGTGAGCTTTACTTAAACAAATACGAATTATGTGCTTGTCCTCTGAAAATTGCAGAGCATTGACTTTTTACCATAAAACAGATGAGCTCAATATTTTCTGGCAATGGTCTGACTGGATTTATGTAGTAAAAAATTGGTGTAGGGTAGGCTTCTTGTTTTGTGCCTTTAAAGCACCATTTTTCAATTGAGTTGTGAATATTAATATAACATGCAACCATTCGGCCCAAGTACAGGTTTGCAGTGTCAACTTTGCTTCAATAGCTATTTAAAAAAATTCAAGTAGTATTTCCAAAATGAATATTATTCAAAGATTTACCCAACTGAACTACAATTTTTAAATTGCTAATAAAAAATATGATCATGAGAATACAGTAGGTTTTTACCTAGGGTCCATACTGTATCATCACTGTGTACTGGTTCATATAATGCACCCTGGTGGAAGGAAGACAAGTTGAAAAAAGAACCAACTACCTAAACTTAAAGCAGAAGGTTTAAATTATCTTAAGAGGAAGCAGATAAAAGACATAGTTTTAATATACAAAAGTTATAAATAATTATCTTATATTCTGACAATTTGAAATAATTTGCTATTAAGAAACAAGTTTGGATACAACTATTCTTAAATCTAAAGCTGGGCAATTTATGACTAATACAAGTAATGTGAGTCAATGTATTTCAAATTACATTGAATACTAGGTTTTTAAAAAATTTAAGTTATATTCATGACTAAACTTGGGCATTTTATTAAATAATAATATGTGTTTGATTTTATGATAGATGCTGTTTATAGTGACAACCCT
Source organism: Omphiscola glabra (assembly GCA_964017045.1). Lineage (NCBI taxonomy): Eukaryota > Metazoa > Mollusca > Gastropoda > Lymnaeidae > Omphiscola > Omphiscola glabra. The sequence continues at coordinate 24,710,245 of OZ024801.1, read as the reverse complement.
GCCCTGTACGCTTGCCTTCTCTTTCCTCACAACAGAGGCTTTCAATCACCATGATTCCTGAAGATGTCTGAACTTCTTATACTTATAGGGTTGGGGTAGATAAATATTAATAAGACAAGAAAAGAATGAGAGTATGAGCGTACATCTCCCCAAATCCTCAGTGGCTGCCTTGAAACACCCCTTTTGATAAGTTGTACATTTTTAATCATTATTCATTGGTTTCTTAAGATGCATACAGTATATAGATACGTACGTACATTACCACATATAATTCATAGTCTTTTTGACTAAAAAAGTTAATTGTGTTAATGACAAATGACATGATAATGTTAAAATAAATATTTGATTTTGATTATTTAGTCATTTTAGATTTTTTGGCTAATTGTTACTCTTGGTGCCTCATTTGCAAAACCCTGGTTCCAATAGGGTCAAAACCCTGATTCTGATAGGGTCAAAACGCAGGTTAGGAATTAAGTCAAAACCCAGGTTATGGATAAATTTAGAGTTCAGGTTAGGTTTAGGGATACATTTAGGAAATTTTTCTTTATTTTTTAACGTTTTATTCTTAATTTTACGGGTTGCGGCAACCAAGATGGTAAAAAACGGGGCACTGTCTCATCTCTACCCAATTACCGATTTCTGTCTTATTCTTCTTATTAATAGAACAAAGTAACTCTAAGCTAATGTATTAATAGAACGATAGTTGTCATTGATTTGGGCAGCGTCAAGCAAGTCGAACCTCAAAAATTACGTTTCCTTTTATCAGCACTGAGATGTGAGTTGGCTTTGTTGTGCATTTAATTTCTTTGGCGTTTAAATTGGTACTTGAATTAATTTCGATGAAAACTTCATCAATTGTTTGCCACCAAGATCCCCATTCTGTTTTGCAAGGAATAACGCCACTTTTTTCATCAAAATCTGCCATTAAGAATGTTAAACCAACTACAAGTAATTAATAAGCAAACCACACAAATATGTAAAATAAACGTACAAACTTTGTACTCCACAACAATAAATTACTTTCGATTTGAAACGGAAGTTCAAATTTAGCTCTTTTGTGTCATGGTCTAAGAAATTTTATTGCAGTACAAAATTTGATAATTTGACTCTGTTGTGTGTAGCGTGTGAAATAAAATGGAATGATAAGGAAATACTAGTTTCATCAATAAAACAGATTTGTATATTAATTTTATAACATATAAATTTAAAATGTCTGGAAAATCAGCGGCTAAATCGATTCACTTTGCTGCAGACTTACCACAATTACAGAATCTTATAAAACGAGATCCAATATCATACAAAGATGAGGTCAGTTGGGTTTGTCTTGTCAGTTGTTATTAACTTCACTTGATAGTGATTGTAGGTAAAAACCTGAACCCTAAATCTAAACCTAATGATGCTGATGAGGTACGATCTATCTGAATTAGCCCTTTTGTTTTTCTTTAAATTTCTAAAGATAAAGTAGCCTGTAGACATGGAGTAACTAGTGTAGTATATACATACTATAATAACTAATAGATTCTTGAATTGCAAGCTGATTTTGGTTAGCGGTAAGAGGCCAGCAGTATAATATAGGCATAGGTCACCCAGGTCATCTTCCGTCTATAGCGATTTAGCGTATTCTTAAGATTTTGATTTTTATGTTTGTGTTCTGACTTAATGCAAGTTTTATAAACTTTTTTCAAGATTGGCAATAAGTCAACTTGAGTTCCAATAAAATAAATAATTGTTCACTAAACAATTTTTAAAGTCATTTATAGATGCCATTTCAAAGATATTGTTTTTCTTAATTTTTGTTATAATAGTTTTTAAAACAGTGGCAGTACTTTCACAACTTGATGCAAACTTTTCAACTGCAACCCTCTAAATACAATGAAAGGTTGGATGAGATGATCAGTTTCCTAGCTCAGGTAAAATTTTGTTGTCTGTCTGGGGTCCTCAAGATTAGATCAATACATTGGTTACTAGGAGTCATTTTAAAATATATTTCACGTATATCTGCAATGCTCAGTTTTAAATACATCAGCTACTTACTTACTGAAATGTCACATTAAGAAATAGCATCAGCGGGCCGTCGAGCTATTGCTCGTTATGCCCTCCCCAAAGCACTCCCCCTAAGTGCGACGCGGCACGTTGGAGATGTCCCTTTGCCAGGACAGCCCCTACCCAAGTCTGCTCGATCGGGATTTCTGCTGGAGGCTGCCCCAGCCCAAGGACACCCGTTTGGTCCGACACAGTGCATCCACACAGTGGACTAGATCGACTTTCCCAGGAGTTGGGATGGTAAATTTACGTCCTAATATCTTCGCCCACCCATCCTGAGGAAGCGTCGGACCTTCTATGAGAGGGGTTCTACAGAGGGTTTCCGCCTCGTAACTAGTTATAGCTGGGACGAAACGGTTGCCATGGAGCAGCTTTCTCAGGGCTGCATATCTAGAATTATCGGCCAGAGACTTCCACCTGAGCCTCTCACCTCATATCCTTTAACTTACAGCAACTTACTTATTCAGCAGTTTGACTGTATAACATGACAACCATAGTTATACACAGATAAAACACATATATATTTAAATGATTGCATTTGGGGTAAATCAGCTGATTTATGTTTATCATTAACTTCTCACAGGTCGGCCACTGCTACAAAGATGAAGTGGTGGACATGCCAGGACAACTGTGTGACATTTTAAAAAACCACAGCACAGTCCTAGACCGAACAATGAGAATGGTTAGCTAACAATCTGTATATTTTGACTGCTACTAATTTGTATTTTTGTTCTTACGAATAACTTGCCTTGGGCAACTTGTAATATGCTCTTTAAATGAAAGAGACACTTTCTATTTTTCCCTTCATAAAATATTATCTAACAATATCATTTACTGATAAATTTACTTGCCATATCTTATGTTGTTTGTTCTTTGCAGACCTTAGTGAAAGCTCTCATTATGTTGCGTAACAAGGAGCTTATATCCGCCACACAAGTCTTGCAGCTGTTCTTCAAGCTCCTGCGCTGTGAGGACAAATTATTGAGGAAAACAATCTACCAGTATGTCGTGGCTGACATAAAAAACATCAACTCGAAACACAAAAATGCCAAGCTGAACTCAGCCCTTCAGACATACATGTTCTCCATGCTGCAAGAGAACAACGCTGTCACTGTGAAAACGGCTTTAGACATAATGGTTGAACTATATAAAAGGAACATATGGAATGATGCTAAGACGGTCAATGTAATTACAACAGCTTGCTTCTCCAAAATCACAAAAGTCATGGTGGCTGCTATGAAATTTTTCCTAGGTATTTGAATAATTCATTGTTATTTATTTATCTGCTTGCAACTTTTTTTATTTCTGCGTGTTATAATTATATTGATCTTGGAAGGGTGTTTGTAACAATTGCTGCTTCCTTGAAGCACCGATTTGAGAGGTGCCAGAAGGAACTTTAACATTAGCATGTCTGTGCATTTCAAAAGCACTACTCTGGAATGTTTCAGCGTCAGTTTTTTCCCCTTTGGCTTTCCCGTGCTCACATAAGGCAGTGAGCATTTGTATTTGTGGACGTAAGGAAGAGCTGTAATGATGTCATCTGGTAGCGCCGCTTAACTACCATCATTTGAAGTGTTTGAACCTAAATTTTAAATTGGGTTAAAAGTCTGGATTGTAGAATGCTAACACCTCCAATAATACTTTAAGGGATTCTTGCAATAAGACCGTGCTTCTGATGGACTGACCATAATTTGGCCCTCCATTGTTTTACCCTTGATTATGTCATTGTAGCAAAAACAATGAACTAAAATAAAATTTCACTGTTTCTAAATTAATATAATTACTTGTGTCTGTCTTTTTACATGCAGGTAAAGATGAGCTCGAAGAAAAAGATGACAGTGACTCAGATGATGATGGACCAAAGAAATCTGTTAAAGAACTGACCCTGGGGCACAGAGTGGGAAAGAAAACAAAGAAGAGAAAGAAGAAGCTGGACAGAGCACTGCTGGCAATCAACAAGCACAAAAAGAAAAAGACTGCACCGGAGGCTTTCAACTTTTCCGCCCTGCATTTGATCTTTGACCCCCAGGATTTCTCTGAAAAACTGTTTCGTCAGCTTGAGAAAACCACGGAAAGGTTTGAAGTGAAGTTGCTCATGATTGATTTGATTTCCCGCCTGATTGGTATTCACAAGCTGATCCTTTTGAATTTCTATCCTTTCATGAAGCGGTTTTTGCAACCTCATCAAAGAGAAGTAAGTAAGAGCACTGTGAAAACTAGTTGATACTAATGTGAGCATTGGTGTGTTCAAATGTCATTGTCACCCGCTAAATATAAAAAGTTATGATTCAAATATGTAATTTTTGTTACAATCAATATGACTTATTTTCTTTTTTTTTCACTTAGTGTTATGATTTCTTTAGTTGTTTCATTTACCTTCTGATTACTTAATTGGAAATAATAACATTGCCAGGAATATGAGTTCTTAATTGTAAAGTTTATAACAGTAATTAAGTGACATCCAGGGTGTCAAGGGTATGAAATCACTGTAGTTATGTTTGTAAGTAAAACATGTTTAGTTAGAGACTATAGGTGTAGCATTGTATATTGTGCAAGAATGTTATGACGTATTTGTGTAGGGGAAGTGACGTCTTAGTTCTAGTTGTTGTGGCCGTTAGACATAGCGTTGCATTGTGTGTTTGTCTACTTCTACATTGTTGTATGTATCCAGATAGATACTTGATCACAGAATAAACAGTGTTGGATAACTAATCCGGTTGGCGTTAGTATATCCATTGGTTATTATTGTTACACTGGCCCTTTGGATGAGATAGGGGCATGTTACACTAAAGAACACATATATAGTCATTGCTGGCTAAATACAGGTATATTAAGATCATATAGGTATTACACCAAATATATAGTAAGATCCAACGGCTCGTCGTCATATAGTAAGAACGAGCGGCTCGTCACAGGGTACTGCTTGTTAAGTTTTTATTAGAAGTATGTGGACAATTGGGTACTGTTGTTGTTTTTTCTTACTGACACAGAGTCAGTGAAAGTGCACTGTGCACTGTGATGAGAATATGGATTGAATACTAAGGCCAAGACACTCTTGATTATTAACTTTCCGTTGTTCTTCCTAGGTAACTCATTTGCTGCTGTACCTTGCTCAAGGAAGCCATGAAGTTGTTCCCCCTGATGCAATGGACGAGGTTCTGATGACCATTGCCAACAACTTCATAGCTGAGCGCAATTCAAGTGAAGTCATGGCTGTTGGTTTAAATGCTGTGCGGGAGATCTGCTCTCGGTGTCCCCTGGCCATGTCTGAAGATCTACTCAGGGATCTGGTCCAATATAAGCTACACAGAGACAAAGGTCACTATACTGCAAGGCTCTAATGTTGTTGTTTTTTTTTACAGTTATAACTTAAAATAATAATTGTATCTACTCTCTACGTGCAAAATACCACTGATCTCCTTGTCCAGGTGCCACTCTCTGAATACCACTGATCTCCTTGTCCAGGTGCCACTCTCTGAATACCACTGATCTCCTTGTCCAGGTGCCACTCTCTGAATACCACTGATCTCCTTGTCCAGGTGCCACTCTCTGAATACCACTGATCGCCTTGTCCAGGTGCCACTCTCTGAATTAACTAGTTCACAAAAAAATGCCTGTTTCAATAATTCCAAGTTCATTCCCTCCTTTTATCTACAAACTTTTAGCTGTGATGATGGCAGCAAGATCCTTGGTTCAGCTGTTTAGAAAGACCAACCCAGATCTTCTCCACAGGAAGGACAGGGTGAGTGTTTCAACTCTGCTATAGACCATCACATTTTTTAATCTCTCTATCATACAGTAAGCAACTTTTTTTTTTACTGTTTGTTTAAAGGAATCTATTTTGAAGATCAAAACAATTGTATAAACTCTCTAGCATGAGTAATGTGTTTAGTATTTGTAAAAAATTATTGTATTAAGTACTCAATTTTTTTTTAATCTGGAAAGTGTGTACTACTCTCTTTTTTTTTTTCAAGAGTAAATATTAAAAGTTTGTCAGTGAGGGTATATTTTATTTTGTTAATGAGTAGTGGAACAATCCTTTGCAAGTGCAAGACTATCATTTAATTTTTTAATATTTAATTGTGTTTGTTCATATTGACTTAACTGAAGGCTAACTAGATTTTGCTTTCCACAAATTTTAGGAAACACAATTATATATTGCTGGTTTGAATAACTAACAACACAGTTTAACATTGGGTTCCAAAGACTGATAATTAATAACAGGGAAGTTTAGTACATTTTTTTCTATTTTTTTATACTTAGGGTCGACCTACAGAGGCCAGACAGGAATTAAAAATTCTAAAATATGGTGAACGTGATGCCAAAACTCATGTACCTGGAGCAGAAGTGATTCCTGAGAAGGAAGATAAGCAGAAAGAAGCAAGTGAAGCTCAAGGTAGCTAACTCCCCTTCATTCAATTAATATCTCTAAAAATTTCATGAAATTGAACATAGATGCATTTATATTGTTGCTTGTTCAGAATAAATACATTTGTTCAGGCTGTTTTTATTGGACTTGTTGCCTTGATATTTTCTTGAGGACAAATTAATCAACTGTTGGTAAGGATTTTTTTTTTTCCATTTGAAGTCAGTCATGATTGAGCACATGTAGTGGACAATGTTGTATGTTTAACAATGATGTGGTGATCATTGAAGTCTGTCATCATTGAGCATATGTAGTTAACAATGATGTGGTGATCATTGAAGTCAGTCATGATTGGGCACATGTAGTTTTAACAATGTTGTATGTTTAACAATGATGTGGTGATCATTGAAGTCAGTCATGATTGGGCACATGTAGTTAACAATGTTGTATGTTTAACAATGATGTGGTGATCATTGAAGTCAGTCATGATTGAGCACATGTAGTTAACAATGATGTGGTGATCATTGAAGTCAGTCATGATTGAGCACATGTAGTTAACAATGTTGTATGTTTAACAATGATGTGGTGATCATTGAAGTCTGTCATGATTGAGCACATGTAGTTAACAATGTTGTATGTTTAACAATGATGTGGTGATCATTGAAGTCAGTCATGATTGAGCACATGTAGTTAACAATGTTGTATGTTTAACAATGATGTGGTGATCATTGAATTCAGTCATGATTGAGCACATGTAGTGGACAATGTTGTATGTTTAAAAATGATGTGGTGATCATTGAAGTCTGTCATGATTGAGCACATGTAGTTAACAATGTTGTATGTTTAACAATGATGTGGTGATCAGTTAATTTTTATAACCGGTAATCTGAAGGTTTGCATAAGTGATGCTTTTCTGGTTCATTATAATGAACTTCATGGGTTTTTGTCCTCTGCAGAAGAGTGGGAGTCTTGCAGTGATGAAGATGACAGTGATGGGGAATGGGTTGATGTTCATCATTCATCTGATGAGGAGACAGCAGAGGTGAGTGGCTGTAATTTGTATGATCTAATTTACAGAGGATTTTCAAGGAAAGAATGGTTTCAGATGATGTTTTTTTTTAGTTTTCTGATGACTTTTGAGAGGATGTTCTCACACACTGGGTGGCCCACGAAATGGAGATGAAAGAATAAGTTGTTTTGCTTTCATTCACTAGCAAACAAGTCACAGCATTTCCTGGGACCACTGAAAGTGGTCTCAGCGTCTGTGGTCCCAGGATCTGCCGTAACTTGTGGGCAAGTGAATGTAATCAAATCCAGTCTCATTCAGCTTGTCACAATATATTCAGTTTCTGGAAGTGGTGAACAGTCTAGGTCAGTGGTTTTCAACCTTTTTTGACGGAGTACCACTTTCTAGAAACACAACAATCAAAGTACCACTTTCCGAACAACGGAGACTTTTTTCGTGCAATTCTATGTAAATATCGTTAAATGCGAATATTGAAGGGTTACGCAGATCTTGATTGTAAGAAAAAACACATTATTCGTATCCGTGCTGTTATAATTAAATATACTTGTGTTTATTTGCCATAAATTGATAAAATGACGTCCGCATTGTTTCTCTCGTTTATGTGCAAGACACAAATGGCAACGCACCATCTCCAGGGGATAGTATTTTCACACAAAAAAATTGTCAATGACAGTAAAAATGTCTTCTCCAGTCGTTCCGTCAGGTAACGACCGACATAGCAAAATGTGTTCGATGATGTCACCAGAATCTGCAACACGAATGAAAAAAACTACCTGGGCTTCACTAGCAACATCAGTGCTCTCATCTAATTGTAATGAAAATTCTCGACAATTCTTCTTTGTACCGTGTTATCGGAGCACGGGACGTTCTTCAAATCGCTAGCCATTTTGCCATCGAATATAATGGATACAAGTTCTATTGCCGAAGGAATCACCAGTTTTTCTACGATGGTATGGGCTTATTTTGCTTCGCCGCAAGTAAGGACAAAGCAAATGACGCTTGCAAACATTTATCAGATTCACTTTTTGATTTTCTGAAACCAGCTTGCCGCTTCAAAAATTCTTCTCTTTTTTTGGAAATAAATACCAGCGATTTTCCAACATGTTCTTTGTGCTTTGTGTTCAAATGCCTTTGAAGATGAGCCGGCTTCATGCAATCATTCGAAAGGATTTCCATACAGACCACGCAAACAGGTTGTTGTTGTCCTCCGTTATCAATTACGTGAAAACCCCATTGCTAGTAGTCCTCACTGTATTTGCGATTACATTGTTCCGTCTTTGGTTTTTTGTTTGGTCGTTCCATCGGCGCACGTTTTTCTTCAATCGGCCGAATTGACGATGTCGGTGTCGAAAGGGTTGCCGGCTTTTCGACGCTTCCTTGTGAACGATCAGCAGATGCTGGTGAAGACCGAGTCAGAAATTTTTCCATCACTTCATCACCAACTCAATACCGCTTGCCGTGATTCCAAAGAAACATACATTATTAGAAAGGGTGATAAATGAGACAACTTCCGGTTCACGACAGGCTGCAGTGAAAATAGCTCCACATTTTCTCATTTTTGGAATGTTTCTCTTAAATTTTATTCCTGGATTGTTCGATATGTTTGTATATGAAAGTCTCATGGACGTATGAATATAATTTATATCGAAATTAACTAAGAATTGGTGGACTTATTCTGTGTTTTTCTATTCATCTTATTTAATATAAACAATAACAATCAACGCAATTAACACATACTTCCGGTTCATGAGTCACTTGATATGCAGGAAGGGAAGGCGAGGGAGAGGGGGAGAAGGGTTAACTTTGCCCGCATTTGACGTGAAAGACCATCGGTAAAATCTAAACATAACAGAAATTTCAATACAATGTTTTCACTATGACCTATGTTTACGTAAAACAAAAGAAAGTTCATGGTACTTTGCGCCCTCTTCAAGTACCACTGCCAGGACTTCGAAGTACCACCAGTGGTACGCGTACCACAGGTTGAAAAACACTGGTCTAGGTCAATGGAGTATGTAATATATACATGAGTTACATTGTTAGCAGAGTAACTCTGTGACATAATTTTTATAATAAGGTTATGTTACCAGTGTTGGCATATGTATAAATTTAAAAATATTTAAACATTCTTATAGACTGAGAAGAAGGAGTCACCTGCTGAGACTGAAGAGAAGCTAAAACTCGCAGAAGAGATTTCAGCTACAAGAATTATGACTGATGATGATTTTAAAATCATAAATGCTAAGCAGATTTCAAAGGACATCAAATCTGCATCAGCTGCCAGAGCTAGGAAGAGGAAGTTCCAAGAGTCATCTTTAGCAGAAAACAAGTTAGTTTGCATTTTAAAAACTTAACTGTTATTTCCTTGATATATTCTAAATATGTTAACTTTAAACTAAAAAATTCCTCTTTTTTTTTTTATAAACAATAAATTATTGTGCACCATAATCTGATAGTAAAAAAATATTCCACTTTGAAATATTTTGGCGTTGCTGAGGTATTAATTATTTTTTAAATTTTAATTTTATGCACACTTGCATATATGTTAAAATTCTAATTATGTGCCTCTAATAATGTTTTATTAACACTTAAGATCAAAGGGAAAGCAATAGTAGAATAATAATCTAGCAAATGATGGTATTATTTGTATCCAGGATTAATGACGTGACTTCATTGACCTTTTTGAGTATTTGACTTAAAGATGTTACAGTTTGGTTTTTTGTTTTTTTTCCCATGCCTATGGAGTCTCACTGGCAGCATTTAATAGTTTGAACTATTGAACAATGTTCTTGTGTTTCAGTTCTGAGTTGCCTAGGTTGGGAGACATAGAAATGGTGCACAAGAAGAAAGCTCATGACAAAGAATCCAGATTAGCGACAGTTGTGGTGAGTTGTCGTCTGACAGCGGGGCAATTTTCAACCTCATTACTCATTTTTTTTAAAGTTTGGTTGCTAACAATAGTTATCATATTCAGAACTCACAAAAGTATATTTAAAGTATGATTTGGTTAAATTCTGTTATGGAAAAATCTTGGAATTTAATTGTGATAATTTTAACTTCCAGAGGATCGATTACCCAGCACCATTAACTTGATCTCGAAAATACTCTTTGGATATTAAGCAAAGTTTTCAAGTGCCCATTTCTTGTATTTATTCCGATGAAAAGTGGGAAATTCTTTTGTAGGCGCAGCTGATATGTTTTTACAAATAAACATTTCCAGTATTGCTTGAATTAAATTAAACAGTTTTTTCACAGCTCAAGTGTATAATTTATGCTAAACAGCAAGTCGAATGATTATAGTTACAATGTTGGCCAATTTTTTTTTTTTTTGGGGTCATTTTTTTTATCTTACAGAATTTTTTGTTACTTTTTATTTAAAATGGCTTCATATGCAAGTGACAAAAATCTGCTATTTCTTGTAAAAATTGTTTTTCCTAGGCTGGCAGAGAAGGAAGAGAAAAATTTGCACATGGTCCACAAAAAATGAATCCATTTGCAAGTACAACCAACAAGGAAAAGAATAAGAAAAAAGCATTCACTATGGTGAAACACAAGATACGCAGGAGGAAGGTCAAGAGATCATTCAAAGAGAAACAGGTTGGAAATTTTTTTTAATTGAAACCAAAAAAATAAGTAATTTTTAAAAAGCATTATTGTAATTTTAAACAAAGAAAGTATGGTGTATCAAGAGTTCACCTCCACTAAAACTAACCATTTTTAATTTTTCTTTTTTTATTTATTTTTATTTTATTTTAAGGTTTCACTGCGGAATTCCTTACTGAAGAGAAGTAGAAATGCTAGGAAATAGGACTACATGGTTAAACTCACAGAATGGATTATACAGCCATTGTTTCTATTGCATGTTATGAAAAAATGTTGTACAGTTTAGAAACAACACTTTATTGCTGGAAATAAATTATCAAGACACTTTCTGTATTTTTTTGTAAATTTATTTATTTTACAGGTTTCATTTTTGTTGTGACAAAAAAACCTACTTAACATTAATTCCAACAGAGAAAAAAAAAATTCCAAAAAAATAACAATGAATATGTTTTGTATATAATTTGACATGGAGTAAAAAAATAATGTATCACAAAGCTGCAGCAGTAAAAATGTACATAAATATAATCACAGCATATATTATAAGCACTGTGACCTCATAACTTTTTTTATCTTATACAAGAGAATAGAATGGATGGTTAGGAGAGCAATCTAGAATATTTAATACAATTTATTTGCTTAACTATATTACAAACTTGATACAAAACTTGACTGTTGCTTATTATTATATAAGCCTCCAAAATAGCTAGTAGTAGTACTCTCCACTCTGGAGTTTAATTGGAATTTTTCCCCATGTACATGGATTTTTTCCAGAAAATATATGACAGAAATTAAAAGTCTTGTGTAAAAGTTTCTCATGAAATAAGTCCATCTGTATAACTTGCGATATTTCCCTTATTGTTGGAGATGGAGCTTATAACTGACATGACTAGGAAACTTTTTTTTTTGTTTACAAAATTATCAAGAAATGATCTGTGATTTTTTGATTCATTTGTGCCAACTATTTCAAAGAAATGAAATAGCGCAGTCAATGAAATCTTTGTACTTAGATACCAATGGACACACAGGTAGAATATCCAATTTTACTGTTGTATTAATTGATTGAGTTCTCATTCTTGCTAATTTAATAGACCTAAACAACTAATCGACAAGAGTCTTCTCGTATTTTTATGTTTTGGACTTCTTGTTCAACTAGCTGCCTACAACTTTCAGTTTTGAGTGAAGAAATAATGGCGTTTATTATTATTATAAGAAGTTTTTTATAGCGTAGTACCCCAACCTAGGGCTGGGTTCACCAAGCTGTACATACAATTTAACAAACAAAATCATGAACTTAAAAATTAACATACATTCCTTACATATTTTCTTAGCAGATATAATTTATAAAAATGGCACTTCACTAAAAAAATTAAAATTTGCGGACATCTGAAAATACTAAGATATTTTTATGTTTGAAAGTTATTTTGAAATGAACAAGAATTTTGGCAAATGCCTTGCATGACAAAAGATACAGTCAAGAAGAGAAAATGTTGAACATTTCTGAATATATATATTTTGTTGGACATTTAATGTACAGGATTTAAATTAGTCTGTGTCTTATTAACGTCTAAAGGAGAACACAGTGATATTTTATATCCTTGTTGAATATCCAGTTGCCCTAAAGATCTGAAAAGGTATTTAACTCACTAACATGAAATATCTTTTTTTTTAATCCATCATCAACATAACATACAACTTTTTCTTTAAAGCAATCTTTTAAAAATGAATTTTCTTAGGAAAATAATGCAAATATATTTAATTGACAGAAATTTGTAAAGGAAAGATGGGCTTCTGTGACCAGAAGTTTTGCATAGAGATTAATGACACTTAAATAATAAAATGTCAATAATTATTTTATTGTAACATGTATTTTAAAGCCATCTTGACTTTGGTATCAAATATTTGTGCCCATCAATGATATCCTTATTCTTTGTTGCAAACCTGGCATTACAGTAGACTTTTGTGAAAATCTGGCACTATGGTAGATTCTGGTGCAAGAGGTATATAAATCCTGTGCAAGAAGTAGATAAATCCTGTGCAAGAGTTATAAAATAAGTTTGGCTGTTGAAGTCACTTGGCTGTTGTTAAATTGAATCTATGCTGGGAAGTGCTTTTATACCAGCTGTCCTTTTTATTGGTCCATACCTGGCGTTGAGGATTCTTTGATCTTCAGGGATATTTCTAGTGTCAAGAATAGCATTTAAATAGTAAGTTATTAATTTATGTTTTTTTAAATTCATTATTGCATTGCATAATTTACCCCTTATGTCATTCATTCTTAAATTGTTTATATATTTTCCAGCCAATCTAGATCTTAAGGTGTGTTCAAATACAATTTTTTGGCCCCCCCCCCCCCCTTTTGCCCCCGAAAAAACAATTTTCCCTTGTTTTTATCCAGCTTGATATCACAGACATTTTAGAATTAATAAAAAAATAACTATTTCAATGGAATATTTTAAAAGAAGAAAGAGCCAATAACCACATTGAAATGTAAATTATAATTTCTTGATATAAATTACAACAAATTTTTTTTTTTTAAATTTATTAGAAAATAAGATCCCGAGACACTAGACCCACTTGTTATATTAGGTATTCTAAATGAGCCGCTGAAAATTTCGCTGCGCAGAGAATTTTTTTTTTTTTTTACTAGTGTCGCGCTAAACGCCATCGCGTTTGCTTTGTCTTATTATTTGGACTGGAAGCAACGGATTTAGAAAGTACTGATGTTGATGTTTATTTTGATATAGTTTTGCAATTTGAATAATAAAAATTTATGTTTAAAAACGTTGATTTTAGAATTAAAAATGGATTTTTTAGCTGTTACCATAATTTTACAGCTTCCAATAATACATTTTTAGAAAGCCAATCCATTTTATAATAAAACTGTTACGATTTTGAGAATGCCCCGTTTACGAAGAAAAAGCGCCCCGCTTCGGAAATGCGTCATCAAATTCCTATAAAAAAATTTTTGCCGTGATCCGCCATGGAAGGCTTGCGATTAAGAAATTCACAAGTTGAACTAGCTGATTGTTTTGGATAAGCCGTTTTGCTAAATTGAGTGCTTCCCATGGATTTTAAAACTGCCATAGGTAAGTTAAAACATTATTTCATACATTTTATTCTTATTTATCTTAAAAGAAGCTTTTAATTTTTTTGTATTCATGATTTAGTATCGGCACTTTTAGGCTTATCGGTAATTGTTCCAATGTTCCGTAACTTCTAAATATGATCTGCTACCCTTATTTTAAAGTTGCCTGTATTTAATTTACGATTAGGAATACTTTAAAGGATTACATAATTATTTAAATCAGATGTTTAAATGTTTAATTAGATTTTATTTTATATTTGAGCATGTGTTCAGAAAGACCAGTAATTCATTAAAATGTTAGTATCATATCGATTCGCGAATAGCCATTGAATGGCGGCCATTCGTCCACTGTGAATGTTTTTTGGGAGAACAGTATTATTTTCACTAAGGTGAACAGCCAAGTCTGTTATTATTAATTTTTGTTTATTCTTTGTTAAAAAAGAATTTTTCATAATCAGTTTTACTCATCTGTTTTTAAAACATGAAGTTATATGATAAGAGTCATAATACAGTTCAGGTGAAAGATAAAAGAGATTGAACAAAATTGCCTCTCCCCCTTTCATAAATGGTAGAGTCCAAAATAAATATTCTTACTTAGCTCTACTCTCTTTTGACATAAACACAGGCCTATATTTTCATTATATTATATTTCAGTGGATGATACATACAACCTAGAGACTGCTTTCAACATAAAGGAAAGGGGAGAAGCATAGCCTAAGCATAAACAGATCATCAGAAACAACAGGATTCTAGTGCACTTATCTTGTCTTAATTCCGAGAAGGCAATCATCCATGATCAACGGTTAGTATTTTTGTAGCAGTATTTTGTTTAGGGGTAGCTTACAAAATCACATATGCATGCCAAGTTTATTGAAATGAATGTTATAATAATAATATGAATGTTTTCTAGCCATACTAATTCCCTACTAATAAAGAAAATGCTCTTATCAGGTTTTCGGCAAATGGATTGCAGACATTTTTCCTGACACCATGGAGATCAATGCGTCCAACACTAACACTCGCTCTCGGTACACGATCGACACGATGGATAAGGCATTGGCACCCTGCATCCTGGAGGACTTCCTCAACATGGATTAAGGCTTAATTTCATTTCTAAAAGTTTTGCTTCTGTGGGTATTGTTCGTACAAATTTTTCACCAAGTTGTCTTCTTGATACATTTAAAGCTTCTTGACAAAGTTTAGTCAACACATTTAAACGAAAAAAAATTAGTCACATTCATATACATCTGACACGTGGTATGATGAGTAAAATATACTTTGAAACAGACTTCAGCCATACATTTTACATATTTATAAAATTTAAAGTATTTTAGATTAAAATTAGTGACAATATCCCAATGTAGGCCAGTAAGCTTCAAAAAAATAAGAGCAATACAACAAAACAATGTCATTAAAACATCCTTTAAATTGTTAAATCTTTAAATTGGATGCACTTAGAATGCCACATGTGAAAAATGTCATTATCTTAATAAAGTGGAAAATATTTGATGAACCAGCTTTAAACAAAATCAGTTAAAGTCTATTGCCTTTAAAGCTAGGAATTTTTGACTTCTCACAAAATGTAATCCATTCTACCATACACCCATTTTTTTATTACCCCCTGGTACCAAAACAATCACAACTTGTTTTTATAATGCTATTAGTAGTAGCGCTTTCAGCTAAAGCAGCATAAGATTTAAAAAGTTTGTCTTCTTCTCAACCGTAACAGCGTGAGTCCCAACAGCAAATGGACATTGCAATATACACAATTTATAATTGTTTTCTCACCAAGTTAAGATGTAAGAAATTCTTCAAATTTTTTGTCAAATGACTTCATAGTTGCTACCCTAACAGACATAGTACTAGTTATTTTTATTAACAGACTTTTATAAGTATCATCAGATGTACTGTCAGTAAAAGAATCATAATTAACTGACAGATTCTTAAAACCATTTATGGCTATATCTAAAAGACATGCTATAAATTTTACGTAGATAACTTGCTTCTAAATTATTTATGATTAAAAAAAAAGAATATGAAATTCCTTCATTATTATGAACATTACTTACTGAGATAATCCTTTTGTTCTTGTAAATTGATTTTCATTATTACTAATGCATAGTTGATGATTCCTGCAGATTTTATACTTATATAAATGTTCTTAAGAAGTTGGAAATTTTAAATTTTCGGAGCAAAAGTGACCATTTTTATAATTATTATTGAGCAGAATTTTGTTTCCTAAACCTTAGTATGTTGCTTTATTATTAAAAAGATTAGCATGTTCTACAATGCTGTGTAAAATTTGTTAAGATATCTTACTTGGTTAATTTATTACGAAATTTTAAAAATCTATGAATTTCTTAGTTTTTGTGAACATGCCTTGCTGAAATAATTTCTGTAAAATAGTTGGTTGTTTTAACCATTTTCTGATGATTTCACATTGATGTGCTTTAAATTAACTTTTACTTGACTCCTGGATATTAAGAATAGCTTAATTAGTTAATTTTTTATGATTTTTTGAAATTGAAGGAAAATTGACTTTTTGTCTCCCTTTTAATATTATGACAAATTGAGCTTCGGCTCGTTTTTAAATGAATAAAAATTGTATTTACAATTAAGTGACAGCCCTGAAAAAAATTGAGTTTGTTATATGTATAACTGGTTGTGTGTGCAAGAGATTTGAAAGTTCCAACATAGTTATTTTAGAAGATAGCGGGTGCCAAAACTACACTTTCCTGGCGTCTAAAAATTGACACTGTTCCTGATTTTTTAAAAATTCATAACTTTCTAATTATTGGAGATAGAGCATTAAAATTTGTGGTTCTGTTCTGATGAAGGCAAGCTCTATTTAGGGGAATAGTTCAATTTTATTTAATTTCATTATGAAATTTTCATTTAGAATACCTAGTTATATACTAGAAACCCAATTAGATCATCTCCACACGTCATTTAAAACATAGAGCTTTAGGATGAGATTTTATACAATGTTTTTTATCAGCAAGCAAATGAGATTTAAGTTAGGAAGCGATGTTTGCATTTTCAATCCCATTAAGAGGAGCATCTCTGACATGAGCGTAAAACTGGTTTTGGAATCTCATATTTAATAACTGCTGAGTCAAACAAGCAGATAGTGGGAAGGTAACTTCAATTTTAAAGCTAATCTTTTTTTTTTTTTTTTTATTTAAATTTATTTAAATAATTTCAATTTTAAAAATCTACTGATTGACAATGAAAGGTTTAAACAACAAGACTGTCATTGAGAATAAAATCTTTAAGGCAGATACATTTTGAGACCTGTCAGCGGCAAGAAATCGCTTTACAAATATAATTTCTCTGCTGTGGATAATTTTGTAAAATAATAAAATAAAACGTCTTACCCTCCACCATCTCTGTAGGTTCTGGGTGTGTCCCCTGTAACTCTTGGTGTGATTCTGGGCGGGGCTTCCTGTGCTGTCAACATGAGATGTCTCTGTTTGGTCCTCAGGTCACCAATTGTGCCTTTGGTTGCATTTATTTCCAAGACATATTGCTTCCTCTCATCATTAGCTTTGTGATACGCCTGCAAGGTTAACAAACCAAATTATAACACTAAGAAATTTTACCTTTTCAAGGATAAAATTTTGTTCATCTGTGTTCATTTTCACAAGACTTAACTGAAATCCAACTGATTTAGGGCTTATGGTTCATGATGTGAAGTATGGTAGGCATTTCATTTTTGTAAGAAGAATTGAAAAATCACCTTAGACTCCTGATCCAATCTCCATTCCAAATCTCTGAGTTGGTTGTACAAACTGTTCTTTTCTTTTTCCAAAGCCTTCACCATCTGTGGACTTGCCTGAAATGGAGACAACAAACAAATGAGTCAAAAAATCTTTATACAAAACAAAATATTAAATACTAATTATACTTTACACAAATGGGAAAAGACAGTAAAAAAATTAGCATTTACTACTTTTAAAATTATTTTGAGGAATTAATTGTATACTTTTAATATAACAATTTTATTTTCTAAAACGTATTACAATAGGCATAAGGTCTTGTTTTTTTTAAAATAATTTTATAATGAAAGAAACTCACATCAGAAAGGTCATCAAATGCTTTGTTGTCTCTTGGAGATTTTCCAGCTGAATTAAAAAATATATATTGTGCAGCATTAACTTTGAAGAATAGCTGCAACTCCAGAGGTTTACCAAGTGTCCTAGAGCATACAAATAATACCTTACACCCTACAACATGGCTATACTAAAAGCTATATTGAATTTTTGTCAACTTCAAAGCTTCAATACCCATAGGGTTGTTTTAACACATTACTGTAGCATTTGTTCAAAAATCCTACAATATAAAACAAATTCCTATCCAAGAGTTCCATCAAAAATAAGACAATAGCAAGAGGAAATGCAGACTTTGGCTGGGTTTTGGAGAGATCTCATCATTTAGAGTTATTTATATAAAGAAAATAATAGGTCTTTGGCATCTTTATAAATAATACTTATAGTCAACACCTTTTTTTGTTAGTTCCCACGCTGGCTGTTTAGAGTGGTGGGCTTTCCCCCCCCCCCCCCCACACACACTTTCACCCTTTCCTTAGTTAAGAGGTAAAGGCAACAAACAGACTGGGAAATGATATTGACCAATGGCTCCATTCTCAATTACTTAATTTTTTTTTACATCAATCAAAACAAATGAATCAGTGAAAATGATTTATTTCTAATAACAATTGTCACTTGACCTCTAAATAAAATAATTGTGACACTCATTCATTTATTGTATGTTCATTAAATTTGCTGCTACTGCTCCTTCATAATATGAAGAAATAGGCCTAATATTTGAGTCACTAAATATCTTTCCCTTACCTTCTTTGAGATTTCTCTTGGCATCTTCTACTTTCTCCTGCAGCATGAGGATTTGCTTCTCCAGCTGTTGGTTCATTTCTGTTTGGGTCTCAAATCTTGTCTTCCATTCGTTATCTTTGAGTAAAGTATTACCAGTTTGTCTTTAGTAAAACTTAAATGCCTTGTTTTAAAACTATCATTTGCCATTTCCACATCCACATCTTATAACATACACTAATGTTTTATTTCTTTTTACCCTAATTTCAGACACTTCATATCTACTGAAAGAACAATATAGAAATAATTTTCTCTGGCTATAAAAATCTATTAAAAAACCACCTTTACAATAAGATACAAACACCCTGGAAATCACTTTACAGAAAAAGTGTCATCATTACAGTATTTCTTTCAACATAAACAGGCTGAGTAAAAATACATTTAAGTGCTAAAATCTAAATATTTTTTCATAAAGACTTGAATAATGTCGACAACAATTCAAGTTTTAGTCTTTTCTAGCTAAATTTAAATTTGATATATATGCAGAAGGATTTCTATACCACTGATTAATGAAATATGCACGCTGTCTCCCAACATGAACGGTGGCAGTTTAACAAATAATTTAACGAATGCTTGTTATGTCTGTTAAATATGATCACGATAAACCTTTGTAAATTATTGTATACAGTACAATCAATGCAAATTTATTCTGTTTCATCTGAACGAAACATGTGTTTTACAGTGAGAAATTTGTTAAATAATACTAAGTAATCCATTCATTTATTACATATTTAAAATTGCAATGTGCAGGGATGATGGTCTATAAATAATCATTAATTCTATGAAGCATTATTTTAATGTTAGATTCACTTAACACGTTTCAAATGGTTTGCTGAATTTCTAATACATTTTATATGTTAAAATCTAACCTCTATTCGGCACACAAATGAATACTAATAAATATGTGGTTCATTGCTGGTTATGTGAATGCTCAAAGATTAATTAAAACATCAGTTCAAAATATCAAGATTTTTAAAGTCCTTAGTTATTGAAAATTTATAGAGGAATAAGCAGATTTTTTTTAAAAAAACATTTAACACAAATCTTAAATGAAATTTTACACAAGTTTATAACTTACTTTCATTTTCAATAGTATCCAAACTTTTCTCCAATCCTTCAATTGTTTCTCTTAGCTCAACTGTTGATTGATCAAGCATTTCTCTGTTTTAAAAAATAATTTTCTTTTACAGTTCATTTCATCAGAGTTTACATTTTAGTTTATTATATTTTGCCTAAAAATATTTACAGCAGTAATTCAGCTAATTAATTGCTTATTAAGAAAATTAAATAGAAACCACTGGTGGCAAAGCAAACATTCATTGTCACATCTTTTAATGTCTGTGCAATATATATATATCACATTTTGTGCTGTTAGGTATGTATAATTCAAGTGCATCTCTGAGGTCAAGAGAGGCTGGGGCCATGTGCATTTTTTAGGCCTACCATACCAATAGTTTTTAGAAATGCCAAACTTTGATTCTAAAACCGTTAAAATTTAAAAGCTATATAAATTATTATTGTTATCAACTGCATTCAATAATTGTATCTCATCTAAACTATTTACAGTTACAGTTTAGCGTGTGAAGAAGAGGAAATTAACATCATTAAGCCAAGAGCTTAATTAAGCTTAATTGAGAAATACACCAATGTACATGGGACCCCATTTTCAAGGAGGCATACTCATCAACTCAACTACATTTAAGTAAAAATTCATCCCAACCCCCTCCCCTTGCCCACACTTAAGAAATTGTACGATCATCTCAGAATAGTATTATACTTTCTCAAAATCTTAAATACCATATCACAACAGTAAATAAATAAACATACAGTACAATGTATGCAATAGCTACTCGCATCTAGTGTTGATCCAGGTCAGGTCACTTCCAAATGTAGAGGACTGACGTTTATAGTGCAATCTGTGGCCCGTTAATTTTTATAGGAGTGTTTCCAGTGGAGTAGGAATGGGTGCATTATAAAAGGTATGTTGACTATAGTTGTCAAAAAGAGCAACCACACTAAATATCAATGTTGCCATATCTAGCGAGTTCATTTTGAAAAAAGAGTGTAACAATATGACTTAAACGTGGAGGTGATATTTTTATAGCCTTAAAAAAGATTTAGACTGCTCACTCCACCTACCCCACTCCTTTTGCACTGGGTGCAAATAAGCTAAGTCGCCTAAATTTACTCAATCCCCTTTCCCTCTCAGTGCGTAAGTAATATAAATATGAATGGTCCCCAACCAATTGTATTTCTTTGTCCATTCACCCCCAGATGTAAAAAGAAGCTAAAACTAACACAAACAGCTCAAAATCATAATCATTGATTGTACACCAAATTCTTAAGAGTTTCCAGATCTGCTTATTTGATCAAACACAATACTATTTCAGATATTTAATTAATTGAGCTACTCAGTTAAAGTATTAGCTAAATTGATCATGCAAATTTATTCTACCTCTAGCCTACTCCTAAAGTTTTTAAAAAATAAATTAGCATACTGTATCAAACAGTATACTGATTTATTTTAAAAAACTTTATGAAAACTATTAGGGGGCATCCATTAATTATGTCAACAAAATAGGGGGGACGGGGGTTTAGAAATGTTTGACAGTTGACAGGGGGGGGGGGGGGTTTAGATTAGTTGACAGCAACAATCATGTTTTCTCTATTAAAATTTTAATCTTCAAAATTGACTGGTTATTACAATATTTTAAAAAATTTATATACGGTAAGCGTAAATGAGTGTAAATAGTCATATACTTTTTAGGCTTTTAACAATATAAGATTTATTTAATGTGTTTCTATCTGTGCACTGCAGATGGCTGGTCAGAATGTTAGCACACTTTGTTAGTGCAAGAGAAGTCAAAAGTTGGCCTCTCTTCACCTGTAGATTCTGTTTGTCGCAAATGACTAAGGTGGTATGTTTGCGATCATGTTGCAGGTATGGAAGAAGGAGAAGGTTCAAGTGTCATGTGCATTCAAGATATTAATAGAGTAGGAATACGATATTTTGAGAGTTAGGGGAAAGAAAAGTGAGTAACAATAATAACATCGCTGCTTGAACTGATTTCCTAAATCTGTAACATCTATTTTGCATCACAAGTCATGTTGAAAAGCATGTTCAACGACACCGACAATGCCCTCTTGAGCATAAGATATTACCACCTGCTCCTCAACAAAAAAGTATTCAAACACTGCGAGTAACTGCAAAGAGATGGAGAGAGCTTATGGCAATTATAGCTTACACCGAAAATGCTTCAAATTTAAGTGCTGATTGGTTAGGAGAGGATGATGTTGACTTATATCAGTTCCGCAAGATGAAAATGATAAAACAGCTACTATAGACTATGCCCATGGGGGCGTCACTTCAGGGGTGGGTTGTTGTTTTTTTGGGGGGACCAGAACTTGTTCGGCTTGAAAAGTTGTTTTTTACAATAGGTGCCACAATACATAGAAATTTAAATAAAACTATTAAAACCTGCAAATTCAGGGGGGGGGGGGGATGCCCCCCTGCCCTACCCTAATGATGTCCCTGATACCCATTGTTACAATAGAGCACCATCTGGCTACTTCATGGGAAGATGATAGCAGCTAAAAACTATACTACAGTGTAACTGACAATAATCATATTTATAACCACAAAAAATCATATTTAGTCTTTAACAACCCTAAAATTGATTTTGCATTATAAAATTTAAGGTTAAAAACATTTTAACTTGGTGATTAACAAGCTAAAGATGTAATAAAATGTTTTCCTACAATTTTGTGTCATTAAAAATAGATCAGCACAGCATAAATTGTATTTATAAATTTATTTAAATTATAATTCATTTGGGGGGGGGGGGGGGGGGTTTTAGAAAATGTTGATATAATTAAATAGGGGGGTCGTTGAAAGTTTGACAGTTGTTGACAAAGAGGGGGGGGGCAAAAGTTGCGTAAAAATTGTTGACGTAATTAATTAATGGACGACCCCTTAATCTTCTTAGTCTTAGTCAGTCAAAAGTATCTTAATGACTTAACTTTAAATGTTGTCTTTCTCATAGATGTAAAGTTAATTAATGTTTAATTTTTTGCAAAACATGTATCACAGAAAATTAAATCTTTGTTATTGCAAACAAATACAACTTTCTCGACTTGAGTTTGAGTTGTTGTCTGAGATTGAGAAATTTTCTTAACTAGTAACTGATATGTTAGGTATTCAAACATAATGTTTTTACTAACATTACATCACTTTAAAATGGCATGTAAGGTTTTATGAAATAAATACATTGTGAAACTTATAAAACGATATAATATACTTCATTTGTCTTTCTTGTTGCAATTCCGCGCGCAGCTTTTCAAGCTCGAATTCAGTAACGTTCGACATCTTGTTTCCGTTTTCAAACGTTGCTATGTTTTCTTACGTCATTTGCGGAAACAGTAAACTGATAACAAAACCAATAAAACAGAGTACTAGTTCTTGACTTCAACAAATCAATTTAATAAAACTGAGATTTTTCTGTCTTTTATTTTATCTTGTGTTATATGAACAGCTTGACATTGTTGTATTTAAAGAAGAATGACGAGATATAGCTGAGCAATCTATTCTTGTGGTCATGATTTGTTCACTTAGTCACTTAGACTTATTATTTTATGTTGGGAATTTTTTAAACTCAATGTAAAGATAAGCTAAACTTACTAAGCATAAACGATCTAAATCTTGTTTAAAATGACATGCCTATATTAATATTTTATCAATATTTTTTTAAAGGCTAATAATGGGGACAAATAAAAAAAATAGGGGAGGGCGCATTTCTATCCATATAAGTCTCGTCATGTCTGAGATGAGCGGAAAATATGTTGTTTTTTTTTGCCACCTACCCCCCCCCCCCTTTCCTTTTTTTTTCTTTACCCCTTTTCCATTAAAACTCTCAGAATATAATAATATACATATATATTTTAAAAATATTTTTAAACAGACATATAATGAGATAAGTAACATTATTCAAGATAGTGTAGTATATATATGTAAGAAATATTTGGATAAGACATATTTGCAAAACATATCTGTCAGTGAAGGACACGTTTTTAAGATACATTTGTAAAGTCTATTTATAAGATACGTCTGTAAAATATATTTGCGGCATCACCTGTGAACAAACTCCCCCCCCCCCCACCACCCCCACGCTGTTTGTCGATGCGTATTTCTCGGCTGTGGCATGAATTTAACTGATATGCAATCTTTAGTATTAGAATATACTCAATAGAGAGCGTGGACCTAGGCGTTGCCAACGTGTCAGTTATTCTCCAGTAAGCACTCCGACTACTGTATACAACACTAAGACTTTCTCTACCCCCCTTCCCCCACCAAAACCTTTTCTGTATGATCTTATCCCGAATGCACAATTCAGTGGCGGCGCAAGAACTGCTTGACTCAATTTGAATTTGTATTCTAATATATTGCGCTCATAAAAATCCGTGTTTTTTGTTTTTTGTTGTTTTTTTTTTTTTTTTTTTTTGTATTTTTTTTTTAGCTGCAACGGGTGATAACTCCGGCTTGACGCCATCCACCGGAGTTAAGTAGGAGTGATCTTCTATGAATTTTAAGGCTACAATTTAACATGTTTTCTGCAATCAAGGACGTAAGTGTGTTAGAAAAGCCAATCTCAACACCGAAACATGATATTAATACGTGGATACTGACGTATGCTTTGAGGTCAGATAGATTGTAAAAAAATTTTCAATACAGGGACCAACAATTTGCAGGACGCCATTGCCCATCAAAGCACCAAGGATAACTCCACAGAGGAGCTCCCGAGTGTTGTCCTCTTAGCCTTGTGGTTGTGGGGTTTAAAGGTCATATTAGTCATAGACACATGACTTGGGACTCCGTGTTCAGAGGTCTCACATTATTTATACAATGTAAAAAAAAAAACAAGGTCCAATGTAGAGCATTCAGCTTCACTGCTAGAAACACGTCCTTGAATGGGATTGGGGGGGGGGGGGCAGCCGGCTTGGTTGGCGACCGTTCGTAAATTTGTGGGCAGTCGGTAAACATTTGGCCAAAGATGGCTTAGTCCGCAATGGCTTAGTCCGCAATGGCTTAGTCCGCAATGGCTTAGTCCGCAAGTCTCCGTAAACACTTCACGATGTCAGTAGTAAAAATGAGACACAGGACATCATTTATTTTTGTCAAAGCGAAACAATAAACGGGACCTGTCTCGACTTTCGTGATCGCTTTTTTTATTTGCTTGGAACTTGTAGCATTGGCATCGTAATCATGAGGCAGTTACTACTGACGAGAATGCTGTACAATGAAATAACGTTGTGAACATCTACCCAAGCATGAGTCACACAGACATAAAGACACAAACATAGTCATATTACATAAACAAAGGTATATTACATAAGCATAGTCGTGCGGAAAATTGTATTTATATTTAACTTCGTTCGTACGTATAACCAAAATGAATTCGTATATTTTTTTTAAATGGGTCAAGATGGCGACTAATTGAATCTTTGAACCGGGCGCAGCTTTTGTTGATTCCCACGGCCTTGCCCAACCCAACCTTTTGAAATGTTTTTAGCTACGCCACAAACCTACTTGTAATTGATGTCACAAACCTACTTGTACTTGCTGTCATGACCTACTTGTACTTGATGTCATTACCTACTTGTACTTGCTGTCATGACCTACTTGTACTTGCTGTCATGACCTACTTGTACTTGATGCCATAACCTACTTGTACTTGCTGTCATGACCTACTTGTACTTGCTGTCATGACCTACTTGTACTCGATGTCACAAATCTACTTGTACTCGATGTCACAAATCTACTTGTACTCGATGTCACAAATATATTTGTACTCGATGTCACAAATCTACTTGTACTCGATGTCACAAATCTATTTGTACTCGATGTCACAAATCTACTTGTACTCGATGTCCAAAATCTACTTGTACTCGATGTCCAAAATCTACTTGTACTCGATGTCACAAATCTACTTGTACTCGATGTCCCAAATCTACTTGTACTCGATGTCACAAATCTACTTGTACTCGATGTCACAAACCTACTTGTACTCGATGTCACAAACCTACTTGTACTTGATGTCACAAACCTACTTGTACTCGATGTCACAAACCTACTTGTACTTGATGTCATCCTCGATGTTACTTGATTCCACGTCACCGTCCTCGTCCAGCTCATCATCATCAGATCGGAGTGAGGATGATTTTTTACCCTTGCCCAGCGTCACCGTCCTGGCGTCGTCGTCGTCATCATCATCATCATAGCCGTGGTCGGAATACCTGTCCGCCGGGAGGTCGAACTCCGTCCTCTTTTGTGGGAACGCCTGCCGGCGATCAGGAGCTTCGCCTTCAGGGGTGGCCCTGCTGTTAGCGTCGTAGTAGGTTCCGATGTCTCGTGTGTTGACGCTGGGTCTGACATCATGTTGATCGTCTGAATAAACGGAAGTAGCTTTGGGCCGGCGCGATTTAGGGTTCATGGTAATTGTTTCGCGGTAAGCTCCTGAGACTGAAAAAAAAATTGGTTTGTTGAAATTTAAATAGAAACATGATGGAATGGGCCGTGTGCAAACCGGATACATAAGTTACCACGCGACAGTCTCGCCTGGGCAGACACGTGCGCAATAATAACGTAACTGATAAGACTTTTGCAGGTGGACATGAGTAGATAAATGACGCTGACACAAACTTAGTTACCTATGTAGAGCAAATAAAAAATGGACATCTCTTTCTTATCTCTCTATCCCAGTGGTTCTCAACCTTCCTCATGCCGCGACCCTTTAACACAGTGCATAGTGTTGTGCGACCCCTAACCACAAAATTATTATCGTTTCTGCTTCATATCCTTAGAGCATATATGTTTTCCGATGGTCTTAGGCGACCCCGCTAAAAGGGTCGTTCGACCCCAAAAATGGGGTCGCGACCCACAGATTGAGAACCCCTGCTTTGTCCTAATATTTGATTAAAAATTGTGTAAGTTCTCTTTGTTTCGGTTCAGTGAGTTTGCGCAGCCCTTCACGGTGAAAACAAGCCCGGATATAAGCGAAACTATGTTACATAGATCACCTTCACTCTGGGGGCTGAGGATGTAGATTAAGATGTTGCACCAAATGTGTAACAAGTCCGTACCGAGTTTGTTACATGTCTGAACCGAGTTTGCTACGAGTCTGAACCAAGATTGTTACAAGTCTGAACCAAGTTTGTTACAAGTCTCAACCAAGTTTGTTACAAGTCTCAACCAAGTTTGTTACAAGTCTCAACTAAGTTTGTTACAAGTCTGAACCAAGTTTGTTACAAGTCTGAACCAAGTTTGTTACAAGTCTGAACCAAATTTGTTACACAAGTCTGCACCATGTTTGTTTCAACCAATCATAAAGTTCACTCCAAATATGTAACTTTCCGTCTTATATCTCAGGCTTATCAAATGATACCATTACCAGAACGCATTTATTCTTTGTCTTAACTTAAAGCGACATAACATAAACAATAATTGTGAAAATAGTCGACAGTTTAACCCTTAAACTACCAGTTATTTACTTGATGAACGTGAACACCTTAAAACAAACTCAACGAATGTTACGTACCTGCACAGAACAAGTGCACTTTCCTGGATGTCGGATGTAAGCAGCCTCTCTCTCACCCGACTGCAGACGTCCCGAATGCGTTGCTCAAGATCACGTATCAATAATGTTCGACACGGAGATGCACGGGGAAATCGATGCGGAAATCGATCTGATTGATTGGACAAATTTCTTGACAACTTTCGGTACTTAACTGCGGAGCTCAAAATACGATGTTGTAAGGAGCACGGGATATAATGTAAAGAACGCAGGATATAATGTAAGGAACTATGGATAGGAATAAGGAACTCGGGATATAATGTAAGGAACTCAGGGTATGATGTAAGGAGCTCGGGATATGATGTAGGGAACTCTGGATAGTAATATGGAACTCGGGATATGATATAAGGAACTTGGGATATGATGTAAGAAACACGGGATATGATGTACGGAACTCGGGATATAATGTCAGTAACTCGGGATATGATGTAAGGAACACGGGATGTGATGTAAGGAGCTCGGGATATAATGTCAGTAACTCGGTATATCATGTAAGGAACACGGGATGTGATGTAAAGACCTCGGGATATGATGTAAGGAACTCGTGATGTGATGGAAGGAACTCGGGATACGATGGAACGAACTAGGGATACGATGTATCAAATGTTGCTGCGGCTCGCCAATCAACTTATTCGTTGTTCATTCATGTGACAAGGAAATTGATTTTAAAAGAAGATAAGTGAGGGGAAAGGTCAAATGACGTCATATCAGTTTAGTTTTATTCCTTTATTATTTGGCGTTTTATTGTGTGCATCAACATTTCTATACAACATTTCTATACAACATTTCTATACACAATTTATATTCAACATTTTTATACATGTCTATACAACATTTCTATACAACATTTCTACACAACGTTTCTATACAACATTTGGTGGTCGTTTATTTTAATATTTCAATATGAGGTGTAATGACATGCGACCTGCGAACGGTTTAAGCGCTACCAAAGTGGCACGCGATGTCTTCTGGGTCGGCCACTCCTGTCCCACAGCTCCCAAATATCCCATTCATGCTTTGAGATCGATGCCACCTGATCGATTAATCAAACAGTTTGGCTCCTCTAATCATTCACGTCTTGCCGACACGCCCGAGAAAACGGTTATGAAGTGAACATTTTAACCTTTTGACCTGCGCGTATCTCTGAATGAAGCTGTATGTTTCACCCCCCCCCCCCCCCACGATTCACACAACATGGCGTCACGCCTACATAAGTCTAGGAATGTCTATGAGATCAACATAAGCAATGAACGAGAGCAGGCAGTCAATCTAAACCGAACGCGTGGCACGATTTATAAAGAATCGGTGTTAGCTTTTTAAATACTAACCCGTTATTTTAAACAAAATAATTTTTTTTCAATTTATCTTTGCTCTACAATTTCTCGTGGTTTTTTTTTTGGTTTTTTTTGTTTTGTTCGGTTGTTGTTTTTCACAAATTTTTTTTTTAAATTTTTTTGCTTCATTTTAAACAGTTTTTCATTTTATAAATCGGGTAAATGTGAATTGATATCACCGCGTTCTTTTACCATGGCCGCCATCTTGGTTGCCGCGACCCGCGAACTTATATGTCCTAAATTATCCCTAAACCTAACCTGAACCCTAAATCTATCCCTAAACCTAACCTGAACCCTAAACTTATCCCTAACCTGGGTTTTGACCCTATCGGAGCCAGGGACAAAACACGCAAATGACGTCATGGTGATATCGCTTCGCATTAGCCTATAAATCTTAATTAGTATTATCTTCTCTTGTATATATTACGCTTCCGGTGTGACTCGTGGACTGCTTCCTAATGGACTGCTTCTTAATCAGCGAATTTGGTACTAAGAGTATATCACAAATAATTCTAAATGTTTGAAAGAAAGTTTCGTTCCATAATGAGTTCAATAGCGCGCAAAATATAATTCCCGATAACTACGCTAAATGATATTTTAAAATATATCTATAACGCAACTGCGTTTGGCGCGTAATATTTTCTTTTCGGAAAATGAAATCGTCTCAATTTAAGTATGGTGTCAACAAAATATTCGGTTTAAAAGTGGTTGGGGCATCAAAATATTTAATATAGTATATAGTTCATGGGCGTGAAATAAAAAGTTTGCAGTGACGTATGATGTGGGCACGGGGTGTAGCAAAAATTGGAATTCTTAAATAAGCGTTACTTGAGTTCATGTTTTGTCAACTTTAGTAGATGGGAAGTTCACGCATTGCTGTCGCCAATGTTTGGTGGGCTATATCTAGCTATTATTATTTTGGTTGGAAGTGACTGTACCTCGGTTATTTAATTAATTTTTTTTAATGGAGCTGAAAGCTTTGAGACCGCCCTAAAAATCTGGAGTGTTGTCATGTGATAGATTTGTTTATTAAGTCAACTAAACACAGAACTCCCGAGAGCCTCGTTGTGGGATGAGGCACCGCCAAGTACACGACATAATATTGACTGCGGTGCATTCAACAGAAACCGTCACCCGGCAACCAATGTCACAATATGGCGGACGCTGAATAAAAATTCCACCAGACTCCAACCTGACCTTCTTCACTCCCAGTGACACCCATTGACACACCATGACACGCGTGTCTTGATGGTTAAGGGCGGTATCATAATAATAATAATTGTTATTAAATTAACAGTGCTCGCTCAGACATGAACAAAGTAGGTTGGTTCACGGTGCACAGCTGGAATTAGAATTTGTATCGAAGTTAAAATGAGAATAAATATTGCTTTCATTTAAATTTAACAAGAATATGAATACATCACTATCAAATGAATAGGTCTCATGTTCTCAGATTTTTAGCATATCCTTGATAAAGTTTAAGCCAAGATTAATCTGCTACTTGACTTATTTGTAAAGATGCACTCCCTGAATTAAATTGTCACGATTAAAATTTGGTGACTAGTGACAGCATCGCGTATGTCATGCATAAAAGTAAAAATCAATGAAATGGGAAGTATTGATTCAATTAATGAAAATGGCATTTGAAGGGAGAAGTAACTTGTAAAAAAAAAAATTCGAAAGTCACACACGAGTTGCTCAACCTTTTAAAATAATTATAAACGTGAAATTAAAAAAAAAAAATTCATTAAAAAATTTAAATTGTCATGTAGGAAAAACACCGCTGAATGTTGAAATTAAAGGAGAATTTTAAAATATAAATATGAGCAACTGGCGCGAAACAAACTGTATTACAACTTCAGAGAATGAATCTATTATTTAAATAAGAACTTAAAAATATTAAGTTTAAATTGTGCCTATTTATTTATTTTTAACCCTTTATTTCATTTATCTTATATTAATTAATTTTTTATTTTTTTTTTTACAAATAAAATAAAAATATTTAGAAGTGGCGGAAAGTGTTGGGACAACTTTTAAAACAATTAAATATGTGGTTGCCTCCCCTAGATCATCTGCAGAATTGTTTCAACTCGGAAGTTATCTCACTAAGCTCAACATAGTGGGAGCATGACTGATAATCTTAATAATCCTGTTTTTGTGGGACTTTATGCGATGCTGAGTGATGCGACTGTCTGGGATTTTGAGTGATGCGACTGTCTGGGATTTTGAGTGATGCGACTGTCTGGGATTTTGCGTGATGCGACTGTCTGGGATTTTGAGTGATGCGACTGTCTGGGATTTTGAGTGATGCGACTGTCTGGGATTTTGAGTGATGCGACTGTCTGGGATTTTGAGTGATGCGACTGTCTGGGATTTTGAGTGATGCGACTGTCTGGGATTTTGAGTGATGCGACTGTCTGGGATTTTGAGTGATGCGACTGTCTGGGATTTTGAGTGATGCGACTGTCTGGGATTTTGAGTGATGCGACTGTCTGGGATTTTGAGTGATGCGACTGTCTGGGATTTTGAGTGATGCGACTGTCTGGGATTTTGAGTGATGCGACTGTCTGGGATTTTGAGTGATGCGACTGTCTGGGATTTTGAGTGATGCGACTGTCTGGGATTTTGAGTGATGCGACTGTCTGGGATTTTGAGTGATGCGACTGTCTGGGATTTTGAGTGATGCGACTGTCTGGGATTTTGAGTGATGCGACTGTCTGGGATTTTGAGTGATGCGACTGTCTGGGATTTTGAGTGATGCGACTGTCTGGGATTTTGAGTGATGCGACTGTCTGGGATTTTGAGTGATGCGACTGTCTGGGATTTTGAGTGATGCGACTGTCTGGGATTTTGAGTGATGCGACTGTCTGGGATTTTGAGTGATGCGACTGTCTGGGATTTTGAGTGATGCGACTGTCTGGGATTTTGAGTGATGCGACTGTCTGGGATTTTGAGTGATGCGACTGTCTGGGATTTTGAGTGATGCGACTGTCTGGGATTTTGAGTGATGCGACTGTCTGGGATTTTGAGTGATGCGACTGTCTGGGATTTTGAGTGATGCGACTGTCTGGGATTTTGAGTGATGCGACTGTCTGGGATTTTGAGTGATGCGACTGTCTGGGATTTTGAGTGATGCGACTGTCTGGGATTTTGAGTGATGCGACTGTCTGGGATTTTGAGTGATGCGACTGTCTGGGATTTTGAGTGATGCGACTGTCTGGGATTTTGAGTGATGCGACTGTCTGGGATTTTGAGTGATGCGACTGTCTGGGATTTTGAGTGATGCGACTGTCTGGGATTTTGAGTGATGCGACTGTCTGGGATTTTGAGTGATGCGACTGTCTGGGATTTTGAGTGATGCGACTGTCTGGGATTTTGAGTGATGCGACTGTCTGGGATTTTGAGTGATGCGACTGTCTGGGATTTTGAGTGATGCGACTGTCTGGGATTTTGAGTGATGCGACTGTCTGGGATTTTGAGTGATGCGACTGTCTGGGATTTTGAGTGATGCGACTGTCTGGGATTTTGAGTGATGCGACTGTCTGGGATTTTGAGTGATGCGACTGTCTGGGATTTTGAGTGATGCGACTGTCTGGGATTTTGAGTGATGCGACTGTCTGGGATTTTGAGTGATGCGACTGTCTGGGATTTTGAGTGATGCGACTGTCTGGGATTTTGAGTGATGCGACTGTCTGGGATTTTGAGTGATGCGACTGTCTGGGATTTTGAGTGATGCGACTGTCTGGGATTTTGAGTGATGCGACTGTCTGGGATTTTGAGTGATGCGACTGTCTGGGATTTTGAGTGATGCGACTGTCTGGGATTTTGAGTGATGCGACTGTCTGGATTTTGAGTGATGCGACTGTCTGGGATTTTGAGTGATGCGACTGTCTGGGATTTTGAGTGATGCGACTGTCTGGGATTTTGAGTGATGCGACTGTCTGGGATTTTGAGTGATGCGACTGTCTGGGATTTTGAGTGATGCGACTGTCTGGGATTTTGAGTGATGCGACTGTCTGGATTTTGAGTGATGCGACTGTCTGGGATTTTGAGTGATGCGACTGTCTGGGATTTTGAGTGATGCGACTGTCTGGGATTTTGAGTGATGCGACTGTCTGGGATTTTGAGTGATGCGACTGTCTGGGATTTTGAGTGATGCGACTGTCTGGGATTTTGAGTGATGCGACTGTCTGGGATTTTGAGTGATGCGACTGTCTGGGATTTTGAGTGATGGCGTGGGATTTTGAGTGATGCGACTGTCTGGGATTTTGAGTGATGCGACTGTCTGGGATTTTGAGTGATGCGACTGTCTGGGATTTTGAGTGATGCGACTGTCTGGATTTTGAGTGATGCTACTGTCTGACTGTCTGGGATTTTGAGTGATGCTACTGTCTGGGATTTTGAGTGATGCGACTGTCTGGGATTTTGAGTGATGCGACTGTCTGGGATTTTGAGTGATGCGACTGTCTGGGATTTTGAGTGATGCGACTGTCTGGGATTTTGAGTGATGCGACACAGTGGAGGCCAGAATGAGTTTCGGAATATAGCTTGATGACATGATGCAATGACAGATGTGTGTGTGTGGGTGGGTGGGGTAGGTGTGGTTTGTTGGGTTGACTGGTAGTCAAATTTGGGGAGTTAAAGATGGTCGTTTTCGTACAATGGAAATTGAATATTTGGTTGGGGTGCTTAGGCTTAAAAATTAACGCATACATCTCAAGACTGCATATCATGGAGTCTTTCTATATAAATGTGTAGTAGCTGTCACATCTATAATTACTATCATATATCTATATAATATCTATAGTTGCTTTCTTTGTCTGTGATGTTTTTTTGGCGTGCATGTAACCGTGTACTGAGAGTGTGTACATATAACTGCGTACTGTGAGTGTGTATGTATCACTGTGTACTGGGCGTGTGTATATAACTGCGTACTAGGAGTGTGTACGTATAACTGCGTACTGGGAGTGTGTATGTATCACTGTGTTATGGGAGTGTGTAGTGTGTACATATAACTGCGTACTGGGAGTGTGTATGTATAAGTATAGTATCACTGTGTACTGGGAGTGTGTATGCATATCTGTGTACTGGCAGTGTGTACTTACAACTGTGAACTGGAGTGTATTTACATACTGTAGTATGTGTGTAAAACTGTGCACTGGTAGTATGCATGTAAAACTGTGTACTGGGAGTGTGTACATACAACTATGTACTGGGAGTGTGTACATACAACTATGTACTGGGAGTGTGTACATACAACTATGTACTGGGAGTGTGTACATACAACTATGTACTGGGAGTGTGTACGTACAACTGTGTACTGTGAGCGTGTGTATAAATTGTAATGCCAAACTTAATTTTAATCTTTAAACTTTAATTCCTTTTTTTTTTAACAAAAAATTTTGTTGTTTGAGTGACATTACACTAAACATCAAAAGCTGCCCAGATGTCATGCCTACTTAGATGTCGTGTGCGAGGCGCAGCTTAGGGTCAAGGGTGGGTGGGCCTTGTGCCAACTGTGCTTATGTAGAATACAGCGCCGATCGGGATGACGAAACTGCAGTCAAGCTCGTGAATAACTTCCCTTAAAGTGATATCCCTTGGTCGGTTCATTCAGGATTTATGATAAACACACGGCGCCATTGGCCATCGGCCATTGGTTCAATTGTTTTGGGGGGCGTGACTTAGTGAAAGATTTATTTAACTCATTGAGGGTGAGGAGAATAAGACGTCAGACTTCAAAATGTTCAGGATATTTTTGTTAGAAATGCAAAGCAGTTATTTAGATTATAATTCATGAAATTCATTGAAGTTAATTTTGTGCTCGTTAAAAAAAAAAAAAAAGAAATGAACGGTTTCCGTCGCCCTTAGAAAAAGATTAATTTCGACTGTCTTGTTTTATAGATGGTAAGAGACAATCAAGAGTAGCGCACCCCCCCCACCACACACCTTTTTAAAAAAATACCCTCCCCATTTACATTTTAAACTATATAGTTCTATTCAATGTCTGTCATACAATTTAGTTTAAAATTTACTACCGTATTTAAAAATAATTATTTGCGTAAAATAAAACTTACATTTGTGCACCAAATTGTATTTTACAGAGTAACGAATGTATTTAATATACTAGGTGCTCAAGCCTTGTTTCTCCGTGATTTTTTTTTTATGTTAAACTATATGTTACTATTAAAGCGTGTTTTGCATAATTCAATAAAGCGTTGCCAGGGAAAATCAGTGAACATAAAGAGATGAAATTTTTTTTTTTTTTGTTAGTAGAATACAGCGTATTAATTTCATTTATTTTGAGAGAATCGCATGTTTTAAAAGGTCGAGAACCACCGCTATCTGTACCACTCTACAAGACTAAAATGAGAACCACTGCAATCTGCACCACTCTACAAGACTGAAATGAGAACCACTGCTATTTGTACCACTCTACAAGACTGAAATGAGAACCACTTCTATCTGTACCACTCTACAAGACTGAAATGAGAACCACTGCTATCTGCGCCACTCTACAAGACTGAGTTTTAGTTTTCAAACTGATCGTGTGATGCCGATAAAGTGTGCCGCCATGTTTGATGCTTACTAAGGCCATCACTTCACCTTACTTCTTGTTTTGAAGGTTGCATCAACACAAACGTTACTCGTGTGTGATATAATCAAAAAATCAGGGACAATTGACATTTAAAAACCCTACTGCCCCCCCCCCCCAAACGCAAAAAAATAAAATAATCGTCTCTTATGTCACAAAATACAAATCTGCCATGTCCTAGTTATGACACTTATTTGTTGTTGTTTTTGTTGTGGGGGAGGGGGCAGTGGCGTAGTGAGGGGGGCAAGGGGGGCATCATGCCCCGGGCGCTACTCACAAAGGGGCGCTAAATGGTATATTTTACTATAATATTGTATGGTTTTCGAATAGGGGGGCGCTAAAAAGGTATTGGGGGGCGCTAAAAAGGTATTGTGCCCCGGGCGCGAGTTAAGCTCGCTACGCCACTGGGAGGGGGTAAGGTTATACAGTCGACAAGTGTTTAAGGTAGTATGGGATGTGTGCTCACGTGTGTGTAATGAAAATCTATAGACGTGTTTCATTAGTTTCAAGGTAATAGTTTGGCATGCGTGAAAGGGAAATAAGTTGAAATGTGTTTTGTGATAATATTATTGCGTGTGTAGGTACAGTACGTTGACACATCAATAGGGCAGCAGTGTGTTGACACATGTTCTAAGGCAGGGGGTCTCCAAACTACGGCCCTCGGGCCGGATCCGGCCCGCGAGGCCAGTTCAACCGGCCCGCCGACGGTACTTGAAATTTCGTTCTGGCTTGAAATTATTGTACGTAATCATTATCCGGCCCACGCTCGTCATTTTTTTTTTTTTTTTGTTGTTGTTGTTGTTATCCGGCCCGCCGTGAAAAAAGTTTGGAGACCCCTGTTCTAAGGCAGTATATTGATATATGCAGTAGGGCAGTATTTTGACTTGTGTGTAAGTACGTTGGCATGCAAGCAATGGTTAGTCTACGTGTGTTGTGTCTGTAAGACTGTGTAAGTCATCGGCGCCAGCAGCACGTGGTCCACAAAATTGACACGCTGCCAACTGATAAATTGTAAACAGCAGAAGCCAAACGTCCCCAGTGAACTTGACCTGACCTGCACCGCAGTAATTTAGGGGACGTTCTCCAGCCACACAATGTCACCACCGTCAGCTACCACCGCGCAGCCCTCGCTGCCGACCACCACCACCACTTTCCCCATCACTAACCTTCGCCAGTTCGACCAATAACATTCCCCGTAACACCGTTCGGTAAGGTGATGCAATCATGTTTGGATATGGAAGTCGTAAATTACAACCCGATCGAACAGCCCCCACACCCCAACCCAATCCAACCCTGAAGGTGACACCACAATTTAATTTACTTATTTGCGCCACCACGTCCACGTATCACAGATGGAATGTCAGTCTGAGTTTACACAACACGGAACGCGGTGTTTCCCTACAATATCTATCTCTATACAACACACTTGACACGGGCGTGTCCTTGTACTACTTGAGCGATTGTACACTAGCACGCACTTACCACTCAGCTGTTAGAGGAGACACTGGGTGGCCACACAGCTGTTACAAAAGGCACTACATACACAGCTTTTACTCAATAAGAACTAGGTACCCACATACCTGTTGCCCCTAGGTACTAGGTGACCACACACCTGATACCTAGGCACCAACCACATAGCTGTTATCCTTGCTGAAACCCCGCAGCTGTTACCCTAGCACCAACCACACAGCTGGTACCCACGCACCAACCACACAGCTGTTACATTAGGTTCTAACCACACAGCTGTTACCGGTTGTTTTACAAGTCTGGTGTGGGTGTGTCTTTAATATTATTCTAGATTTAGATGCTGTTAACAAACATGTTATTCCCTTTTCTATGGTAGTGTAAAATTTTCAAATACTACCAGGAACGAAGCATACATAAATTACTATTCGTAAAGCCCTCATCCCTCGTAAATATTTAATATTTTTTATTTCACTTTAAAAGTTGTATCATTTTCTCCTAGCTTCATGAACAGCAGCTTGAGCATTAGAATTTGGCCTTGAAATATTAAATGAAGACCACGTGACAACGCTGCGCATATATTAGGATTATTAATGAATCTAGGTCATTGTATTACTACGCGTCCGGGGGCATATATTTGTATCACTACGCCGCCATAGCGTAGGTGGAGGGAGGCGTCTGGGTCGCTCATCCGGGCCCTTTGCCAGGTTTGTAGCCTGAAGGACGGAGCGAATCAAGGGAGAACGGGGCTAACTGGAGGGCGAAGTGGGGGTAGAGGTACGGTGTGTAGGGGTTCAGGTATGGCTTAAGGGGGAGGGGAGAGAGTTGTGTGGTGGGTAGGCCCAGGCCTGTGGGGGTAAAATACATCAGCTGACGGCAATAGACACATCACGTGGTGTGTGGCGAGATTGGAGGGTGGGGTGTGTGTGGGGCGAGGTTGTAAAGGGGGTGGGGGTCCGCATGTCGATAGTTGTGTTGGCATGACTCGAAATTCCAGCAGACTTGAGTGCAGATAACAAGCGCTCAAACGTGTTTGCCTTTATAAACACGGCTCGCAGACTTTGTTATTAAACGCTATTAAAAAGATTGATAACGTACTAAACTGGCGTTTAAGTTTTAGCAGAGTTTGTTTAGTAAATTTAGTAAACTATTGTGTTTAAACCCAAACGTGAACCAGAGGGATCAGGGATCTTCAACTTCAGGGTTGCTGTGTATTATGTTATACTTATGATAGATCATACATACATCATGTGCATTACATATTATTGTATACATTATGCCCATAACTGTTCATATACGTACATCTGTACACATGCATACATCATGTTTATAATCATAAATCTTGTAAATATCATACACTCGTCATGTTCATATCATACTCACGTAGCATTCACACATCCTGTACACATCTGACAAGTACACGCAATAATATTTAGTCTTTTCTATATAAATTATCAATAAACAGTATCGCGATAATAGTTGATGATTATTGTCATCAGTATTAATAATCAGTTTACATATATATTATTTTTTATGAGATGCAGATATAATTGATAATTATAATTATGTAATGGTCATACTATTTTAAGATTACAATTTTATATATTTATCGTTGCGACGATTACGCTCGACCCTCTAAAAGTATATGAGAACTACACATACACTACTTGTACTTTGAACACGCGAATTCACCTGCTCGAATATGTGTCGTGGGTCATCATGACACACTGATGATGTTTGCTTGAGGTTTCTGGCTCGTTAGATTGTGTATGAAACATGTTCAATCATAATCCGACCACACCAATCCACCTCAAACCCCTCCCCCCCCCCTTTTTCCCTCCTTTTTCCTCACAACCACCTATTTCCCGAAACCCTAAGTCCACATTACTTCCTTGTTCACTTGCACGCTACAACCAAAAGTTAGATCACCAGGCTAAGATTTTATATATATATATTTTTTTTTTTTTTTTTTCAATTGTAGAGCAAATAATTTTGTTGTGACATTCACTGATAAGAAGATTTTCAAGGTCACCGGTGTCAACACGGTCAATGTAGGACAACCAACGAACGAACCCAGTCAACGTCGCCTGGTTGTGTGTGGTCGTGTCGGTTAAAATCATAGAGGTGATACTTTATCGTTGAGGGGGTGTTTCAGCTCCCCTTTTTGCACGGATATCATAATAAAAGCGATAACATTCCCACGTGAAAGCGCATCACGGGACACTGACGCCGTGCTGAGAGAGGCCGGGATCATGGCGGAGGCATAAGGAGCTATTTTTAGAAGTCCGCGTGAACAGCGCCAGGCCAATCAGCTGACGTGTGTCGTCACCACACAAAAACGTAAACACGAGACACAAGGAGACCAGTGCGTACCGAACGTTTTCTCATAATCTGAACGACGATAATGTATGTTTACATTCCGTGGCACTGCGGGGGGCGTGTCACTGGCCCTTTGGTAGAGGGATGGGACGCAGCAGTAGCACTATGCAGAAGGTCGGGGGGGGGGGGGTGAAGCCATGGCACTATTTACGGTCGAGGGGTGGGTGTCATGGCTATGGCGCTAAGGGTAAGGGGGCGTGACAATGGCTCTATGGTAGAGGGGTGGGTGCCTTACAGTGGCTCTAGTGTACAGGGGGAGGGGGGCATGGCAGTGGCACTACGGTAGAGGGGTAGAGATAATGAAAACTGTGGTAGAGGAGTTGTGGGGGGGCATGGTCAGTAGGACTATATTAGAGAGGAGATTGACATGATATAAAAGGGGGCGTGGCACTGTGGTAGTGGTACAACGGGGGGGGGGGGGAGGTCTCCTAATTATAAAGTAATCCGAACAAGGAGTCCTTAAACTTTTTAAACAGGGCTCAAATAAATATGCTACGCCACCTTTCTTTCAGGATGTACGCAACATCGATATGAACAAGTGTAGATGTTTCATGATGTACGCAACGTCGGTTTAAACAAGTGTGGATGTTTCATGATGTACACAACGTCGGTTTAAACAAGTGTGGATGTTTCAGGGTGTACACAGCGTCTATATGACGAAGTGTGGATATTACACAGCATCAATAGGATTACGTGGATGACCTAACTCTCATTAGCACACGATGTGGAAGACATAACTCTCATTAGCCCACGGTGTGGATGGCCTAATTCTCATTAGCACACGATGTGGAAGAGATAACTCTCATTAGCAAACGGCGTGGAAGACATAACTCTCATTAGCACACGGTGTGGAAGACATAACTCTCATTAGC
Source organism: Omphiscola glabra (assembly GCA_964017045.1). Taxonomy (NCBI): domain Eukaryota; kingdom Metazoa; phylum Mollusca; class Gastropoda; family Lymnaeidae; genus Omphiscola; species Omphiscola glabra. The sequence continues at coordinate 24,669,961 of OZ024801.1, read as the reverse complement.
ACACGGTGTGGATGACCTGATTCTCATTAGCACACGATGTGGAAGACATAACTCTCATTAGCATACGATGTGGAAGACATAACTCTCATTAGCACACGGTGTGGAAGAAATAACTCTCATTAGCACACGGTGTGGATGACCTGATTCTCATTAGCACACGATGTGGAAGACATAACTCTCATTAGCACACGATGTGGAAGACATAACTCTCATTAGCATACGATGTGGAAGACATAACTCTCATAAGCACACGGTGTGGAAGACATAACTCTCATTAGCACACGATGTGGAAGACATAAATCTCATTAGCACACGGTGTGGAAGACATAACTCTCATTAGCACACGATGTGGAAGACATAACTCTCATTAGCACACGGTGTGGAAGACATAACTCTCATTAGCAAACGGTGTGGAAGAAATAACTCTCATTAGCACACGGTGTGGATCACCTGATTCTCATTAGCACACGATGTGGAAGACATAACTCTCATTAGCACACGGTGTGGAAGACATAACTCTCATTAGCACACGATGTGGAAGACATAACTCTCATTAGCACACGGTGTGGAAGACATAACTCTCATTAGCACACGGTGTGGATGACCTGATTCTCATTAGCACACGATGTGGAAGACATAACTCTCATTAGCACACGGTGTGGAAGACATAACTCTCATTAGCATACGATGTGGAAGACATAACTCTCATTAGCACACGGTGTGGAAGACATAAATCTCATTAGCACACGGTGTGGAAGACATAACTCTCATTAGCACACGATGTGGAAGACATAACTCTCATTAGCACACGGTGTGGAAGACATAACTCTCATTAGCACACGGTGTGGAAGAAATAACTCTCATTAGCACACGGTGTGGAAGACATAACTCTCATTAGCACACGATGTGGAAGACATAACTCTCATTAGCACACGATGTGGAAGACATAACTCTCATTAGCATACGATGTGGAAGACATAACTCTCATTAGCACACGGTGTGGATCACCTGATTCTCATTAGCACACGATGTGGAAGACATAACTCTCATTAGCACACGGTGTGGAAGACATAACTCTCATTAGCACACGATGTGGAAGACATAACTCTCATTAGCACACGGTGTGGAAGACATAACTCTCATTAGCACACGGTGTGGATGACTTGATTCTCATTAGCACACGATGTGGAAGACATAACTCTCATTAGCACACGGTGTGGAAGACATAACTCTCATTAGCATACGATGTGGAAGACATAACTCTCATTAGCACACGGTGTGGAAGACATAACTCTCATTAGCACACGGTGTGGAAGACATAACTCTCATTAGCACACGATGTGGAAGACATAACTCTCATTAGCACACGGTGTGGAAGACATAACTCTCATTAGCACATGGTGTGGAAGACATAACTCTCATTAGCACACGGTGTGGAAGTCATAACTCTCATTTGCACACGGTGTGGAAGACATAACTCTCATTAGCATACGATGTGGAAGACATAACTCTCATTAGCACACGGTGTGGAAGACATAACTCTCATTAGCACACGGTGTGGATGACCTGATTCTCATTAGCACACGATGTGGAAGACATAACTCTCATTAGCACACGGTGTGGAAGACATAACTCTCATTAGCATACGATGTGGAAGACATAACTCTCATTAGCACACGGTGTGGAAGACATAACTCTCATTAGCACACGGTGTGGAAGACATAACTCTCATTAGCACACGATGTGGAAGACATAACTCTCATTAGCACACGGTGTGGATCACCTGATTCTCATTAGCACACGGTGTGGAAGACATAACTCTCATTAGCACACGGTGTGGAAGACATAACTCTCATTAGCATACGATGTGGAAGACATAACTCTCATTAGCACACGATGTGGAAGACATAACTCTCATTAGCACACGGTGTGGATGACCTGATTCTCATTAGCACACGATGTGGAAGACATAACTCTCATTAGCACACGATGTGGAAACATAACTCTCATTAGCATACGATGTGGAAGACATAACTCTCATTAGCACACGATGTGGAAGACATAACTCTCATTAGCACACGATGTGGAAGACATAACTCTCATTAGCACACGGTGTGGAAGACATAACTCTCATTAGCACACGGTGTGGAAGACATAACTCTCATTAGCACACGATGTGGAAGACATAACTCTCATTAGCACACGGTGTGGAAGACATAACTCTCATTAGCACACGGTGTGGAAGACATAACTCTCATTAGCACACGGTGCGGAAGACATAACTCTCATTAGCACAAGGTGTGGAAGACATGACTCTCATTAGCACACGGTGTGGATGACCTGACTCTCATTAGCACAGTGTCTTCTCTGTGACGCATGGTTGACGTCATTAGTAAATTTACGGACGTCCGCAAACATTTGACGTGAACATTAAAATTCTATGCAAGTCCGTCAGTGCTTCGGAACAGTGGCGTAGTGAGGGGGGGCAAGGGGGGTATCATGCCCCGGGCGCTACTCACAAAGGGGCGCCAAATGGTATATTTTACTATAATATTGTATGGTTTTCGAATAGGGGGGCGCTAAAAAGGTATTGGGGGGCGCTAAAAAGTTATTGTGCCCCGGGCGCGAGGTAAGCTCGCTACGCCACTGCTTCGGAATCTACATAACCCGTGAGACATTGAAAAATAAAATCTTTTGAAGCAAGACAGGGCGGGAAATCTCAGAGTGTGGTTTGCCCCCCCACCCCCACCCCACCCCCTTGAATGGTTGAAATTCCGAAATCGGCCAAAATAGCGTGACGATAATTCTAGCTGGGCTATATGATAAAGAATAAAGGGGTCATCCCTACAGTACGTACGTAAACACTGAGAGTGGGAGTAGTCCAGTATGGAGATTTTGCGCTCGAGTGCGTATGGTCTGGGGTGGGGGGGGGTGGCAGAGAGTACGTACGTTTATTAAACTATTCTACAATATTAATCCTGAAACTCTGGGGTCTTTTAGTCCCTGGGGTCTTTTAGTCCATGAGGTCTTTTGGTCCCTGGGGGTCTTTTGGTCCATGGGGTCTTTTGGTCCCGGGGGTCTTTTGGTCCCTGGGGTCTTTTGGTCCCTGGGGTCTTTTAGTCCCTGGAGTCTTTTAGTCCCTGTGGTCTTTTGGTCCCTGGGGTCTTTTGGTCCCTGGGGTCTTTTAGTCCCTGGGGTGGGAAATGTATTTACCTTTAAAAAATGGGTTGTGTGTTAAATAGAGCACCTTTTAAAACAACTATTGTTTGTCATCTATTGCAATGCAAATCTCTCTGTCTCTCTTCCTTTCTCTCGTTCTCTCTCTTTCTCTATCTCTATATTTCTCCCCACCCACCCCCCCCCCTCTCTCTCTCTCTCTCTCTCACTTTGTCTCTTTATATATATATATCTATATCTCGCTCTGTCATTGTGAGATGTAACCAACAACTCATTTTTGCTTCACACGACGTGTCGTGACACATTAATGTGTTGATAGCGGAGCGTAGATGCGTCGTGACACATTAATGTGTCGGCTGCAGAGCAGCGCGGTGGGCGTGTGGGGTGTCTCGTGGGAGACCCCATAATCCGTGAGTTTCTCAGTTCGTGCATTATTTTTAAGGCTGCAACCAAAAAAGGGGTAGGCAATCCTGTATTTGTCAAACATGTGTGTTCTTATGATTTTAATCATTAAAAAAAAAGCGATATATTATAGGTAATCATCACATATGATATGTTGTCCCACCATACATTAAAAGAAACCATTGAGGTATGTGTCCATAGGACATATGTCTTACACGTGAACGTATTCTAACAAAGTGGTTCCTTCTCAGGGGCCGCCGCTGCCGCTCCATGAACCCATAGTCATCATTAACATGTAAGAAATAGGGTGGGCCTAAGAGCCCCCCCCCCACCCCCAATGGAAATTCATTCTCAAAACGGCCCCGCCAGTCATAAAAGGTAGGGAACCACTGCTCCAAACTATTGTGAGGCGAAAATTGTGAAAGTATAGAGTCTATATATAGACTATAGAAATGACAAGCAAAAAAAAAAAAAAAAAAAAATCTGTGTCACCAAGGTCACCATGTGTGAGCAGTTTGGGAATCTCTGTCCCGCAAAGTTGAACCTCGGGGCTTAAACAAATCAACAAATCAATAAATCAACAAATCACCAAAATCAACAAATCAACAAATCAAACAAATCAACAAATCAACCCATGTACCGTGTCAATGGACAGGCCGATCAATCATTGATGAAAAGGGGGGAGGCAGTGCAAAGAGTCCAAAGGTCGACTCTTGTTTTATGACAAGCTTTCATTCATCAGTGCCGCACAGCTGGGGAAATAGTTCATTGAGCGGAGCAGTAGAATCATTGAGGGGTATTCCATCTCGTTATCATCTGGTATTTGGTGGTATTCGATCTCATAATCACCTGGTATTTGGTGGTATTCCATCGCTATAAACATCTGGTATTTGGTGGTATTCGATCTCATAATCATCTGATATTTGATGGTATTCCATCTCATAATCATCTGGTATTTGGTGGTATCCCATCTCATAATCATCTGGTATTTGATGGTATTCCATCTCATAATCATCTGGTATTTGGTGGTATCCCATCTCATAATCATCTGGTATTTGATGGTATTCCATCTCATAATCATCTGGTATTTGGTGGTATTTGATGGTATTCCATCTCATAATCATCTGGTATTTGGTGGTATTCCGTTTTCCCATCTCTAGAACTTGAAAACCACTTGATCCCCGAATTGTTGCCTGCATGGCCACGCCCCTGTACTACACTATGTTAAAACTGTTCCCCTCTTCTCCCATCCCCTCCTACTATTCTCCTATATTCCCTTATACCCCACTATACTACACTAACACCTACTCTCCCACTCTTCTCAACCCCGCTGCTCCCCCAAACTACCTCTGCTCCCCCAAACCCCCTCTGCTCCCCCAAACCTCCTCTGCTCCCCAAACTCCCTCTGCTCCCCCAAACCTCCTCTGCTCCCCCAAACCCCCTCTGCTCCCCAAACCCCACCTGCTCCCCCAAACTCCCTCTGCTCCCCCAAACTCCCTCTGCTCCCCCAAACCCCCTCTGCTCCCCCAAACCCCCTCTGCTCCCCTAACCCCATCTGCTCCCCCAAACCCCCTCTGCTCCCCAAACCTCCTCTGCTCCCCCAAACCCCCTCTGCTCCCCCAAACCTCCTCTGCTCCCCAAATTCCCTCTGCTCCCCCAAACCTCCTCTGCTCCCCCAAACCCCCTCTGCTCCCCAAACCCCATCTGCTCCCCCAAACTCCCTCTGCTCCCCCAAACCCCCTCTGCTCCCCCAAACCCCCTCTGCTCCCCTAACCCCATCTGCTCCCCCAAACCCCCTCTGCTCCCCAAACCCCATCTGCTCCCCAAACCCCCTCTGCACCCCAAACCCCTCTGCTCCCCCCAAACCCCCTATTTCTTCAGGTACACATTTATATTATGAAAAATTTGACGATAAATTGTTGACGATTTAAACAAAAATGTTTATTCTGATCATTATTTATTGCCAGTAACCCCCTCATCCCATCACTTCCGCCCACGCCGTTGCCAGTAACCCCCTCATCCCATCACTTCCGCCCACGCCGCTGCCAGTAACCCCCTCATCCCATCAATTCCGTCCACGCTGCTGCCAGTAACCCCCTCATCCCATCACTTCCGTCCACGCCGCTGCCAGTAACCCCCTCATCCCATCACTTCCGTCCACGCCGCTGCCAGTAACCCCCTCATCCCATCACTTCCGTCCACGCCGCTGCCAGTAACCCCCTCAGCCCCACCATCTCTGTCTACGCCCCTGTGAGTAACCCCCTCAGCCCCACCATCTCTGTCTACGCCCCTGCGAGTAACCCCCTCAGCCCCACCATCTCTGTCTACGCCCCTGCGAGTACCCCCCCTCAGCCCCACCATCTATGTCTACGCCCCTGCGAGTACCCCCCTCAGCCCCAGGTATTGATCGGTTTGTACAAGCTCATCGTGATTAATTGAACTGTCCAAAGTAGAAACAAAAAAACAATCCAGCTAAAAATGAAACTTCTTTTAAAATAATCCCTTCGAAAGACCCCCTCCCCCAACCGGGGTGCTCCGCCCCCCTTCAGCCCATGTCCCCATTCATCCCATTCTCCTATGCAACTCATACATTAATTTCGTCTAATTTGTCTCATGCATTTCATGTGATCTGTTTTGGAAGTCTTGCTAATTCCTTCCCTCTGTGCAAATCATTGACAATGTATTTGCTAGGTTCGGCAAGCTTCATGTGTCCAGATTCATTTGTCTAGCTTCATGTGTCCAGATTCATTTGTCTAGTTTCATGTGTCAAGATGCATGTGGCAAGCTTGGTGTGTCAGATGAATGTGTCCAGTTTCATCGGCTATTCTAATACGTTCTGCCCTATTCAGTGCCGGCACGACACCAAGGCGTGTCACGTGTATCACAAAAAGCCACGAGCCGCATTTGCTGTTCAAGAGTGAGGGTGTCCGACAGTGCCGTTGTTCCAAAGTGTGTCAGACAATGCCATTGTTTCATAGTATGTCAGACAATGCCATTGTTTCATAGTATGTCAGACAATGCCATTGTTTCATAGTATGTCAGACAATGCCATTGTTTCATAGTATGTCAGACAATGCCATTGTTTCATAGTATGTCAGAATATGCCATTGTTTCATAGTATGTCAGAATATGTCATTGCTGCATAGTATGTCAGACTATGCCATTGTTTCATAGTATGTCAGACAATGCCATTGTTTCATAGTATGTCAGAATATGCCATTGTTTCATAGTATGTCAGAATATGTCATTGCTTCATAGTATGTCAGACAATGCCTTTGTTTCATAGTATGTCAGACAATGCCATTGTTTCATAGTATGTCAGACAATGCCATTGTTTCATAGTATGTCAGACAATGCCATTGTTTCTTAGTATGTCAGACAATGCCATTGTTTCATAGTATGTCAGACAATGCCATTGCTTCATAGTATGTCAGACAATGCCATTGTTTCATAGTATGTCAGACAATGCCATTGTTTCAAAGTATGTCAGACAATGCCATTGTTTCATAGTATGTCAGACAATGCCATTGTTTCATAGTATGTCAGACAATGCCATTGTTTCATAGTATGTCAGACAATGCCATTGCTTCATAGTATGTCAGACAATGCCATTGTTTCATAGTATGTCAGACAATGCCATTGCTTCATAGTATGTCAGACAATGCCATTGTTTCATAGTATGTCAGACAATGCCATTGTTTCATAGTATGTCAGACAATGCCATTGTTTCATAGTATGTCAGACAATGCCTTTGTTTCATAGTATGTCAGAATATGTCATTGCTTCATAGTATGTCAGACAATGCCATTGTTTCATAGTATGTCAGACAATGCCATTGTTTCAAAGTATGTCAGACAATGCCATTGTTTCATAGTATGTCAGACAATGCCATTGTTTCATAGTATGTCAGACAATGCCATTGTTTCATAGTATGTCAGAATATGTCATTGCTTCATAGTATGTCAGACAATGCCTTTGTTTCATAGTATGTCAGACAATGCCATTGTTTCATAGTATGTCAGACAATGCCATTGTTTCATAGTATGTCAGAATATGCCATTGTTTCATAGTATGTCAGACAATGCCTTTGTTTCATAGTATGTCAGACAATGCCATTGTTTCATAGTATGTCAGACAATGCCTTTGTTTCATAGTATGTCAGAATATGTCATTGCTTCATAGTATGTCAAACAATGCCATTGTTTCATAGTATGTCAGAATATGCCATTGTTTCATAGTATGTCAGACAATGCCTTTGTTTCATAGTATGTCAGACAATGCCATTGTTTCATAGTATGTCAGACAATGCCTTTGTTTCATAGTATGTCAGACAATGCCATTGTTTCAAAGTATGTCAGACAATGCCATTGTTTCATAGTATGTCAGACAATGCCTTTGTTTCATAGTATGTCAGACAATGCCATTGTTTCATAGTATGTCAGACAATGCCTTTGTTTCATAGTATGTCAGACAATGCCATTGTTTCATAGTATGTCAGAATATGTTTGTTGTTTGTTGAGACGATTTTAAAATGTGGTAATTGGGGTAAGTGAGATGTGATCTATTTGTGTTAGCCTCAACTTCTGACGTGTGCAACGTCACACAGAGTTTTTTCTTAAGATTGTCCTGAGATTGTATGAGAACACCTGAGATTGTATGAGAATAGCTTTGATTGTATGAGAACACCTGAGATGGTATGAGAACACCTGAGATGGTCTGAGAACACCTGAGTTGGTATGAGAACACCCGAGATTGTATGAGAACAGCTTTGATTGTATGAGAACACATGAGATGGTATGAGAACACCTGAGATGGTCTGAGAACATCTGAGACGATATGAGAACACCTGAGACGGTATGAAAACACCTGAGACGGTATGAGAACACCTGAGATGGTATGAGAACACCTGAGATGGTATGAGAACACCTGAGATAGAATGAGAACACCTGAGATGGTATGAGAACACCTGAGTTTGTCTGAGAACACCTGAGATAGTCCGAGAACACCTGAGATAGTATGAGAACATCTGAGACGGTATGAGAACAGCTGAGATGTATGAGAACACCCGAGATGGTCTGAGAACACCTGAGACGGTCTGAGAACACCTGAGATGGTATGAGAACACCTGAGATGGTATGAGAACACCTGAGATGGTATGAGATTGTATTGGGATTTCTGGGGCTTTTTGAAATTGTTCGAAAATCGCCTTAGTTTGAGATAGCTCCACATAACCTGAGACCTCTTGATACCTGCCTGATGTTTTCTATCTTAAACATAACAAAATAATTGTTGAAATGACACGAACATGCACACATGACATACGACATGTACAAAATTTCAAAGGTTTGCACAAAGGACAATGACATGCACAAATGACAACGACATCTACAGATGACACCGACATGCACAAATGACACCAACATGCACAAATGACACCGACACGCACAGATGACACAGACATGCACAGATGATACAGACATGCACAGATGACACCGACATGCACATATGACACCGACATGCACAGATGACACCGACATGCACATATGACACCGACATGCACAGATGACACCGACATGCACAGATGACACCGACATGCACAGATGACACCGACATGCACAGGTGACACCGACATGCACAGATGACACCGACATGCACAGAGGACACCTAAATGCACAGATGACACCGACTTGCACAGAGGACACCGACATTCACAGAGGACACCGACATGCACAGATGACACCGACATGCACAGAGGACACCGACATGCACAGATGACACCGACATGCACAGATGACACCGACATACACAGATGACACCGACATGCACAGATGACACCGACATGCACAGATGACACCGACATAATATAACCCAGTTGCATGCATAGAACTCTCCGTTTTGTTGGCACGGCCTTGGCAGTTTTACGAGTCGCTCCCGTTACCATGGAAACTCTCTAACATTGGTCACACCACTAAGGCATGAGTCTAAATCAATCAACACTGTGTTGTACTTCGTGTTGTACCATGTGTTGTACTTTGTGTTGTACCATGTGTTGTACTTCGTGTTGTACCATGTGTTGTACTTCGTGTTGTACCATGTGTTTACTTTGTGTTGTACCATGTGTTGTACTTTGTGTTGTACTTAATGTTGTACTTCGTGTTATACTTCGTTTAATACTTTGTGTAGTACCTTGTATCTGTGTTGAACTACATTGTATCTGTGTTGAGCTACTTTGTATCTGTGTTGAGCTACATTGTATCTGTGTTGAGCTACAGTGTATCTGTGTTGAGCTACATTGTATCTGTGTTGAGCTACATTGTATCTGTGTTGAGCTACAGTGTATCTGTGTTGAGCTACATTGTATCTGTGTTGAGCTACAGTATATCTGTGTTGAGCTACATTGTATCTGTGTTGAGCTACTTTGTATATGTGTTGAGCTACAGTGTATCTGTGTTGAACTACATTGTATCTGTGTTGTACTTTGTATCTCTGTTGAACTACATTGTATCTGTGTTGAGCTACAGTGTATCTGTGTTGAACTACATTGTATCTGTGTTAAGCTACATTGTATCTGTGTTGAGCTACATTGTATCTGTGTTGAGCTACATTGTATCTGTGTTGAGCTACAGTGTATCTATGTTGAACTACATTGTATATGTGTTGAGCTACATTGTATCTGTGTTGAGCTACAGTGTATCTGTGTTGAACTACATTGTATATGTGTTGAAATACATTGTATCTGTGTTGAGCTACTTTGTATCTGTGTTGAGCTACATTGTATCTGTGTTGAGCTACATTGTATCTGTGTTGAGCTACATTGTATCTGTGTTAAGCTACATTGTATCTGTGTTGAGCTACATTGTATCTGTGTTGAGCTACTTTGTATCTGTGTTGAGCTATATTGTATCTGTGTTGAGCTACAGTGTATCTGTGTTGAGCTACTTTGTATATGTGTTGAAATACATTGTATCTGTGTTGAGCTACTTTGTATCTGTGTTGAGCTACATTGTATCTGTGTTGAGCTACATTGTATCTGTGTTGAGCTACATTGTATCTGTGTTAAGCTACATTGTATCTGTGTTGAGCTACATTGTATCTGTGTTGAGCTACTCTGTATCTGTGTTGAGCTATATTGTATCTGTGTTGAGCTACAGTGTATCTGTGTTGAGCTACTTTGTATCTGTGTTGAGCTACATTGTATCTGTGTTGAGCTACATTGTATCTGTGTTGAGCTATATTGTATCTGTGTTGAGCTACAGTGTATCTGTGTTGAGCTACTTTGTATCTGTGTTGAGCTACATTGTATCTGTGTTGAGCTACATTGTATCTGTGTTGAGCTACATTGTATCTGTGTTGAGCTACTTTGTATCTGTGTTGAGCTACATTGTATCTGTGTTGAGCTACATTGTATCTGTTTTGAGCTACATTGTATCTGTGTTGAGCTACAGTGTATCTGTGTTGAGCTACAGTGTATCTGTGTTGGGCTACTTTGTATCTGTGTTGAGCTACTTTGTATCTGTGTTGAGCTACAGTGTATCTGTGTTGAGCTACATTGGATCTGTGTTGAGCTACAGTGTATCTGTGTTGAACTACATTGTATCTGTGTTGTACTTTGTATCTCTGTTGAACTACATTGTATCTGTGTTGAGCTACAGTGTATCTGTGTTGAACTACATTGTATCTGTGTTAAGCTACATTGTATCTGTGTTGAGCTACATTGTATCTGTGTTGAGCTACATTGTATCTGTGTTGAGCTACAGTGTATCTGTGTTGGGCTACTTTGTATCTGTGTTGAGCTACTTTGTATCTGTGTTGAGCTACAGTGTATCTGTGTTGAGCTACATTGGATCTGTGTTGAGCTACAGTGTATCTGTGTTGAGCTACAGAGTATCTGTGTTGAGCTACAGTGTATCTGTGTTGAGCTACATTGTATCTGTGTTGAGCTACAGTGTATCTGTGTTGAGCTACAGTGTATCTGTGTTGAGCTATACATTATATCTGTGTTGAACTACATTGTATCTGTGTTGAGCTACAGTGTATCTGTGTTGAGCTACATTGTATCTGTGTTGAACTACATTATATCTGTGTTGAACTACAGTGTATCTGTGTTGAGCTACAGTGTATCTGTGTTGAGCTACAGTGTATCTGTGTTGAGCTACATTGTATCTGTGTTGAGCTACATTGTATCTGTGTTGGGCTACATTGTATCTGTGTTGAGCTACAGTGTATCTGTGTTGAGCTACATTGTATCTGTGTTGGGCTACATTGTATCTGTGTTGAGCTACAGTGTATCTGTGTTGAGCTACAGTGTATCTGTGTTGAGCTATACATTATATCTGTGTTGAACTACATTGTATGGGTGGGTAAATGGAAAGAGAAGGGAGGGAAGTGGATGCCACGTGCCCAGTTCCACTTTTACTGTCAACATTCTTTTTTTTTTTTTTTCGATAATAGGTAAAGGTACCCTTACGACACTTTAAAGTGCAGAAAGTCACAATGACTGCACTTATATTATATTTGCTTTCACTAATAATAACGGTGAAATAATTGGTGCAGTTATGCAATTGTTGCAGCCGTGTCATAGTTGAATTCATGCAATTATTGCGATCGTTTAATTGCGAACCGTGTTTATTATTGTTATCATGTCATTATTACAATCATGTCATTATTACAATCATGTCATTATTACAATCATGTCATTATTACAATCATGTCATTATTGCAAGCATGTCATTGTTACAATCATGTCATTATTCCAATCATGTCACTATCACAATCATGTCATTATTGCAACCGTGCAATTGTTCAGCAAGGTTGTAGTTTAAACCAGGGGCGGGGTCAGAAAATCAGGACTTGGTTGGCCGGGGCTCGCGGGATTTGTTTTGACACCCATCTGTCGTTTGAGACCCCTACACTTGTCGTTTACAGAGTAGTGTAATCAGGCGCCCTAGCCTCCACTCAGTACGCCACTAAATGTTTGGTAAAATTAGGCTCCCCACCTTCTTCTCAATACGTCACTATAAGTATGGTAAAATCAGGCTCCTTACATACAGGGTGGGCCAATAAAAGTGAGACCATCTCGTAGCATATAATGAGTTATTTCAAAATATAATTTAATTAATTATAATTCTTCATACTGACCGGAAATAGCCGAAATAATGACGTCATATAGCTAAATGTGTAAGTAAGTAAATCAGTTAACTATTTAATCTAGTATGGGTATAGTTAAACTACTTTTATGTGATTATATAACATTTTACGAGATTTTCTGATTTTTATTGGCCCACCCTGAATAAGTATGTTAAAATCAGGCGCCCTTACCTGCACTCAACACGACACCAAGGCTATGTTAAAATCAGGCGCCCCACCCTCGACTGCATACGCCACAATATGTATGGATTAAAAGTTTTCATTCATACATTCACTGTGACTGTCGGCCATTGATTAGTGATGTCACTGCAGCAGTTTCATTGAGGACTAGTTGGCCGCACATGGCCGTGTTGAGCTGTGCAGGAACGTGCATAATTAATGACTTGATGCTACACACAGCAGGGGCTTGGAATCAGTGGCGTAGTAAGGAGGTGTGGAGGGGCGGGCCATCCCGGGCAGTACTTATTTCATTAAATGTTGGGGGGGGGGGGGACATTTTAACCCAATTGGTGGGGGCGGCTAAATTCTCGGCCCACTCCGGGGCGGCATTAATAATACGCTACTGCTTGGAATGTGTTACAATATTGTGTGATGATGTAGCGCGGTAGCTAGTGTGGGCTGGGCTAGCTCTGTGGCCGGTGTTGTGTGTGGCTAGTGTGGTGGTGGTAGAAGATTCGAATGATGTTGCTAGGTAGCGTGTTCGGCTGGGGTAGCCGTGTGGTTGGGGTATCGGTGTGGCTGGGCTAGGTCTGTGGCTGGCGTGGTGTGTGGCTGGTGTGGTGGTGGTAGAAGATGTTGCTAGGTAGCATGTTCGGCTGGGGTAGCCGTGTGGCTGGGGTAGCGGTGTCGCTGGGCTAGCTCTGTGGCTGGCGTGATATGTAACAAGTGTGGTGGTGGTAGAATATGTGTATGATGTTTTGCTAGGTAGCGTGTATGGCTGCGGGTGTATTGTGTGCGGTTGGGGTATCGGTGTGGCTGGGCTAGCTCTGTGGCCGGCGTGGTGCGTGGCTGGTGTGGTGGTGGTAGAATATGTGGATGATATTGCTAGGTAGCGTGTTCGCATTGGGTAGCGGATTGGCTCAGGTAGCATGTGTGACTGCTTTGGAGAGACCGACCGAAAGCGATTTTCTAATTTCGGCCGAAACCGAAGCCGAGACCGAAATTCGATCGGTCTCTACTGCTGTCACTGTTAGGCATTGTAGGTAGTAAAAGATGTTTGTCGTGTCTTGCGGCAGTTTGATCTGTACAGGAATTTCTAACAAATATCTCATTGCAGGCAGGCACACGACGAGATCTCAACCATCATGACATCTTTTAATCTGGTCACTGGACACCAGGCAATGGTGCAGCAGAAGCGAACATCTAGGTCGTCTGCTTGGGTTTGAAAAAATGGCTTGAACGCCCTCGAGTCATAAAGCAACGACTCCCTAACCGGGATATGGGGGGAGGGGGCACGAACAAACTGAAAGGGTGGCGCACTCCTAGGTGGGCACAAACAAGTTCAAAGGGTGGCGCACTCCTAGGGGGGCACAAACAAGTTCAAAGGGTGGCGCACTCCTAGGGGGGCACAAACAAGTTCAAAGGGTGGCACACTCCTAGGGGGGGCACAAACAAGTTCAAAGGGTGGCGCACTCCTAGAGAGCACAAACAAGTTCAAAGGGTGGCGCACTCCTAGGGGGGGGCACAAACAAGTTCAAAGGGTGTCGCACTCCTAGGGAGCACAAACAAGTTAAAAAGGGGAGTTCACTCCTATAGATGGGGGCACAAACAAGTTCAAAGGGTGGCGCACTCCTATAAGGGGCACAAACAAGTTTAAAGAGCCGCCTCCTTTGGGGTCTTCTTTCAACGGAAAGTGCCTTTTGACTCACGCATGGAGCCGCATGTTGATCATGGTTCACACTCCACCACCACCCCCCCCTCGTCGTCAGTCATTCTCTGATCGGCGCGTCTAGAGTTTCAGCTCGATAGGTTGACTGGAAGTGGGTCAATTAGCCGTCCGAAGATTTTTGCCTTATGCACACAAAAGCGAAGTCAATTTAAAGGATTTTAAGGGGAAAGAAAGTTATAAAAATGTTTTTGTCCCGTCTTATTTCGAATTACATTATTTTTTAAAAAGTCATTATTATTGTTCTCATTGTTTTAGAGCGAGGCTACTTATTTCATCAAGAATCTGATTCAGAGATCCCAACCTCTGAATTACTACGCCCTTCGCCCCTGAGTTTGATCTTCTCTATGCAGTCTCAGAAATGTAAAGAATGTGACCTTTAATTAGAAACATGACGTCACAGAAGGGTGGGTGGGTGTGGGGTGGGGGGGCCGCGCAACTGTTACGTTGCAAAGACGGGGAGACAACTCCTACCTACTAGAGACAGGGAGACAATTTTCTACTGGGAGACAACTTCCTACGGGGAGACGAATTCTCCCCCCCCCCCCTTTTCTGAAAACAGGGAGACAACTACTACCTACTAGCGACAGGGAGACAATTTTCTACTGGGAGACAACTTCCTACGGGGAGACGAATTCTTTCCCCCTGAAAACAGGGAGACAACTACTACCTACTAGAGACAGGGAGACAATTTTCTACTGGGAGACAACTTCCTACGGGGAGACGAATTCTTCCCCCCTGAAAACAGGGAGACAACTACTACCTACTAGAGACAGGGAGACAACTCCAACCTCCTGAGGTCGTGCAGACAACTCCAACCTCCTGAAGGGGAGGGAGAAAGAGGGGAGGGAGTGGGGTCGTTTCCTCTATGATGAGCTGGGGGGATGTCAATATCTTGGTGGTCCTGTAGATAGTATCAGATCATGGGGTGCTAGACTGCAGTGGCGGACTGAGCGTGAGGTGCGAGATAGAAGTGGGGGGTGTAAACAATGCCTGTGTGATATGACACAGTGGTAGAGTTCACGGAAAGTGAGGTGTGGGGGGGGGGGGGGGGGCGTGAACAATGCCTGGCCGATACAGCAGTAGTGTTAACTGGGAGTAGGTTGGTTTTTGGGTTCGGTGCCAGGAATGTTCAGTTGATAACAATAGAGAATAGAAGCATCTTACAACGTGTGTGTATGTGTGTGGGGGGGGGGACAGGCAGTGGCGCACACTGTCAGTGGGTTACTTGTGTGTGGTGACAGGCAGTGGTGCATACTGTCAGTGGGTTACTTGTGTGTGGTGACAGGCAGTGGTGCATACTGTCAGTGGGTTACTTGTGTGTGGTGACAGGCAGTGGTGCATACTGTCAGTGGCTACTTGTGTGTGGCAGACAGTGAAGTTTGAAGAAAAAAAAAGACTACTCGCTCAGACGTGTTAACTGCACAACAGACATTGGCGCTTGATAACTCTGACTCACTCATCGGACCGTCCAGTTGTCTTTGTCAACGTTCAGGTGTCTATGTCAACGTTTCGGCGCACGTAACTCTGGCCAACGTGATGTATCAACATGTACAGAAGGTGACGAACGACTGGGGGCATCTCGCACATTCCAAGACATTTCCGGGTGACCAGCCTAATCCCAGTAGTCTTACAATGACAACAGGGGCGGAGACATATAGCAAAATGTAAGATAAGGTAAGATAAGATAAGATAATATGCTTTTATTGATCCAAATTAAGTGAAATTTGTTTTGATTGTAATGCAAATATTGTTTTCAGTCCTTGAAAGCCCTTGGGTTTTTGTTGTTCCCCCAAAATTAGTATGTAGCAAAGTGTTCGGGGAATCACTGTGTGGTCAGAATAGCTGTGACATACTTGAGTCAACGTTGCAATGTGGAACAGAGTTTGGGTTTTTGCTTTGAAACAGCATTTAGCCGAAGATCAAACCGAAAACCATGCTGTAATATTCTATAGGTTATGATTTCAGCTAACAGTGTCGTAACCGCGACGTCATGGAAGAGTTGCGGATTCACAAAGTTTCAAAGTGATCGCCAGGAAGAAATTTGTTTCCAGCCCCGACCTCGATCCCCCGACCCCAACAAACATTTTCCCCTCTGATCCGCTCAGCATAGCTAGGAAAAAACAACATATTGGCAACCCCAGATTTTTGCAACATATCCGGGTTTACTCAGATGACGTATCATGAGGTGTGGGTCACAAGTAGTATGGGTCTTGGACATCCTGAAAGGACATCACATGGGTGATGTTATCTTACAGAGATCATAAGATTTACCTCATATGACATCATACGTTATTTTAAGGGAGATAGTTTCTTACAGAGATCATAAGATTTACCTCATGTGACATCGTTATTTGAACACGCCTTATGCTCTTAAAACTGAGTTGTTCTTTGAACTAAACCATCTTAACAGTAGACCTTCACATACGTTTTACCAACATACCGATAGGCCCACACCAAAATGGCAGTAGACCCACGCATACATTGTGCCAACATACGGATAGACCCACACCAAAATGGCAGTAGACCCACACATACATTGTGCCAACATACCGATAGGCCCACACATACATTGTATCAATATATCGTCGGGTTCCGTCAATGGTTCCAAACTTTTTTGACTCGCGGAGAACCGTTTTTTTTAAAATCAATTTCATAAAGTGGAGCCATTATGCCAACCCAACTGTCCTACAAGTAAACAATGGTTAGGGGCGGAGTTACGGGTGGGTGTGGGGGGGGGGGTGTAGATACAGTACCCTGAAGATCATACTATTAATATAATACAACGGTGAATCGTTGAATGGGACACCTGTGATTGTGTGTGTGTGTGTTTTTAGCACAGTTTTCTAGTTTTTTGTTCAACTGATCATCAGATGAATATTTGGTTCTGCATTGGAACAGCTTCTGTAGTTTTTCTTTTGGTACAGCTGCAAAGGTGGAGAATCCCGCTTCACGGAGATGTGTAGTAGAGACTTCACGGAGATGTGTAGTAGAGACTTCACGGAGATGTGTAGTAGAGACTTCACGGAGATGTGTAGTAGAGACTCCACGGAGATGTGTAGTAGAGACATCACAGAGATGTGTAGTAGAGACTTCACGGAGATGTGTAGTAGAGACTTCACGGAGATGTGTAGTAGAGACTTCACGGAGATGTGTAGTAGAGAAAGGCGGCAATAATCATTTTGATTTTGTTTTCAGACAATATTTTGAATCCTTGAATCCATTCTTCCCCCCAACCACCCCTAAAATTCAGCCATGCAACTCCGGAAGACTTTGGTTTTGAGAGTTTTAGTCCGCTGTGAGTTGTCAAATCTGTGATGACTTCGTGATTCGCTGAATTTAAGCTAAGTTCAAACCACCCTCTGTACCCGCGAAGAGCCCTTTCAGAGCCCACTAACAGTCACCAAGAACACTTCTCTGAAGATGCTATCAGAAGAACGCTTTCTGTGCCCACTAACAGTCAACAAGAACACTTCTCTTAAGATGCTGTCAGAAGAACCCTTTCAGTGCCCACTAACAGTCACCAAGAACACTTCTCTTAAGATGCTGTCAGAAAATATGATTCTCATATGACATCGGACGTTATTTTAACACGCGTGCTCTTAAAGCTGAGTTGCTCTTTGAACCAAACCAATATGGTTGACTTTGTACCGCGCTTCGAGCATTTGTGGATGAAGCGCGCTTTTTCAAATAACCTTTATTATTATTATTATTATTTTTATTATTATTAAATAAGGTTATGGATTTGTCTGATATTTCAAATACGCAGTATCAAGAAGAACTTGCAGAACTGCAAAAGAGTTAGTCGGTTCAAACTTTATTTAATTTTAAAGGAGCAATGCCATGGCTTTGTGAGGAAACAGAGATTAAATATCTAAATTCAACCAAATGTGCAAGAAAACTATTGTTATCGTTGCCATCTTCATATTTAGCTGATTGTGGATTTAGTGCCATAAATGATTTGTTGCACGTAAACAATAATAAAAAAAATAAAATCTGCTGGATATAACACAACGGGGAGCCTTGGCACTGAAGCTAAAACTAAATTGGAAACAAACATAAAATCTCTCTGCAGCAAGCATCAACCACCAAGCATCAAGTACAAACATCTCACTACATTTAAATCATAAATAATTACTAATAATTAAAATAATATAGCAAAATCTTTCATTAAAATTATTTCGTACTTGAATTTCAGTTCTCCATTAAATGTGGTGATAATTTACATACTATGTTTCCTCACCAATTCCCTGGTGATTTCTTCCTCAAACCCATCATTTAAGTCTCTTCACTGAACAATCCTATTTCTTAACATTAAACATTATGTATATGATACATGGGGGGCATAAGAAGTTTAGAAAGGCTTAGTTGGGGCGTGGCACAAAAAAGGTTTGGGAATCACTGATCTAACGTGTCAATATATACTGACAAATTTTCATTCATAATGTCATTTCCAGTTATTATTTTGATTCTGCTGCTCCCTCCACCCAGCCCCCCACCCCCTCTTTAGGGTCCCACGCGGAGCACCTTCACCGTTTGGGAACCACTGGGTCACGGTACACACAGCTCAAAATCTTCCTAGACACATATGCGAGTCTTCTGAGGGTCAGCTATAGTGTTTGTTGGGTTTTTGCTTTTGGCTGCTTTACTTTTTTCATGCGTGTGGGTTGGGGGTGAGTGGGGCCGCTGGAGTACCCACAGTGCATTGGGTTTGTGAACTATTATTGTGTAATGAAAGTGGCGACAGTGTCTCTCCCTCCCTCTCTCTCTCTCTCTCTCTCTCTCTCTTTCTTTCTCTTTCTCTCTCTGTCTCTCTCCCTCTCTGACCAGACACCGGAAATTCCACTTGAGGATTATTTAACAAACACGAAAGGAACCAAAGGTGTGTGTGTGTGTGTGTGTGTGTGGGTGGGGGTGTGGTCCTAGAGCGGCAGACCGGATGCACATCTTTTGAATGGCGGCAACAAGAAAACCAAAGCCTGAATTCAAAAGTAAAGATGCGCTTCTCTTTTACGGTAAATAAATCGATTCAAGGGCAGACTGTTAGGAAAGAATTTTAGAAAATTGTCGACCGCAGAATATACCAGGGGTGTTCTTTCAGGGGCGGCACCATTTTCCAAGCGTGTGTAAGTGTACAACACGCTTCAGGCAATTGTTCCAACAATCGTGAGTTGGACCATTTTTGCGAAGATCAGTACAGAGGCATTTGTTAAGGTAGAGATTTGACCAACCTCTGCTCCAGAAACGAAGGATCGTGGGAGGGGGGGGGGCATATATATTATATACACAATAGGAAAGTTTTATTAACTTAACCTGATCTAGTGAAAGATGTGTTCTGAGATGAGAGGTGGAAAGGCCGACGAGTGGAGGTGGAAGGGCCGACGAGTAGAGCTTGAAGGGCTGTGAGGGAAGGTGGAAGGGCCAACGAGTGGAGGTGGAAGGACCGATGAGCGGAGGTGGAAGGTCCGACGAAGGTAGATGGAAGGGCCGACAAGTGGAGGTTTAAGGGCTGATGAGGGGAGATGGAAGGGGCGACGAGTGGAGGTGGAAGGGCCGATGAAGGTAGGTGGAAGGGCCGATGAGGGGAGATGGAAGGGCCGACGAGGGGAAGTGGAAGGTCGTGAGGGAAGGTGGAAGGGTTGGCATGCCTGACATCGAGTTCATGGGCCAGGATAAAAGATCTCTCTTATTAAAAATGAAGTTGTGAACTTAGCCACAAGCCGGAGACCACTTCAAACGCCTGTATGACCTGGCTCTTAACCTTCGAGGTCAGCGTAAACTGGTCCATGACCCCATCCCCTGGTCTGGTCACTAGGTCAGTCTTATCACCACTTGTCCAAAGAGGGGGGGGGGGTCTGGTCACGTGATGAACTCACTCTCACCTCGCCGCAGCAATATTTGTGCCTCATCTCATGTACTACACTTGGTGGGGGGTTGGAGGTGTCAGGGGTTTGGATGTGTCAGGGGTTGTAGGTGTCAGGGGTTGGAGGTATCAGGGGTTTGGAGGTGTCAGGGGTTGGAGGGGGTTGGAGGTATCAGGGGTTGGAGGTGTCAGGGGTTGGAGGGGGTTGGAGGTGTCAGGGTTTGGAGGTGTCAGGGGTTGGAGGGGGTTGGAGGTGTCAGGGGTTGGAGGTGTTAGGAGTTGTAGGTGTCAGGGGTTGGAGGTATCAGGGGTTGAAGGTGTCAGGGGTTGGAGGTATCTGGGGTTGGAGGTATAAAGGGTTGGAGGTATCAGGGGTTGGAGGTGTCAGGGGTTGGAGGTGTCAGGGGTTGAGGTGTCAGGGGTTGAGGTGTCAGGGATTGGAGGGGTCAGGGGTTGGAGGTGTCAGGGGTTGGAGGTGTCAGGGATTGGAGGTGTCAGGGGTTGGATGTGACCGCATCAGCATCTCAGTCATGCCCTGTCACGCCTGCCAATCGAGGGGAGCCACTCCTATCAGAGGCGTTGCTAGAGTGTTTAAGATTCACGTTTACGCCCCTCCACCTTTTCCACTCATAAACCCATTGTTATCATTAGTCAAATATTATCAAAACCCTTTTTGACTCTCTAACTAGCCTAGAGCCCAAGGACATTTGTCACCCCACCCTGGCCTCCTTTAACTACGCCTCTGAGTCCAAACCATCTAGACCAGTGGTTCTCAACCTCTCTAATGCTGCTACCCTTTCATACAGTTCCTCGTGTTGTGGCGACCCCCGACTACAAAATTATTTTCGTTCATACTTGTAGAGTATATGAGTTTTCCGATGGGGATAGGCGACCCCTGGGAAAGGTTCAATCGACGCCCAAAGGGGTCGCGACCCACAGGCTGAGAACCACTGATCTAGACAAATTTTCACATTGTCTGCAAATAAAAGGTTAACCTGCCAGCTTGGATAATCTGCTGTCTAACATAGTTTTAAAGCCCCCAAAAATGTAAATATTTACGTTACAGCTTGGTCCGCCGGAATCCTATTGTGGGGTTTTTTGGGGTGAGGGTTGGGGAGGTGGGGTTATTATAAATTAGGTGGATGACTCAAAGCCCCGTATGTTGGAACACAGACTGCTCCTCTGTCTGGAATTAGCTCTGCACCGGAAGTGGAACAGACACGTCTTGTTGTAGGCGTGGCTCTGAGGAGTTGATTTGTCTGTTGCCAGATAATCTGTCTATTGTGAGACATACATTTCGCCCGCCAGTGTTTAGGCAAGTGTTATCTGCGATGACGTCGGCAAATGTATCTGTAGTCTACAACAACCCTAGGGGTGAGGGGAGGAACAACAGATAACACAAGGCGTCGGTTTGTGGGGGTGGTAGCGACGCCCAGGGTGGCCTCAGTGCAGAAGGAAACTTGGACCTGGAGGTGAACTTAAGGGCAAATCTTCTGGAGAGAAAAACTTGCAATGGAAAGACTGAAGTGAGTGACAGGTAATGTCAATAGGGTCTAACGTTATACGGATGTGCTGGTGGCTTTCCTAGCGCCTGGGAAAGCATAAATTATGACCAACGTACTGGAATTACATCACGACTTTTTAAGTGTGATTTCAAGTGAGACACGCAAACTGAGACACACAAACTGAGACACACAAGCTGAGACAAATTAACTGAGACAAATTAACTGAGACAAATTAACTGAGACAAATTAACTGAGACATAAAAGCAGACATAAAAACAGACATAGAAATTAATTGAACAGTATAAAACGGTACTCTTTTCCTTATATATTGAGGAGCGGCATTTTTGGCCACCCGGGGAGGGTTTTCTTTCGTGGAAGGGGTGGCTCTAACCTTGGCTGCTCCACAGGATACATTTAAAGTAAGTCCTATAAGGTGAGCCAAGGCGATATTCGAGGCTACACTAGGCGGGTCATTGTTGGGTTGTCTGTGCTACTGATGTCGTCTAGATGTCTAGATAAGACGGGCGCGTACGCTAAACTACGCCCTGAGACGCGTACGTTTCTTGTTCAAAAGATTACTGACAACAGTTTGTTGCATTGTTCCTCATGCAGCTCATTGATATAACTGAGCCATTTAAGTCCATATACCCAGTGGAGCCGAAGAGACAATATACCCAGTGGAGACAATATAGCCGATGTACACAGAGGAGCCAGCATAGCCAGTGAAGCTCATGGCACTTATGGAGCCAATTGAGTCAAAAGGACAGTGTAGTCAATGGAGCTAAAAGGGCCAGTTTAGCCATTGGAGCCAACAGAGCCAGGGTACCAATGGAGCAAATATAGCAAGTGTACCCAATGGCGCAAATATGCCAGTGTGACAAATGGAGCCATTAGAACCAGTGGGGCAAGTTGGCCCAATAGAGCGAGTGTGGCCAATAGAGCAAATCGAGCCAGTGGGGCAAGTGGAGCCAATAGAGCCCTTCTGACCAATCGAGCCAATCGTCAATAGAGCCAGAGTAATCAATCGAGCCAAGAGAGCAAATGTTGCCAATGGAGCCAATGCTATGGCCCAGAATACGAAGTGTCTCGTTTACAATTGTGCCTTGATTTTGTTTGTGACCTGGTGCTGGGACCACAGGGGGGCTGGGCGCCGGATGTTGATGGTGGAAGTAGACAGATCCATCTACCGCGCCACACCAACAACGGCGTGGAAATAGTCCCACAAACAACACTGGACGTCATCACAAGCAACATCACACGTCATTACAAGCAACACTGGACGTCATCACAAACAACATCACACGTCATTACAAGCAACACTGGACTTCATCACAAACAACATCACACGTCATTACAAGCAACACTGGACGTCATCACAAACAACATCACACGTCATTACAAGCAACACTGGACGTCATCACAAACAACATCACACGTCATTACAAGCAACACTGGACTTCATCACAAGCAACATCACACGTCATTACAAGCAACACTGGACGTCATCACAAACAACATCACACGTCATTACAAGCAACACTGGGCGTCATCACAAGCAACATCACACGTCATTACAAGCAACACTGGACGTCATCACAAACACGATCGGGACATCGTGATGAATCGTAATGGAGATGGCGCTCTGTTTGTTTAGACACCTGTGTGCTTTGTTTTTGTTTTGTTTTTTGTTTTAACCTCGCCCAACCCAAAGTATACCGGTTGAACTTTGCCCTCTCGTAAATTTAACATATGATACCTGTCTGTATACAGAAATTTGTTCTAGGCTGCGGCTATTCGGACCCGGGTCCCTTTAGACCAGTGGCTCTCAACCTTTCCAATGCAGCGACCCTTTAATACAGTTCCTCGTGTTGTGGCGACCCCCCACCACACAAATTTTTTTTTCGTTGCTACTTAATAACTGTAGAGTGTATGTGTTTTCTGATGGTCTTAGGTGACCCCTGTGAAAGGGCGTTGGACCCCCAAAGGGGTCGCGACCCACAGGTTGAGAACCGCTGCTTTAGACTAAATGGCTATTCGGATGTAATTAGTGGTAGTTTATTTCAGTTAAACTGAAGAAGTAAGTTTACATACGTACAGTCCATTCAATTATCTTTCATTTGATACCAAATTTTGTCTTACAAACCCAACAATAATATCTAATATATTTTTTAACAAACCCAATCTCTCACTCTTTTTCCGGGTCCTAATAGCCCCTTCGTTTGTTTTATATACGCAAAGTCTGCTGTGATATGCGGAAATTCTTTTGCTTTTCATAGAACTTCATTTCCAAACACCAGAGATGGATCAGCTGATTAGCAACGTGACCCTTGCAGATGGCGAATCTTGCAGGCGGCTCTCAAAGAGCGGCAGATATACAGAAATGGTGTCCCTACAACTTTGTCTCAGCCACCAGGTGGCGCACCAGGACTAAATGGTTACCGGAAATTTGATCGAAAGAAATTTCGTCGAATCTTTTTTTTCAGCTCACGCGTAAAAATTTTCGTCGAATTTCTTTTTGAGCGCGCTACACTATACAGTAAAACAAAATAATTCGTTCAAAAAGAAATTTGACACAAAATTTTAACGTATAAACTAAAAAAAAAAAAAGATTCGATCAAATTTCCGTCGATCAATTTTCCTTCGACGAAATTTCTTCCGATAAAATTTCCGGATACGGGACTGACTAAATTTACTAAATGAATGAATGAAAATGACTTAGATCCTCAAGTTATTATATTGTCAAAACATTTATTTTAAACGAAAAGTTCTTTCAATACTGGAGAGCGGTAACTGATTGTTTGTTTGTTTGTTCGTTTCGTGAGCGTGGGCTAACAGGGAGTTGGAGGGGCTGACAGGGAGTGGGAGTGGCTGACTGAGAGTGGGAGGGGCTAACAGGGAGTTTGAGCTGCTGACAGGGAGTTGCAGGGGCTAACAGGGAGTTGGAGGGGCTGACAGGGAGTGGGAGTTGCTGACTGGAATGGGAGTGGCTGACTGGATGTGGGAGTGACGGACAGGAATTGGGAGTGACTGACAGGGAATAGGAGTGACTGACAGGGAATAGGAGTGACTGAGAGGGAATAGGAGTGACTGACAGGGAATAGGGAAGACTGACAGGAAATAGCAGTGACTGACAGGGAATAGGAGTGACTGACAGGGAATAGGGAAGACTGACAGGAAATAGCAGTGACTGACAGGGAATAGGAGTGACGGACAGGAAGTGGGAGTGACTGACAGGGAATAGGAGTGACTGACAGGGAATAGGAGTGACTGACAGGGAATAGGGAAGACTGACAGGAAATAGCAGTGACTGACAGGGAATAGGAGTGACTGACAGGGAATAGGAGTGACTGGCAGGAAGTGGGAGTGACTGACAGGGAATAGGAGTGACTGACAGGGAGTGGGAGTGGCTGATATGGAGTGATGATACAGCACACCTAGAAACTGCTGCTTTGTTAATTGCTGAAGTGTGAGACTAGACGAGAATGGCGTCAGTCGGTTTTGTAATAGCTTTTTATGGCATTGATAAATGAAATAGTTGTATGAAGAAAAGAGCGGGGTGTCATAAATCAATAGAGAGAAGGAAAGGGAACAAAACATATTGGTAAGGGGGTGGGTCGGGTTTAGGGTGGAAAGGGGGGGGTGGGGGCGGGGGACAACTTGAGGGATGGTAGGTGAAGATGTCTGACAAAAGTCTTCTGAACGGGTGGGTGGAGTAAAACAGAATGGAGTAGAAACAGAGTGGAATACAGAGTGGAGTAGATATAGAGTGTAGTAGATATAGAGTGTAGTAGACATAGAGTGGAGTAGATATAGAGAGGAGTAGATATAGAGTGGAGTAGATATAGAGTGGAGTAGATATAGAGTGGAGTAGATATAGAGTGTAGTAGACATAGAGTGGAGTAGATATAGAGAGGAGTAGATATAGAGTGGAGTAGATATAGAGTGGAGTAGATATAGAGTGGAGTAGATATAGAGTGGAGTAGATATTGAGTACAGAGAGGAGTAGAGATAGAGTGGAGTAGATATAGAGTGGAGTAGATATAGAGAGGAGTAGAGATAGAGTGGAGTAGATATAGAGAGGAGTAGATATAGAGTGGAGTAGATATAGAGTGGAGTAGATATAGAGTGGAGTAGAGATAGAGTGGAGGACATTAAAGTAGACAGTGAATTACTGCGTGGAGTTGATACCGAGTGTACAGCGTGGCGTACAACAGAGTGGAGTGCAGACAGAGCGGCGTGCAGACAGAGTGCCGTACAGAGTGGAGATCACGAGATGGAAAGATCCCCGTTACAAGACGAGCGACCGTGCCGGTCATGAGCTGATGTAACCACAGAACACGAGGCAAGCGGACGATAACGAGGAACACAGCTGCTGACCGAGGTGGGGTGGGGTAGTGGGGCTGGAATGAAAGCAGGGAGGCCTGGGAGGGGGGCAAGATGGCTGGAGGCGTGGGGGAATGTGGGGTGGGGGGCATGGGATGGGATGGTTGGGTGGCAAAGTTCGTCAGGCGAGCAGCGTTCTGGAGTGGGAAACGCGTGGGAGGGGAGCAGGAATGCCGGGTGATGGAATGTTGGTCATGGGCGTTGTCGACGTGTTGGTCTGTGGACATAGAGGAGAGATGCAGTTAAAAGGGGGGGGGGAGGGGGGAGAGAGAGATTCCAAGGTCACTCAGCAGTTGGGTGCTTACGCCATGTCGACCTTGAGCAGGTTTCAGGGACTTGGGGGGGGGGGGGGATGATCTCTTAAATTATTATTAATGACTGTAATGACAAGTCATTTGTTCACTGGGTTGTTATGCTGTCATTTGTTCACTGGGTTGTTATGCTGTCATTTGTTCACAGGGTTGTCATTTGTTCAATGGGTTTTCATTGGCTCACTAGGTTGTTTATTAAATGCATTAGGTTGACATTGGTTCGCTGGGTTGTCAGGACTCTTGCTCATTTTGGGTTTTTATTGTCCGACTGTGCGTTGGTTTAATTGATCGAGGTCATTCATTTTAATGACGTGTCAATAATCGTACGAGAAGATACAGACATTGAGCCATTTTATATATGGCTGGGAAAATATTTCTAGTTAATGCTTAGTCGGGTGATTTTTAGATACGTGTTACACGTCGTGTAATTATGCGTTAGCATATCATTTAATGTGTGTGATGTAAATAAAAGGCTAATGACGTGGGGCTGGGGGGGGGGAGGGTCCTGCCCCGGGTATAAAACTAACAAACTCCGTTGTGCGCAATATGATTTTTGCTAGTGTACCTGCATTAGGCTACAATCAAACTGGTTCCGTATGTGGTTTCAATACTGACATACAAAACAGATTTTTTTCGTTGACATCCAATACTTAAATAAAGACCAATTTTTCGTAGACATTCAAGACTGACATACAGGACTGACATACAGGACTGACATACAGGACTGACATACAGGACTGACATACAGGACTGACATACAGGACTGACATACAGGACTGACATACAGGACTGACATACAGGACTGACATACAGCACCCCCATCTTCTCTTAGAGAAATTCGTCTGCAAGTGTGCTCACATGGCATCCGAATATGCATTGTTGATTGACCACGGCCTTGACCTTTTATGAGCAATGTTGACCGATAGTCAAACTGATCTAAGGCTAAGTCTAAGGTCGAACAGTAAAAAATGAACAATTTAATTGCTACCAATTCTTTCTTTTTTCCAACAAATTAAAATTATGCAATGTTGAACGTTTCCTCGATGAAATCTGGAATGGACACTCGAATCATATAATATATCTACTTGTATACTATACGTATACTATACGTGTTTATATATATTGAGAAGGGGCGTAGACTAAAGAGCGGCGAATGGTTCCATCCCCTGTCATTGTAGGCTACGTTATATCCAACAATATAAGAACTAATGAGAGTTTGGACTGGTTAGGTGTAATTTCGAAAACTATTTCCTCTGGCGATAAAGAACTTCTGTTGCTTTAGGCTTAAGGGGGGGGGGGGGGGGGGGGGGGAAACTCCGGCCCGCGGGCTACATCTGGCCCGTCGCATCATTTTGGATTGAAAAGTTTGCAATATATTTTTAAAAATAGGAGAAATATGTAGGTGCCATAATACAATTTTGAGATATTTTTGCAAAAGAGAAATAATTTGTTTTAGAACATTGTCTAATTGTTGGTGGGAATCTTGACTTAATGCCGTCAAGGGCGAACTTCCTACATACCCCACCCCCACCACCATTTACCACACACAAAAAACCCGCCTATTGTTAAATCTTATTTTAATAAACAACGATATTAGATTTGATATTTGAGTTGATTTAGATTTGATATTTGAGTTGATATTAGATTTGATATTTGAGTTGATATCAGATTTGAAATTAGAGTTCTTATTAGATTTGATTTTAGAATTGATATTGGATTTGATATTAGATTTGTTATCACAGTTCATATTAGATTTAGTAATAATGTTTCTACTGAAGAAATGCATTTCATTTCGGTTGTGTTTTTGAGCCAAACTGATATTTGACAAATCTTAACGAAGTTGATGTTTTCTATAGAATGTTTTTACAACTTGTTTTTAAGTCAGATTGTCCAATATTAAACATTAAAAAAAGACAAAACGTTATTCCCAAAATTTTAACTTATTTTTTAAAAATTAATTTGAAAAAAAAGCGATGAAATTTACCCCCCCCCCCCTTCCCACCACCCCCGTAAAAAGTGTTACCCTGAGCGGTCACCCTCTTTGCCAGCGAGAGGAAACCGAAATAGCTAGAGTATATATAGGTTTTCTCAACAGTGTTAGCAAAACAGCACACCAAGGTGGTCAATTTAATGTATCACAACGACATAGAACTGGTCACGCTACGATGTTTTTTGTGCGGCTGAACAACCCCTATGAAAAAAACGGCTACTGCGGAGCGCCCCCCCATTACTGTGCCGACACCGTACGAACTTTTGAGAGCTATTATGTCTAGGTAACCTGCTGTGATAGCTGAGCATGAGGGAGAAAACTCGACGGAAAAGGGGAGGGGGTCTATACTCACCGCCCCCCCCCCCCACCTTTACAGCATTACATGATTGTGTTGGGTAAAAACTAAGAGCTTATAGTGCTTGCGATCGTTGGAGACACACACACACAAACACATACACACACACACACACACACACAAAGGGGGAAAGGTAGTTAAACTTTAAAGGGTGGTATGTGAAAATAATGCATCGTGATAGGTGTGAGAAGGCACAGGGGGAGAAGAGGGCAGTGGGGACAAAAAGATTTGTAAAAATTAAAAATAAACAAGAACAACACGGCTTTGAATAGAGCGAGCTCCGTCACAATCGGCTCATGGCTGCGTCTATAAATAGAAGTATAAGGGTGTCTAGTGACGTGCTGTGCCTCATCGTCTGTGAAATCGTATCCGGAAATTTGTTTGAAACAAATTTCGTCGACGGAAAATTGATCGACCGAAATTCGATCGAACGGAAATTTGGTAGAATCTTTTTTTTTTCAGTTCACGTGTTAAAATTTAGCGTCAAATTTCTTTTTGAACGCACTATTTTGTTTTACTATATAGTGTAGTGCGTTCGAAAAGAAATTTGTCGCAAAATTGTCGGCATGTTCATTGTGTCTATGTCATACGGCCTATGGGACTCCATATCCGGGTTTCATTTCAGTTTGCCTTCTCTTACTTTGTTTCGCTCTCATTTCCTTTCAGATGAGTAATGTAGCCATCCGGGGCTGCTGGTGATGGTTTTACTTGTCTGTGCGTTTGTCTGGGTGAGTTGAACTCCAGCCTTCTAGCTTGGGATTGTCTCAGACTAGACCACCGCGCACCCAGAGTAGTAGTCACATGGAAATTGACATACTGTGATGACAAAGTCAATGACATAAAATGGTGACCATGTGTAGGATATAGGCATGTCATATGCTGGTTAGGGTTAATAATAAGGTTTGATGGTAGACACAATGATGGTACAAATTAATGCTAGAGAAACTAATGGTAGACAAATTGATGGTAGACAAATTGATGGTAGACAAATTGATGGTAGACAAGGTGATGGTAGACAAAGTGATGGTAGACAAAGTGATGGTAGACAAATTGATGGTAGACAAGGTGATGGTAGACAAATTGATGGTAGACAAATTGATGGTAGACAAATTGATGGTAGACAAATTGATGGTAGACAAATTGATGGTAGACAAATTGATGGTAGACAAAGTGATGGTAGACAAATTGATGGTAGACAAAGTGATGGTAGACAAAGTGATGGTAGACAAATTGATGGTAGACAAGGTGATGGTAGACAAATTGATGGTAGACAAAGTGATGGCATACCGGTTTGTAGAAATAGAAATTAAACGTAATAATGAGATGGAGATCCATAATGTCTTCGACACCACGACCTGACTAAGCCCCAAGCGAATCAAATCTAAAAGACAACCTCTCACACACTATATCTCCCACACCACATCTCCGACAGCACATTTCCCACACCCTAGTTTTCACATCATATTTCCCACACCCAATTTCCCACGAGATATCTCTACACCACATTTCTCACACCATATCTCCCACACCAACTCTCCCACGACATTTCTCCAAGAACCACCACTCCCAACCATATCTCCCGCACCATTTCCTGACGGCCCCTCATGCTACCATCATCTCTCCCAAATCACCCACATCACAATCTCTCCCACACACATTACACCACCTCTCCCACATCACCTCTCGCACACCGTATCTCCACACATCATCACGACACGTCTCCCTCACCTCCTCTCCCACATCACCTCATCCACAACATCTCTCGCACATCATATCTCCACACATCATCACGACACGTCTCCCTCACCTCCTCTCCCGAACCACGTCTCACACACCATATCTCCACACACCATCTCCTATTGGCTTTCACACCACTACCATCTCTCTAAAGCAACGACCCACATCACCACCATTTTTAACACCACTACCAACACGACTACCAACTCTCTCTCTCCCACCCACAAGACTTGTACTTGGTGCTTGACTCACTAACACAGCGGTTCTCAACCTGTGGGTCGCGACCCCTTGGAGGTCGCACGACCCTTTCACAGGGGTCGCCTAAGACCACTGAAAACACATATACTAAACAGTTATAAAGTATCAACGGAAATAATTTTGTTGTTGGGGGTCGCCACAACATGATGAAATGTATTAAAGGGTCGCGGCATCAGAAAGGTTGAGAACCACTGCACTAGCAGTTCTATTCCAGACGTGTCCTTACTGACCTACAAACCTTTACCATTAAGCCTGGTACTCACAATACTAACGTTCAGCACTGGCTGATCGTTGCGGGTTAGGAAAGACTCTGTGGCTGGGCAATGGGGTTATGGTTACGGTCAGCACGCAATTATGATAAATTTTTCATCCCCGGATGAAGGTACTGATTATCATGTATTAGGTGTTAGGATACATACAATGCATACCTTAAATACCATAGCTACCTTTAAAACCATACATACCCCACTCATCATACATACCCCACTCACCACACATACCCCACTCATCATACATACCCCACTCATACTACATACCCCACGCACCACACATACCCACTCATACTACATACCCCACTCATACTACATACCCCACTCACCACACATACCCCACTCATACTACATACCCCACTCATACTACATACCCCACTCACCACACATACCCCACTCACCACACATACCCCACTCACCACACATACCCCACTCACCACACATACCCCACTCACCACACATACCCCACTCACCACACATACCCCCCTCACCACACATACCCCACTCACCACACATACCCCACTCACCACACATACCCAACCAACTACCACATGAGCTTTAGATGCGGCCAGATTGAATACTGCCTACACAACCCCCCCCCCCCTCCTCCCGTTTCACTGCGATATCCTATTTCGGAGCCATCGTTGGCCTGTTCGATCCGTGGCAAGTACGACTTGAATGTCTGTGACATTTGGGCACTTCTGGTCTAGACCAGTAGTATGTGTGGCATGGGTGGTTGGTGGGGTGTCGGGGTGCCAGGATTCGAGGGATGGATAGAAGGGTGTGGGGTCAGTGGGATGTCGGGTGGAAATACATATGGCATCGGTGGGGGGAATGATTTTGAAGAGTGTGTGCGCCGATGTGGTGGTGTATGTACGGTGTTGTGGTGATGTATGTGCGGTAATGTGGTTGTGTATGTGCGGTGATGTTAGCTAATGTGGTGGTGCATGTGAGGTGATGTGGGGTGTATGTAATGTGATGTGGGGGTGTATGTGAGGTGATTTTAGGTAATGTGGTGGTGTATGTGAGGTGATGTGGGGGTGTATGTGATTTGATGTGGAGGCGTATACGAGGTGATGTGGGGGTGTATGTGAGGTGATGTGGGGTGTTGTATGAGAGTGTATATGTGGCGATGTGTAGTGTATGAAAAGAGATGTTGTAGTGCATGTGTGGTAATGTTGTCGTTTGTGAGAGATGACCACAACAACCACACCATGACATGATTTGTTAATCTATCAATTAACTCCCCAGAATTTCAAAACGTAACACCCCCCTCGACCCCTACCCTTATCCACACTCCCCCCCAGCCTTGGACCTTCGCCCAGACTCTTCGTATTGCTGACCTAGTGATACTTGACCCGGGTGACCTTATCATCATGTCGGTAGGTCAAGTCTGGGGCCCATCTGGCCGTGCCCCGCGATCAATAAAGACATCGATTTGTGGTAAAGGAGTTCTCTCTCCCACACCCCTCTCCCCCACACCCACTCCCCCACACACCCCTCCTCTCACACCCCCACTCCCACTTATTTGAAACATTTTCAGATACAACCAACTTGAAGCCAATGTGAAAGCGGAACCACTCTCTCTCTCTCTCTCTCTCTCTCTCTCTCTCTCATTCTCTCTCTCTCATTCTATCTCTCTCTCATTCTATCTCTCTCTCATTCTCTCTCTCTCTCATTCTCTCTCTCAAGTTCTCACTCTCATTCTCTCTCTCATTCTCTCTCTTTCTCTCTCTCATTCTCTCTCTCTCATTCTCTCTCTCATTCTCTCTCTCATTCTCTCTCTCTCATTCTATCTCTCATTCTCTCTCTCTCATTCTATCTCTCATTCTCTCTCTCATTCTCTCTCTCATTCTCTCTCTCATTCTCTCTCTCTCATTCTATCTCTCATTCTCTCTCTCTCATTCTATCTCTCATTCTCTCTCTCATTCTCTCTCTCATTCTCTCTCTCATTCTCTCTCTCATTCTCTCTCTCTCATTCTATCTCTCATTCTCTCTCTCATTCTCTCTCTCATTCTCTCTCTCTCATTCTATCTCTCATTCTCTCTCTCATTCTCTCTCTCATTCTCTCTCTCATTCTCACTCTCATTCTCTCTCTCATTCTCTCTCTCTCATTCTCTCTCTCATTCTCTCTCTCATTCTCTCATTCTCTCTCTCTCATTCTCTCTCTCATTCTCTCTCTCATTCTCTCTCTCATTCTCTCTCTCATTCTCTCTCTCTCATTCTCTCTCTCTCTCATTCTCTCTCTCTCATTCTCTCTCTCTCATTCTCTCTCTCTCATTCTCTCTCTCTCTCATTCTCTCTCTCTCTTTCTCTCTCTCTCATTCTCTCTCTCTCATTCTCTCTCTCATTCTCTCTCTCTCATTCTCTCTCTCTCATTCTCTCTCTCATTCTCTCTCTCTCATTCTCTCTCTCTCATTCTCTCTCTCATTCTCTCTCTCATTCTCTCTCTCATTCTCTCTCTCATTCTCTCTCTCATTCTCACTCATTCTCTCTCTCTCATTCTCTCTCTCTCATTCTCTCTCTCTCATTCTCTCTCTCTCATTCTCTCTCCCTCTCTCTCTCACTCATTCTCTCTCTCTCATTCTATCTCATTCTCTCTCTCTATCTCATTCTCTCTCCATCTCTCTCTCCATCTCTCTCTCATTCTCTATCTCATTCTCTCTCATTCTCTCTCCCCCATTCTCTCTCACTCATTCTCTCTCTCTATCTCATTCTATCTCCCTCTCTCTCTCTCTCACTCATTCTCTCTCTCTCATTATATCTCTCATTCTCTCTCTCTTTCTCTGTTCGTGTATGTGTGTGTGTGTGTGTGAGTGCGTGGGAGTATGAAATCTAACGGGTGTTCTCTTTTAGACATGTGTCATGTAAAACGTCCCTGTGTCTTTTATTTTATGACCACGCCACTGGGATTAATAGAATATGTATGTGTTTTTTTTTAACCTTTCTTAAAAAATTTTTTTAACGAAGTGGCTATAGGTACACGGGTACCAGAATTGAAAGGTTGGGATTAAAAAACGATTAAAAATATTATTTTTGGGTTTGTAAGACAAAATGAGGTATCAAATGAAAGATAATTGAATGTACTATACGTTTGTAAACTTAATTCTTCATTTTAACTAAAAAAAACTACTACAAATGACATCCGAATAGCATTTGTCAAAATGGACCCAGACACGTAGCGCCGCCATTTGCACCCGGGTACCATTAGGCTCATTATAGTACATTCAATTATCTTTCATTTGATACCTCATTTGGTCTTACAAACTTAACAGTAATATTTAAAATCGTTTTTTAATCCCAACCTCTCAATTCTGGTACCCGTGTACCAATAGGTGCAGCCTTTTTTTTAAAGTGTGCCGAAGATTATGGAAAAAACTCCACACCCCCCCCCCCCACCTTTATATGTTGGTGCCCGGCGCGGTTGCCCCCTTTTTCGACCCCCCTCCCCATTCCCTTTTGCCCGGCCCTGGACATACAACACCGTACTTCCACTGTATTTGACTCCCATTCCACCCACCTCCCACCTTAAACACCTTACTGCTGTGACTGTTTTGGAAATATCCTCTCCCTGAAATGAATACTCAAATATTTTTAGCCTCGTGTCTCCAGGAAGATAATCGTGTTTCTAGCAGAGTTAAATTTCCTTGAAAAATATGAAAATAGAGAAGGCATGTTTTGAATTATTTACACCTCAATGGATGCGTGGTCTAATACTGTCTTTACCGGCCGGCACCCGGGGGGGGGGGGGCGGGCTGCTAGGATGGACGGCATGGTTTACCAAACTTCTCAATGGCTTGAAACGCCACACACTGGGGCGTGACACGGACGTGACTTAGTGACGGGGATTGGACTAGCTCCAGTGGGTGCAGTTTATTATTTTTAAAAAGCTGCCCAGGTCTTGTACTACCACCCACCCCCACCCCCCTCTGAACCCACTCCTGTTACCAATTTCGCTCTACCCGGTCGCGCTGCTGTGAGTATTCCTTGTCCAACTAACAACCAACAGGAGTGTCTTTACAAACCAACCGAGGTGTCTTTACCAACCGAAAGATATGTCTTTACCAACCGAAAGATGTGTCTTTACCAACCGACAGATGTGTCTTTACCAACCGACAGATGTGTCTTTACCAACCGACAGATGTGTCTTTACCAACCGACAGATGTGTCTTTACAACCCATTATATCTCCACAACAACCGACAGATGTGCCTTTACAACCCGTGATGTGTCCACCCACCCACCGATACATCCACCCACCGATACATCCACCCACCGATACATCCACCCACCGATACATCCACCCACCCACCGATACATCCACCCACCCACCGATACATCCACCCACCGATACATTAACCCACCGATACATCCACCCACCCACCGATACATCCACCCACCCACCGATACATCCATCCACCCACCGATACATCCACCCACCCACCGATACATCCACAAACCCACCGATACATCCACCCACCCACCGATACATCCACCCCCCCCCACCGATACATCCACCCACCCACCGATACATCCACCCACCCACCGATACATCCACCCACCCACCGATACATCCACCCACCCACCGATACATCCACACAGTCCCAGGATCCGGCCCTTGTGATGCTAAGATGTCTGCTGAATGCCACGGCTATAAATAGATTAGAATTTCAAGGCGCCTGGCATGTGGGCGATGGAGTTCGCTGACCAGAGCAGACGACGTGGGATTTGCCGGGACGATGGTTCTTACAATCCCGTTATTGATTGGTCGGGTCTACCAGCAGATCAGTGGATTAGCAGCAGGGCAATTAAGATAGGGGTTTAACAGTGGACCTGTGATCTAAAAGTGGACCTGTCGTCCAGCAGTGGACCGGTGGTCTACCAGTGGACTAGGGATCTAATAGTGGACCAATGGTCTAAAGTGGACGCGTGGTATACCAGCGGACATATTGTCTACCAGTCGACCGGTGTTCTACAAGTGGACCGGTGGTCTACCAGGGGTCTAATAGTGGATATGTTGTCTAAATTGGACCCGTCGTATATACCAGCGGACCTGTGGTCTACCAGTGGACCTGTGGTCTACCAGTGGACCTGTGGTCTACCAGTGGACCTGTGGTCTACCAGTGGACCTGTTGTCTACCAGTGGACCTGTGGTCTACCAGTGGACCTGTGATCTAAAGGTGGAATAGTGGTTTAAAATTTCACCTGTGGTCTCTCACAAACACCCCCCCCCCCCAACCACACACACACACACATACACACAGGCAGAAACGTTTTTTTCATGCAAATTTATAACAATGTACAGTATGTGCCAAAAAATGACAGTACTGAAACTCTCGCATATTGAAGGTGCCCTTGAGTTGGTCAGAAGTGCATTGCTCCAGTTGCTACGTGCTCCTGTTACTGTCAAGTAAAATATGTTGATCAGTTGTTCCAAAGATGTCTCTCGGCTGAGAAAGAGTATTCACAGCTGACCATTTTGTTCACATCAGACGCAGTGGCGTAGTGAAGGGGTGGGGCTGTCCGCCCCTGGTCGCACTTTTTTCTCTACGCAGGGACGTGCGACATTTTTGGCCAGAAAACCAAATACCCCGTCAACATGTGCGGCACCTGGACCATGCGGCAAGCTACCCTTTCAACGTGTGCGGCACTTGGACCATGCGGCAAGCTACCCCTTCAACGTGTGCGGCACTTGGACCATGCGGCAAGCTACCCTTTCAACGTGTGCGGCACTTGGACCATGCAGCAAGCTACCCTTTCAACGTGTGCGGCATTTGGACCATGCGGCAAGCTACCCTTTCAACGTGTGCGGCACTTGGACCATGCGGCAAGCTACCCCTTCAACGTGTGCGGCACTTGCACCATGCGGCAAGCTACCCTTTCAACGTGTGCGGCACTTGGACCATGCGGCAAGCTACCCTTTCAACGTGTGCGGCACTTGGACCATGCAGCAAGCTACCCTTTCAACGTGTGCGGCATTTGGACCATGCGGCAAGCTACCCTTTCAACGTGTGCGGCACTTGGACCATGCGGCAAGCTACCCTTTCAACGTGTGCGGCACTTGGACCATGCGGCAAGCTACCCTTTCAACGTGTGCGGCACTTGGACCATGCGGCAAGCTACCCCCTTCAAACTGTGCGGCACTTGGACCATGCGGCAAGCTACCCTTTCAACGTGTGCGGCACTTGGACCATGCGGCAAGCTACCCTTTCAACGTGTGCGGCATTTGGCAATTATGTCGAAAAGAAAGTGGTTGAAAGACGCAAGACATACTTTTCTTTGACCATCCATTACTAGACATTCTATGGGACACGGGAACTCTGAAACAAAATGGAGCAATGCTATACAGTGAATTTAGAACAAATATTCCGAACCAGTTATGTAGAAATATGGGGGAAAGGGGGGGGGGCAAGTAAAACAAAGCAAGAGGTGAAATGGGGCAACGGCCAATCAAAGAGCGGGGTGTTTGAGAGATATAAACTTTTGATGACGTTGGCGTGACAAGAAATAACAAGGTCTTCGCAGGCCAATGTGGCAACTGGAATAATATATATATATATATATATATATACATCTATCTACACTAAAGTCACATAAAAGCAGGCTTTAAGATTCCCACCGCACTATATGTATATGCTTTACTGTGACGTTAACAGCCGCTACGTCAGATCGGCACCTTCAAAAAAAATTCAAACATTTAGTTGATGTATAGTTGTTTAAATAAAAAGTACCAAAAACAAAAATTGCTATTTCGTAACAGTTCAAAATAAAAAAAACGTGTTTAAAGACAAACCAGATCAAGGGACAGTCAAATGACACAGCATATCTCTGTCACTCAATTAAGTGGAGACTTATTCAATACTATCTTCAGGTATGTGCCAAAATGAATCATTTGCTGTTTTTTTGGTGAATTGATCAAAAATTTTCAGACCACTGCCGACACTTCGCTTTGGCTCGGAAGCCTTCGGCGCCCTGGATTTCTTCCCAACGCCCCCCCCCCCCCGACACACCCAACCGCAGATCAAAGTGACTTAAAAACTGTTATAAGGGATGACGTATTTTGAGACGCTTTGCCCGCCTTCCACGTGCATGACCTCTTTCAAGTCGGTCCTGTGTTGGGGCGGCTAGAAAAAAATATCCCTTTGTTGATACTTTTGTTTACTATCGTCCGTTTCTGTGGAACAGGATCGAACGATCTAGAGAATGCGAGAAGCAGTAAGACTGCGTATTCCTTTTTCCAGAATGATCATCTGAAACTGAGTATAAAAGGGATAAGAATAAATGACGGGAGAGATTTTCCTTTCCTTGATTACGAGGCATGCTATGTGTCATTATACTTTGTTGTGTGTAGAGATTTTTATTTCCTCTTACAATTTTGTGCTCATTGTATTTTTATATACAGTACCGGTACCAGCAAATCTGTAAGTTTATAATTTCAATCATATTTCTCTTGCTGTTATTATTTAATTGAAGTTCACAAATTAAAAAGTTATTAATTGTAATTAGCTCTGGCCTTGATTGTCGTTTTATTTGGTATTATTTTTAAACGTTGGTATCGTCCTTTATTATGGACTGTTTTTAGAACGAGCCCCAGACAAAACAACAGAGATTAAATTCTCCATCTATAACGGTCCGTAATAAAAACACTCTTCTATAAGCAGTGAAAACTGGATGGAACTCAAACCCTTGGGACCGTAGCAAACGTTGTTCTATTTGCAGGTTCAGCTACACAGTGTTAAATATTAATAGGTTCTCCCATACAATCCCGTACAATCACAAACACGCCCTTAAGCAAGTATTCAATCGCTCAATAACAATGCGCACTCACACGTAAATATGCGCACTATCACGTACGCAGTCTTTGATTTGCACACAAAAATGCGCACACACACATACACAAACATTTTCACATAAACACGCAGTCGCGTAAGCACAGATGAACACATGCAGTAGGCAACACACACACACACGCTGGTTACAACACATTTGAATCTCAGAAGCGAAAACTTAAAACTTCCCCCCACTTGCCTTCGTTCACTGCCTGGGATACGCCTTCGCCTCATAGATGGGCCTGTCACGGTAAGGCGGCCCGCGTATTAATAATAAATCAACCGGACGACAGGGGGTGGCGCCAGGCAGACGACAGCTATAGATTATGGCACTTCCGGTGGAAGCTGTCATCTCAGACGTAGCAACTGGACCACACACATATAAAAAATATATATATATATTTATTACTGAACTGACCACTGGTCATTTGTCCATCTTTTCCAGACGAATATAAATATTGATAGCAAAAATGCTGACGTTATAAACATGTTATTACAGAGTGTTTCACATTTAGCCTGGCCTTAGATTGACCCCACAAAACGTCACGTGATCAGCTGACCAACCGGTATCCTCGCCCCACTTACGATGAATGACGTCACGGGCGTGTTATAAAATGAGAAATGACGTTTGCGAAATTAACCCCTAAAAGGATAGTTAATTTTAAAACCACCTGAACCAATTTTTTTTTTAAAAATGTGCTCTTAAATAAAAACAAAAACTAATAATAATAATAACAATAATAATAATGATAACAATAATTACACCATCAGAAGAGTCGAGGCTCTTGTTGTAGGGCAGGGTTGCAGCAATGGGCATAGTTGGTCTTTGCTAGAGCTGGACAGTGCGTTGGGCAGATTGTCATGGACCGGATGGATCATATCTTCTTAAATTACATTAAACACAGATTAGATCAGGGTTGGGCAAACTACGGCCCGGCAACTGATGTTATGCGCCCCCCCCCCCCCCCCGAGGGCATTTAGAAATAAAAAAAATATAATAACTTCGTTTTTAAGTTATCTTCTTGAATGTTACAGAATTTCGTGTAACGTTAGGATTGTGTTAACATTTTGTATAAAATGTATTTCCAATTTTCTATTTTTTGTAAACAGCCCTTGACTTTCGTAATGTAATGCTAATATGTCGAAATATATATGCGCCCTCCAACAGCTTTTCATTTGTCAACGTGGCCCTACAAAAAGTTTGCCCACCTCTTTATTAGATTGTAGGAAAATACCATCAACGCTAAATGCACGATTTTGTCCAGAGCCACGGCCCTAGGGAAACAGAGATGTGTTGCGTTCGAAGTAACTGCACACAGCAGTCTCACCGAGTAGTCTAACCATGTCTCACCGAGTAGTCTAACCATGTCTCACCGAGTAGTCTATCCATGTCTCACCGAGTAGTCTATCCATGTCCCACCGAGTAGTCTAACCATGTCTCACCGAGTAGTCTAACCATGTCTCACCGAGTAGTCTAACCATGTCTCACTGAGTAGTCTAACCATGTCTCACCGAGTAGTCTAACCATGTCTCACAGAGTAGTCTAACCAAGTCTCACCGAGTAGTCTAACCATGTCTCACCGAGTAGTCTAACCATGTCTCACCGAGTAATCCAACCATGTCTCAACGAGTTATCTAACCATGTCTCACCGAGTTATCTAGCCATGTCTCACCGAGTTATCTAGCCATGTCTCACCGAGTTATCTAACCATGTCTCACCGAGTTATCTAGCCATGTCTCACTGAGTAATCCAACCATGTCTCAACGAGTTATCTAACCATGTCTCACCGAGTTATCTAACCATGTCTCATCGAGTAATCCAACCATGTGTCACCGAGTAATCCAACCAAGTCTCACCGAGTTATCTAACCATGTCTCATCGAGTTATCCAACCATGTCTCACCGGGTTATCCAACCATGTCTCACCGAGTTATCTAACCAAGTCTCACCAAGTTATCCAACCATGTCTCACCGGGTTATCCAACCATGTCTCACCGAGTTATCTAACCAAGTCTCACCGAGTTATCTAACCAAGTCTCACCGAGTTATCTAACCATGGTTCTGAAACAACTTTAAAATTTTACATTTCATTGTAATTGACAAGTGCTTACATTATTTTACAATGCTCACAAAGTGACAGTTTTGTCTATGTATTGCCATTCGGTACATATGAAAGTGATGATTTCCAAGTTAGAGGCAAGTCGACCCACGAAAGTTCAAGCAGTGCGCTGCACAAAAATATTGACACAATGTTCAGTGACAATTGAGTCAATAGATTGAACGCATTCATTGGATCCAAACTAAACAAGTGCACTAAATGAAACTATAGGCCACGTTTTGCCTAACCGTCAGGGGACATGGGCGTATACAAAGTGAGGGCAACGTGTCTTGCATAAACTGAAAATGATGGCTTAAGTGAATATAAAATCCCCAAAAATGTGGGGCATTTTGTCAATACTTTTTTCTCATCTCTTCAATGAAAGGTCAGGGGGGGGGGGTCAGCGGTTATTGCGGGATTCGTTTAGAGCAGTGGTTCTCAACCTTCCTATTGCCGCGACCCTTTAACACAGTTCCTCATGTTGTGGCGACCCCCAGCCACAAAATTATTTTGGTTGCTACTTCATAACCTGTCCAGCATATGTGTTTTCCGATGGTCTTAGGCGATCCCTGGAAAAGGGTCATTCGATCCCCAAAGGGGTCGCGACCAATAGGTTGAGAACCGCTGGTTTAGACGATGGTCATCACGTGTATTAGTATAAAACACTATAAATAGGTCTTAAAGATGAGTTCTAAGTGGACTTTTTGTTAGTCCGCAGCTTAAACGAGTTACCGATAGATGAGTTCTAAGTGGATAGAAACAAGGATTATTATTTATATGTGAAGGACTAGATCTGGGTTTCAGAGAAGATAAAGGCCATTTTTACAAGAAATATGTGTGACGCGTGTGAGAAAACTGGAGAATCACTTCAGATTACTGGAAAATGTCCTCCCCTTTTTTCCCCGCAACTTCCAGATTTTTTAAAATAATTCTGCATTCAAATTTTGCTAGAAGGTGTCAGTCATTAATGCCTTAATGAGGTGTCAGTCACGAATGCCTTAATGCCTAATGTGTGAGCTGATAAATGCCCTGTGCCCCCAACACCCCCCCCCCCTTTTTTTTCCCTGTCACTGAAAAGTCCCCTTCTGGATCAAATTTTCAGAGAGAAACACTGAAATCAGATGTATGCCAAACTATGCCCCGTGGTTCTCCCTCATTTTCACTTGGTAGCCATCAGCGCCCTCGCTTTTTGCGCGCCTACCCTAACCAAAATGTCAGAGTCGTCCCCGTCAAAAAAACCACAAAAAAAAAACAACAACAAAAAAAAACCGACAGAATGCCAAATGTTGACCATTGAGATGATTTTCTTGAACTGACGAATATGTTTTATTTTCATTCAATTTTGTCTGTATGGCCTAGTTGGGACTATTAACAGATCCCGGCGGTGAAACAAGTGACAAGAAGCATACCATCAACCAAAAAATGAATTTCGTCAATGTTGGGCGAACGAGTTGGAGTTATAGCTGATCCTGGACACCGTTATGCCTAATTTTGGCGCCGTCCTGGGGCGTAGCTATGTTAAATGCCACCCTGGGAGGGCCACTTCCTT
Source organism: Omphiscola glabra (assembly GCA_964017045.1). Taxonomy (NCBI): domain Eukaryota; kingdom Metazoa; phylum Mollusca; class Gastropoda; family Lymnaeidae; genus Omphiscola; species Omphiscola glabra. Next base: position 24,627,204 of record OZ024801.1, on the reverse strand, counting down.
CTCTTCCACCTTAAAACTTTGCAGTGGGCAAAAAATGCCACCCCTAAAAAATATGTAAAAAGCCTCGCCTCCCCCCTCCTCCCGGGGCGGATCAACCTGCACATCTGAAATGCCCCCGGGGGGAATTGTCTGAAAGAAACACTGGTCCCACCCCATCCCACTACGCCACTGTGTCCCACCCAGTAGTACAATCCAGTCCCACTACATTCCACATCTTTGACCCCAAAAAAAGCTTCATCTAGGTCGCACTTGTACCTGTGACAGTTATGTCAAGGCTAAACTTGTTGTTCCGACAGGTGGCGCCCTCCACCTGTATTCAGAACTGTCACGTGGTGCCTCCGACACACACCCCCACCCCCACCCATGGGTTGGCTCCCCGTCACGCCTCGCTAGTGCTCCCTACGCCAGCCACCTGATGATTGCAGCCGTAGTACAACCGTTTTATCAATCGGTCCTCCCCCCACACACACACACACACACAGAGAAATAAACACAACATGAACGAACATATGGGGCCACGTTCATTGGATGGTAAGGACCAGTCCAGACACCTGTCGGCGTGGGTACTCTAGAAACCAGTGCTTCTAAAACCTGGACAAATTGCCCAATCGGGACAAATGAAAATGGTTATTATCGGGGTAACGTTCTCTCCGCAGTATTTTGTACGACCGCTTTAGAAAATATATAAATATTAATATTTAGGACACAAGAATTTTTAATGTTCTTGACTTGTTTTCATCCCCCCCTTTTTTTCCATTTTTGCGTGTTCAGTGTACTCTGGTGTAGAGATTACTCAGGCGTACTGTGCACTGAGTCCCGTCCCAAGTAAGGGGAACATGTCATTTGTTCCAAACATTTGAAAAGGCGAGTAAGAGGAACATGTCATTTGTTCCAAAGATTTGAAAAGGCGGGTAAGAGGAACTTGTCATTTGTTCCAAACATTTGAAAAGGCGAGTAAGAGGAACATGTCATTTGTTCCAAAGATTTGAAAGGGCGAGTAAGAGGAACATGTCATTTGTTCCAAAGATTTGAAAGGGCGAGTAAGAGGAACATGTCATTTGTTCAAAAGATTTGATAAGGCGGGTAAGAGAAACATGCCATCTGTTCCAAATATTTGATAATAGGCGAGTAACGGGAACTTGCCATTGGTTCCAAAAACCGAATCTGTCAAAGGCTAAGTTATAATAATTGTTAGGTCAAATAAGGTAGCATGACTTTGGAAACTTTTCTTTGGTAGTGAGTTCAGGTTCGTGGGCTCAATAGATTGTGTGTTCAATCATCATTAGGCTCAAAAGATTGTGTGTTCAATCATCATTAGGCTCAATAGATTGTGTGTTCAATCATCATTAGGCTCAAAAGATTGTGTGTTCAATCATCATTAGGCTCAATAGATTGTGTGTTCAATCATCATTAGGCTCAAAAGATTGTGTGTTCAATCATCATTAGGCTCAATAGATTGTGTGTTCAATCATCATTAGGCTCAATAGATTGTGTGTTCAATCATCATTAGGCTCAATAGATTGTGTGTTCAATCATCATTGGGCTCAATACATTGTGTGTTCAATCATCATTAGGCTCAGTAGATTGTGTGTTCAATCATCATTAGGCTCAATAGATTGTGTGTTCAATCATCATTAGGCTCAATAGATTGTGTGTTCAATCATCATTAGTTCACATGTGTGCGACTATCAAGAACATCGGCGTTTTTGATATAATTTAAGATATGTCAGCTATAGTGAGACTATAGAGATAATAGTGAGACTATAGAGATAATAGTGAAACTATAGAGATATAGTGAGACTATAGAGATAATAATGAGACTATAGAGATAAAAGTTAGACTATAGAGATAATAGTGGGACTATAGAGATAATAGTGGGACTATAGAGATAATAGTGAGACTATATAGATAATAGTGAGACAATAGAGGTAATAGTGAGACTATAGAGATAATAGTGGGACTATAGAGATAATAGTGGGACTATAGAGATAATAGTGAGACTATAGAGATAATAGTGGGACTATAGAGATAATAGTGGGACTATAGAGATAATAGTGGGACTATAGAGATAATAGTGAGACTATAGAGATAATAGTGGGACTATAGAGGTAATAGTTAGACTATAGAGATAATAGTGGGACTATAGAGATAATAGTGAGATTATAGAGATAATAGTTAGACTATAGAGATAATAGTTAGACTATAGAGATAATAGTGAGACTATAGAGATAATAGTGAGACTACAGAGATAATAGTTAGACTATAGAGATAATAGTGAGACTATATAGATAATAGTTAGACTATAGAGATAATAGTGGGGCTATAGAGATAATAGTGGGACTATAGAGATAATAGTGGGACTATAGAGATAATAGTGGGGCTATAGAGATAATAGTGGGACTATAGAGATAATAGTGGGACTATAGAGATAATAGTGGGACTATAGAGATAATAGTGGGACTATAGAGATAATAGTGAGACTACAGAGATAATAGTTATACTATAGAGATAATAGTGAGACTAAAGAGATAATAGTGAGACTAAAGAGATAATAGTTAGAATGTAGAGATAATAGTGAGACTATAGAGATAATAGTGAGCCTACAGAGATAATAGTTAGAATGTAGAGATAATAGTGAGACTACAGAGATAATAGTTAGAATGTAGAGATAATAGTCAGAATGTAGAGATCATAGTGAGACTATAAACTTTAACCGGATCGAACCGCTGGATACAAGAAAGAATGTGTTTTCCAAGGGCAGGCTACTGTGTTTTCATAGAAATAGGAGAACGCCCTCAAAGGCTGTAAAGATAGAGGCAAGAGAATGTCACCGGAAGACAGCGATGATTGTACGCTTGGCTCATATATTACCAGCGTAGATTCATGTCCTCTTCTGTTCTAGGACATCATGCCCTATTCTGTTCTAAGACACCATATCCTCTTCTGTTCTGACACCATGTCCTCTTCTGTTCTAAGACATCGTGTCCTCTTCTGTTCTAAGACATCATGTCCTCTTCTGTTCTAAGACATCGTGTCCTCTTCTGTTCTAAGACATCATGTCCTCTTCTGTTCTAAGACATCATGTCCTCTTCTGTTCTAAGACATCGTGTCCTCTTCTGTTCTAAGACATCATGTCCTCTTCTGTTCTAAGACATCGTGTCCTCTTCCGTTCTAAGACATCATGTCCTCTTCTGTTCTAAGACATCATGTCCTCTTCTGGTCTTAGAGATAGTTTTCTCTTCTGTTCTAAGAAACCATGTCCTCTTCTGTTCTAAGAGATTGTTTTCTCTTCTGTTCTAAGACATCATGTCCTCTTCTGTTCTTAGAGATAGTTTTCTCGTCTGTTCCAAGACACCATGTCCTCTTCTGTTCGAAGACCTCGTTTCCTCTTCTGTTCTAAGACATCATGTCCTCTTCTGTTCTAAGAGATCGTTTTCTCTTCTGTTCTAAGACTCATGTGCTCTTCTGTTCTAAGACATCGTGTCCTTTTCTGGTATAAGACATCGTTTCCTCTTCTGTTCAAAGACATCATGTCCTCTTCTGTTCTAAGACATCGTGTCCTCGTCTGTTCTAAGACAGCATTTCTTTTTCTGTTCTAAGACATCGTGTCCTTTTCTGTTCTAAGACACCATTTCCTATTCTGTTCTAAGACATCATGCCCTCTTCTGTTCTAAGACATCATGCCCTCCTCTCAGGGCCGGCGCTAGGAGGGTGCTGGGGCCTTGGGCAAAATGAATTTCGCGGGGCCGTTGACGTCATTTATTCCGCCGATAGGATACTAAGACACGTTATAGTCGTACTGGGGCCTTGATGGTCATAATGTGACGTGTCGAACTGGGGCCTTGCTGGTCATAATGCGCCCAGAGGTCTTCCCGAGATTCATCTCGAAGGGATAGTATGGGAGCCAGACTGACATTCAGACCATTTGACTATCTAATAACTCCGAAGATTGTGTTGACTGGATTAGGGACTATGAGTAGGCTTAGGTATATTATAAATATACTACGGCAACGGGCGGGGCTCCGCGCGGGGCCTTGGGCGGTCGCCCACATCGCCATCCCCTAGTGCCGGCCCTGCTCTTCTGCTTAAGACACCATTTCACACTTTCCTGCGAACGCCATCGGGTAAAAATAATTTACACACGTCACTTTCGGTAATAACGGAAACAGTTTGGGAATCCCTGTCAGCAAGCAGCACGCAATGGTGGGTTGGGGGGTGCCACGTGTGGGTTGGAAACTACTATCATGAGATAAAGACAGCAGAAACAAAGTTTTTTATTTTTATTTTTTTAAATTTTGTGGGTGGGGGAACAGGAACATGATTTCAGGGGTTTTTTGGGTGGAGGGGGGGGGGGGGCGCGGGACCAAAACTTGGGCGACCTGTTAAGTTCTTAATTACTAGGGGAGCCACAGTGCATAGCAATTGAAATAAAAACCTGCAAATTCAGGTGTGGAAGGGGGGGGGGGGGGGTGCGCTACCCAAATGACGTTTCTGGTTAGTGAGGAGGGGTTGTAAACAAATACGAACGACAAGGCTTCTTTATGACTTTGACCTCTTGAAGTCGTTGTTCAAAGTTGATCAGTTTAACATTGACGGGGTTTGGATCGTGATCAGAGTTTGATGACGCACATGTATCGGGTGGCAGAGAACATTCAGTGGAAGAGAACATTCGGCGGCAGAGAACATTCAGCGCCAGAGAACATTCAGTGCCAGAGAACAATCAGTGCCAGAGAACAATCAGTGCCAGATAACAATTAGTGCCAAAGAACATTCAGCGACAGAGAACATTCAGTGTCAGAGAACATTCATTGCCAGAGAACATTCAGTGCCAGAGAACATTCAGTACCAAAGAGCATTCGGCGCCAGAGAACTTTCAGTGCCAGAGAACATTCAGTGCCAGAGATAATCCAGTGCCAGAGAACACCCAGTGCCAGAGAACACCCAGTGCCAGAGAACACCCAGTGCCAGAGAACACCCAGTGCCAGAGAACATTTAGTGCCAGCGAACATTCAGTGCCAGAGAACATTCAGTGCCAGAGAACATTCAGTGCCAGGGAACATTCAGTGGAAGAAAACATTTGGTGGCAGAGAACATCCAGTGGAAGAGAACATCCAGTGGAAGAGAACATTCAGTGCCAGAGAACATTCAGTGCCAGAGAACATTCAGTACCAGAGTACATTCAGTGCCAGAGAACATTCAGTGCCAGAGATAATCCAATGCCAGAGAACATCCAGTGCCAGAGAACATTCAGTGCCAGAGAACATTCAGTGCCAGAGTACCGGGGTGAGGGGTCACTCTTTGAGGGGCGGCATTTTCCGCCAACTGCTGGACCCTGGTTACGCCATTAACTGAAGGACACTATTACTAAGAAGGAAAAAATGAAATATCCTATTATATTTCGATTTCTCAACATCCAGTTATGTCGTCATCACCTGAGACGGCACCATAGTTCCACGTGCAGTGCAGCAGATCACGTGAGTAGATCCTAAAGGGCACTCTAACATTTCAAGAAGGGCGAGACAGATCATGTGATCTGTAGACCTCTCAGAACTTGTTTTTTTTATTTAAAAACCGGGTCGACGTGACAACCTCTTTTCACTGACTGCTTGCGTCATAGTTTGGCGAAGGCGGGGCGACATATGGCACAGCGTGGAGGCATCTACAGGGGCGGAACTGTTTGTGTCCAAGAATAACATGGAGGTTTTGTCGGGTGGTCAAAGTTAGTGCCAGGAATGATGTCATACACACATGTATGCTGACAGTGGCACACACGACCGCTGATAAGCCGAGAGTGATATCACAGATTCACAGCTGAAATGGTCATAAACAACATTCGAGAAGGTCATACACAACAGCCGAGAAGATCATACACAACAGCCGTGAAAGTCATACACAACAGTCATCGAGGTCATACACAATAGCCGAGAAGGTCATACACAACAGCCGGGAAGGCCATACAAAACAGCTGAGAAGGCCATACACAACAGCTGAGAAGGCCATACACAAAGCTAAGAAGACCATACACAACAGCTGAGAAGGCCATACACAACAGCTGAGAAGGCCATACACAACAGCTGAGAAGGCCATACACAACAGCTGAGAAGGCCATACACAAAGCTAAGAAGACCATACACAACAGCTGAGAAGGCCATACACAACAGCTGAGAAGGCCATACACAAAGCTAAGAAGACCATACACAACAGCTGAGAAGGCCATACACAACAGCTGAGAAGGCCATACACAAAGCTAAGAAGACCATACACAACAGCTGAGAAGGCCATACACAACAGCTGAGAAGGCCATACACTCGGCAGGTCATAAACTTTCGTATTACAATTAGCCGATGAATCAATTCACTCAGCCTTTCCACATTTTTCTCTATATATACACCCCACTTCACTCATATTAAATCTAATCATCACCTAACACCCCTAAACGTCACCAACCAACGCCACCAAACCACACCATCTAACTCTACCAAACCACACCATCTAACACTACCAAACCACACCATCTAACTCTACCAAACCACACCATCTAACTACCAAACCACACCATCTAACTCTACCAAACCACACCATCTAACTCTACCAAACCACACCATCTAACTCTACCAAACCACACCATCTAACTCTACCAAACCACACCATCTAACTCTACCAAACCACACCATCTAATGCCACCAAACCACACCATCTAACTACCAAACCACACCATCTAACTCTACCAAACCACACCATCTAACTACCAAACCACACCATCTAACTCTACCAAACCACACCATCTAACTACCAAACCACACCATCTAACTCTACCAAACCACACCATCTAACTCTACCAAACCACACCATCTAACTACCAAACCACACCATCTAACTACCAAACCACACCATCTAACTCTACCAAACCACACCATCTAACTCTACCAAACCACACCATCTAACTCTACCAAACCACACCATCTAACTACCAAACCACACCATCTAACTCTACCAAACTACACCATCTAACTCGACCAAACCACACCATCTAACTCTACCAAACCACGCCATCTAATGCCACCAAACCACACCATCTAACTCTACCAAACCACACCATCTAACGCCACCAAATCACACCATCTAACTCTACCAAACCACACCATCTAACTCTACCAAACCACACCATCTAATGCCACCAAACCACACCATCTAACGCCACCAAATCACACCATCTAACTCTACCAAACCACACCATCTAACACTACCGAACCACACCATCTAACTCTACCAAACCACACCATCTAACTCTACCAAACCACACCATCTAACGCCACCAAACCACACCATCTAATGCCACCAAACCACACCATCAAATGCCACCAAACCACACCATCTAATGCCACCAAATCACACCATCTAAGGCCACCAAACCACACCATCTAACTCTACCAAACCACATCATCTAAGGCCACCAAACCACACCATCTAACTCTATCAAACCACACCATCTAACGCCACCAAACCACATCATCTAACGCCACAAAATCACACCATCTAACGCCACAGAAACCTCACCAACGAACACCACCAAACCTCACCATATGCCAGTGTTGTTTGTTCCTCCATGGGGCGTTAAGACATCGCCACAAATTCACGTGTCACTCACGACACTGACGCTGCCATATGGCAAGAAACTTGCTATTTATTGTCAGTATAAATAATAGCTTCCAGTCATAAAACTCCCCCACCACACTCCCACCACAATACCCCACCACACTCCCCACCCTTCTTATTGGGGTGCCATGGGGATCAATGGTGAGAAATGTACATCCGGTGTCTCGTCTGCTGGCCCGGTGTCTCGTCTTCTGGTCCGCTGACCTCATTCCAGTGTCGAGCTCAAATTTGTAAATGCCATTGGCTCAGATGCTCAGGGCATTGACATCTACATGTTAACTCAGGGCATTGACATCGTCATGTTAACTTAGATCATCGACATCGTCATGTTAATTCAAGGCATTGGCCTCGTCCTGTCAACTCAGGGCATCGACATCGTCATGTTAGCTTAGGGCATTAACATCGTCATGTAAACTCAGGGCATTAACCTCGTCATGTTAACTCAGGGCATGGACGTCATCTTGTTAACTCAGGGCATTGGCATCATCGGATTTCTGTCATGTCCGATCTTGTCAACTACTCTGATCCTAACTCCAGATTAAAGTTGAGAACAATTTTGTGACGTCAGCAGCATAATGAAAACGTTTAAATTCCACCCATCACGCTTCACCCATCACGCTCCACCCATCACGCTTCACCCATCACGCTCCACCCATCATGCTTCGCCCTTCACGCTCCACCCTCACCTCCACCACCTAACCCCCACCCCTCACCCCCTCATCCCACCCCTCACCCCCACCCCTTGTACTTGGTACGTCATGACAGGCTCTGCCGGGGCCAGTGTTTGTTAAGTACTGGCTTTGTCGAATTCGTGGTCTGTGATCTGAGACAAAAACAACAAGGTACCTGTCAGCCAACTGTCACATTGAATACAATCACTTGTGACTTGTGTCATAAACACAACAATAGAACCCCACCCCCAACCCCTTCCCCCCCCCCCCTTTCCCGGCCAACCAATTCATTTTCCAACTCTACATTACAACCAATAACGACGCGCACTTTTTAACACTCGCCTCACCTGGATATTCACTGAACCGTGACTGGCTCGAGGAGTCCTGGACGCGAAGTTGAATTAAGACTCTTTTGGGACACAGTTTGATAGAATGGAGGGTGAAATTATTTCTGCTCAACATTTTCGCATCATAACCATGTCATTTTGGAGTTGGGGGAAAAAAGGGGGGGGGGCATTTTCTTCAGTGATTAATACAATGCAAAAGGTAATAATGGGGGAGACTGCAATCAGGTTAGCACAATAGGAAATTAGTAAAACACAGTAAGGTTAAGCCTGATAAAAGGAACGCAACAAAACAACGAACGTGTCGGCAGGAAGCCTTCATCAGCGAACAAACAGAAACACGAATAAAATTAAAAAATGTATCCAAAAATATATAATATAGCACTTAGCTCAGAAATAGTATCCAAGAGGGCAGCAGAAGATAAGTGACAGAGAGTAAGTGGGAGAAAGGTTAAATAGGGAAGAGGGAAAGAAAAGAGGAGAAATAAGTCCACTGCGATAGGTCGTGACGTGGAGGGGCGGAGCCAGGTTCAAACAGTGAATAGAGACATGACATTCAAACCATGTGGGTACAAGGTGTTATAGGTCAGAATAAGCTTGTGCTCCAAATTCACCCGGCTGGGTGTGTTCGTGCTGGCCACAATCGCACAAATTGAAAAGTCCGCTTTGTCCTGGTGGTCGGCCCTATTGAAGCTTCAATGTCTCAATCAGGTTTAACCTTACTGTGTTTTACTAATTTCCTATAATACAATGCAGCCGTCGAGTGACGTCAAATTCTGGATTAGGATTCGTAAACAAGATAGAATAAGAAGAGAAAAAAAACTCCCAACCTCATACCTCCCCTCCCCCAACCAAACCGCCAAATAAATATTTCTGTCTGTTTGCTCGGCCTCGTTTCGATCTAAGTATAGAACCAGAGCAGCGAAAACATACGACATAAAGCAGACGACAGACAGCAGGTGACAGAAAGCAGCCGACAGACAGCAGATGACGGGCATCAGCCGACAGCCGACCGACAGCAGACGGCAGACAGCAGTACAACATTTTTTTGGTCCGGCGTGGTGTGAAAGTTAACAATGCGCCGCGACCCGACAAACAAAACGAGAACTCCCTGTCTTAACCCACCGCCGCTAAGTGGATGGAAAAATGGGGAGACCACACGACGGTTAGATGACCCGAAGGTCTCATGTCCCTTCTAGGTCAACATGAACAGGCCTGGTCCAGACGACTATTTTTGGAGACCCTGCAAATAACGAAAACAAACCGCGGCAACATGGTCGTCCCATAACATCGTTGGTCGCCATCACGAACTGTGGACTGGAGCAACGGTAATATAAAGGGCTTAACTCAATGGAGGTGGGCTAATGCGAAGAGATAGCACCGTGACTTCAGTTGCAAAACCCTGGTTCCGATAGGGTCAAAACCCAGGTCATGGATACATTTAGGGTTAAGGTTAGCTTTAGGGATAGATTTAGGAAATAGTTTTTTAATTATTTTTTAACGTTTTATTCTTAATTTTACGGGCCACGGCAACCAAGATGGCGGCCATGGTAAAAAAAAACGCGGTGCTATCTCTTCGCCTTTACCTGGAAGTGGATAACAACATCTGTGATACTTATCCGTCCACTAGTTTGTAATGCTATATTATAGCTTCTCACCAATGCTCTTAATCCTTCTTATCCATGTTATCCACGGTTTCCATTTCCTGTAGAATTTTCATTTGTCCTGTCTGTCGAGGAAGGCTCTTGGCCGAAACGCTCTCATCTTAATGTCCTGTCTTTCGATTCACACTTCCATATCCCTTGTTCCACTTTTTCCTTCACACAGCTTGAACGCAGTACATCACTCCTTATTACTAACATTCAGGTCATTACTGACTTTTTGTTATCTAGGTTGCTAAGCCTTCATAATATTTTTTTCCCGCGCAGTTTCCATGTTCGTTTGTTTATTTGTTGTGGGTTTTTTTTTAAATGAAAAAACAAAATATTTAAAAACCTGGCCACAATAAACAATTCGTTGGAGAACGGAAGTAGAAACAGCCCTGAGCAGAAATAGAAAACTTGACATCATCTACTGCTCCACCAAGCGGGCCAGATGAAATTACACCCAGTTTAAACACGCCTACCCTCCCCCCCCCCCCACCCCCCGGCGACACTAAAGATCGTGTGAGATGATGTGAGCAGGATTTTAAAGTAGTTTTTACAAACTGACTGGTGCACACACACGTATGGGAGTGACTTGTGCACACAAAAGTATTGGAGTGACTAGTGCACACAAAAGTATTGGAGTGACTAGTGCACACAAAAGTATTGGAGTGACTAGTGCACACAAAAGTATTGGAGTGACTAGTGCACACAAAAGTATGGGAGTGACTTGTGCACACAAAAGTATGGGAGTGATTGGTGCACATACAATTGTTGTTATGGAAGGTAGAGACAAATTACTTACAGTAACAATGAAATTATGCACACATACTCTACGCTATTTACATGTTGTACACTTATCGTACCCGATGTGTACTCAATGCTTTTTATATATATACTTTCCACATATAAATATTATATACATATAGGCCTATTTAAGCCATTTAAAATATATGGGATTTAATATACCATCCCCGTATAAGCTACAGCTAGACTCGTTTAGAAGCACGCATATTCTTCTTCTATATATTAAGGGCCCACGATCAATTTATTGATCATAATGGCTCCTATGAATGTAGATGGGATTTGCAATGTCTCTGTGCCTGGTGTTGATGAGGATATTTCACTGGTTATATTAAAACTACAGCTAGACATCACCCCCCCCCCCCGCCCCTCTTTTCCTCCCAAATCCCACCCCACCAACCAAAAAAAACAAAAACAAGAAAAATCAAACTAATTTTAAGGGTCAAGGTCAACTTAACCCCATTGACGAAATGCCTTTGAAATATTGAAACAACACGTTTGAGGTTGAGATTAATCACTTTCCAGCCAGTAATAGCTTTTCTCCCATCGCCTTGTTGGCTTATTTAGGTCGAACAAGCTAATGCCCTCTCCTGACACATGATCACACTACCTCGCAGGTAGACGCCCCCTTTTGAGTCCAGCTGTGTTTGTGGTCGTGAAACGTTGAACTAAATTCCTGTGCGTTGTCAATGGTGGGCTGACTCAATGATCGAATCCCGTCTCGGGGGGCTCTCAAGGCGTTAGGTTTGGAACTCACTTTTTTTATATTGTAAATTGATAGCAACGGTCGACAGGATAAAGTGGGGGGCCTAAAGCACACGTTGCCACAGAGGACTAAGAGTGAAATATTCAGGTGCTAACAGTAAAAAAAATGCAGGTGCTAACATGAAAAATCAGGTGCTAACAGTGAAAGATTCAGGTGCTAACAGTGAACGATTCAGGTGCTAACAGTGAAAGATTCAGGTGCTAACAGTGAAAGATTCAGGTGCTAACAGTGAAAGATTCAGGTGCTAACAGTGAAATATTCGGGTGCTAACAGTGAAAGATTCGGGTGCTAGCAGTGAAAGATTCAGGTGCTAACAGTGAAAGATTCAGGTGCTAACAGTGAAAGATTCAGGTGCTAACAGTGAAAGATTCAGGAGGTTGCAGAGCTACAACGGGACTTTAAACAAACAAAACAAAAATACAACCCCCAAAAAATTGGGGGAAAATGCGTAGTATCGGGAAATTCTTCTACCGGGTAGTAGAACCTGCTGATAAACACTACCTTATCTTCGACCTCCGGTTCCATTCAGACATCATTCAGTTGCCATGCCGATGACCACAGTTTTGGGTGGACATGGCTCAGTTGACCACACTAAACATGTATATCCCTCCATGCCTTCGGCGCTACAGCCCATGTGGGGGCTTTGGCCCCCGTCTTGCCCCTTCCGTCCACTCGGACCTGATGCTTTTTTTTTTCTTCTCTTCCACGCTTGGAGTCCCAACTGCTGCAGATCCTTCTCCACGTCCCCCATCCATCTAAGCCCAGGTCTGCCTTCGAGCCGTTTTCCACTGGAGTTTTGGTGATGCACCTTCGCCCTCTGCACCCCTCTGTCATTTGGCATTCTTTCTAATTGCCCCGTCCATCACAGCCTGTCCTTTTTATTTCAGCTACTATCGTGGGATCCTGATATAGACTATATTATTCCTAGTTGGTTCGAGTTCTCCATCCATATTCATCCTTTGTTGGTCCATATGTTTACCGGAATAAACACTTATACGGACTTACACAAACGTTACAGTTAATTTATGTTACATCACATACACACTGAGACGTAAGACTTTATACTAAACATATATATGGAGACTTTTTCTATGTGACTTTTCCCTTTACAATCTTCCAAACAACCACTACTTGCGAGACAGAGAGATTGCCGGTGCGAGACCCCCCAGCACGTGGACCATCTCGGCGTGATGACGCTCTACCTTCAGGAAAACACGCAAACAAGACCTCAAGCCTGCCATTGTGCGTTTGGAGACTTTGCGTAGGCAATGGTGGGGTTTAAAGATAACTGCCCGTATGTAGGCGTGGTCTATTCGAAATAAATGGTATAGGCCTACTACATCACGTGCGTAGGAATGGTGCTACAGCACGTGCGTAGGAATGGTGCTACAGAACGTGTGTAGGAATGGTGCTACAATTTGGTCGAATCTTTTTTTTCAGTTCATCCGTTAATATTTTGCGTCAAATTTCTTTTGGAACGCATTATTTTGTTTTACTATTAAGTGTAGTGCGTTCAAAAAGAAATTCGACGCAAAATATTAACGGATGAACTGAAAAAAAGATTCGACCAAATTTCCGTTCGATCAAATTTCCGTCGATCAATTTTCCATCGACGAAATTTCTTTCGAAACAAATTTCCGGCTACGGTGTAGGAATGGTTCTATGGTGCACATTTAAAAAAAATTATTTGACGTCACGCTATGCCCTCAATGAACCGAAAGATACCTCTAAAAATCATGTCACAGTTTGAGAAACCCTGGGCTGTGTCCTGAGGGAGAGGGGGTGCAATGATTGCCTTGATGAATGTTGATATTGATTATTTCATTGCTGATCCGAATCGATATCTTGGAGTGGGATCGATCTGTCAGCAGCGTGTAGGTGAACAGATCAATAAGTGATTTGAGTGCAACCCTTGATCGATACGTTCCTCGAATACATGGCCAGATCGATACGTTAATCGAAAACAAGACCAGATCGATAACAACATCCGAGTTCGTGACTGTAGGTCGATACCAAATCAGATCGCCATGTTGTCGCCCAAAGCCTCGAGAATCCCGAGTCGTAGGGTTGGGAAGGGGGGGGGGGCAGGACAACTACGTCTCTGGTTTGACAGGCAGGGTGGGGGGGGGGGCAAGACAACTACGTCACTGTTTTAACAGGTCTTGGAGAAACTGCGCGTGAAGGAATCTAAAACCCGTTTGGTCAGTATGTGGATGGTCACAGGACTCTGTTGTGAACATGTCAATGATCACGTCACAATCCCGCCACTGAAGATCACACGAGACTCGATGCCGTGATCTCGTGATGATTAAGGTCATGACGATAAAATGGCCGTTGGGACGCAGTTTTGTGACGTCACCTAAAAACCGACATGGTATCTCCGCATCAGCTAACCCCCCCTCCCCCAATCCATAGCCCTTCCAGCTCCCCTAACCCCCCCCCCCCCCCGGTTTACCAGCCCCGATCATTGATCAATAATTCGTTCTGCCATCTGCCAGACATTGTATCCGTAAATGCAGTACGTTCTGAATGTTTCATTTCCACGTGCTCTCCGTGAACCACATCGCCTGTTCTTTTATGCTCTCTCTGGTCTCTCTTTCTCCCTGTCTCTCTCTCTCTTTCTTTCTCCCTCTTTCTCTCTATCTTTCTTTCTCTCTCTCTCTTTTTCTCTCTCTCTTTCTCTCTCTCTCTTTCTCTCTCTCTCTTTCTCTCTCTCTTTCTTTCTCTCTCTCTCTTTTTCTCTCTCTCTTTCTCTCTCTCTCTTTCTCTCTCTCTCTTTCTCTCTCTCTCTTTCTTTCTCTCTCTCTCTCTCTCTTTCTTTCTCTCTCTCTCTCTTTCTTTCTCTATCTCTTTCGTTCTCTCTCTCTCTTTCTCTCTCTCTCTCTCTTTCTTTCTTTCTCTCTCTCTTTCTTTCTCTCTCTCTCTCTCTTTCTCTCTCTCTCTTTCTTTCTTCCTCTCTCTCTTTCTTTCTCTCTCTCTCTCTTTCTTTCTCTCCCTCTCTTTCTCTCTCTCTCTTTTTCTTTCTCTCTCTCTTTCTTTCTCTATCTCTCTCTTTCTTTCTCTCTCTCTCTTTATCTCTCTCTTTATTTTTCTCTCTCTCTCTTTCTTTCTCTCTCTCTTTCTTTATCTCTCTCTCTCTCTCTTTATCTCTCTCTCCCTTCCAATGAATCCCACCGTCCAGCACTTTCAGATTTAAACCTCTGCTCCAATCAGAGAGAGACGAACCGCCTACCAGCCTACCCGCCCCTGAGATCCTCCCTTCACCCTTTTCTCAGATCCTCCCTTCACCCCTTTCTCAGGTCCTCCCATACCCCACCTACTCCAGGACGCTTTCAGTTCCTCTGCCCCACATAGCCTGTCCTCTCAGTCACCTAGGACCATATCCCACCTACTCCCGCGACCACATCAGCTACTCTGACCTACTTAGCATGTCCTCTCAGTCACCTAGGACCATATCCCACCTACTCCAGCGACCACATCAGCTGCTCTGACCTACATAGACAGTCTTTCTCTCCACCATTCATCAACCCTTATTTCATTGATGTGCCCCAGAGCGGAAGAGAACGTGGCATTGTTGGACTGGCTGTTCGAACCGGGCACTGCACCTCGTGTTGGCCATCCCTCTCCCGCCACAGACAGCGTGCAGCTATCTCCAGTGACCATGGCAAGCGTACAGGTGTAATGAGCCGTGACGAGTGGGGGGTGGGGGGAAACTCCCCCCCCCCAGACAAAAGACGCATGGGTGATTATTAGATACAATTGGGTTTAATATCCCACCCTACAGCGTGACAGGAATTCTGTCTCAAAGGAGCGTCACATACTAATTGTATTCCAATGGATCTCACACGGTGCGAAGGGAAGAAGAATGCACGGGGTATAACTCACGGTGAACGAGTATGTAAACACGAGAGAGATAGAGGGCAGGAGAGAGAGACAGAGACAGGAGAGAGAGATAGAGGACATGAGAGAGAGATAGATTATTAGAGGACAGGAGAGAGAGAAAGAGGGCAGGAGAGAGAGATAGAGGAAAGGAGAGAGAGAGGCAGAGGACAAGAGAGGGAGATAGAGGAAAGGAGATAGAGAAAGGAGAGAGAGGTAGAGGACAAGAGAGAGAGATAGAGGACATGAGAGAGAGATAGAGGACAGAAGAGAGAGACAGAGGGCAGGAGAGAGAGACAGAGGGCAGAGAGAGAGATAGAGGAAAGGGAGAGAGAGAGGCAAGCGGACAAGAGAGGGAGATAGAGGAATGGAGAGAGAGGTATAAGGACAAGAGAGAGAGAGATAG